>OY757546.1:15154683-15188683 GCA_963584105.1 Alviniconcha strummeri | reverse complement strand
TTAGTTTCGGCCATATTTACTGTCTGCATGTCAACTGTCCCCAGAGGGAAAGAACTCGTGATTGTTCTTCACTTCAAAGCGGTTTCTACGAGTTACTTCCCTTGTACCACACACGCCGAAACTGCGCGTTGTTTGTACAATTTTTATACTGTTGTGTACGTTTTCAAAGGAATGTTTTGTGCAACAGTTTCAGGAGATCAAAATAAAAATGAAGTTTTTTTGTTGTTGTTTTTTGCGATACCTGGCTTAATTTTCAAATGTGCAAGTGGAGCTTCATCCTTTCTACAGCCTTTATTTAGGTTTTGTGGTGGAGGATTGGCAGGATTGGATGAAACACTACTTAGTAAAGGTTACTTTGGCTGTTGCCTACCAGGGGCACTTTGATATCTGATCTCCAGCCGTGCCAGCAAGTGTTACACATGTTGGGTCATTGGGTGCAGAGTAAAAAGAACTTGTTTCAGACCCATTATAAAAAGCATTATAATTATACACTTGTATGAGCATGTTTGGTATAATAGCTTTAGCCAATAGTACTTTCTTCTTCTTTTTTTGGCTTGTGGGGCAATTAGATTTTGGATATGCATCACATAAATGTCTCTTGACTGAATGACTGATAAAAGCAATAAGTTATTTCAAAGCCAATCCTTTAACTTTTCATTTTAAAATGTCTTATGATGGGGGGGGGGGGGGGGGCAGGTGTTGTAAGAAGGCTAGTTTGCATCGAAGGGAATGTCACTCTCTTTGGTATAAAAGTACTAAAACATTCATGTTTTGGCCTAGCGGTAAGGCGTTAGGCTGGTATGCAGAAGGACCTCGGTTTGATACCGCTTCAGCTCTCCTTTCTCTTCAAAAAGGTTGTGGTTTGTGGACACTGTCTTGTGACGTTGTCCATCACTTCCTACTGAAACATTAAAATGGCTCTCATCGCTGCCCAGCTTAATGCAGAAGTCATTATGGTGGTGACATTGTAGCGATAGGTATATAATCTCCCTCTCCACTCTGTACGGTTTCTGTGGACGTTAAGCACCATCTTTACTTTACGCTCATCAAGCACACTTAAAACAATTTGCTTTGTACAACAATGCAATAGGTGTCAACAATTTGAAGCATTTCATAATAATAACCAGAAAAGAATATGTGCATTACTTATTGCACAATTTCTGTAAAAATGTGGATTTTGCTCTTGAAAAATTCTGCTCTTTTTTCATCTCAAAACAAGTTTCAAATTCCAAGTGTCTGGGTTCATACAGTAAATTTAACTGGAGTGACCAGTTTCATCAGCCTATATCATGTATCATACATGCATCCACAAAATACTATATATATACTACCTGAAAGAAGAGTAAAATGTTTATTTTAATATCCCAGGGGAAAATGTCACATCTAAAAACTGGTCACAGAAGCCATGTTCTGTTGGCTGGATAATAATAATAACGGGGTCTCAGAGCGCCTTTTCTCAGGTGAGCCCTAGGTGGGAGTTAATAGTAATATAGCAAAAACATGACACCAATTTTTCATCAACATCCACACACACAAACTCAACACAACACAAACACACACACACACACACACATCCCACAACACACCATCCCATAACACACACACACACACACACACACACACACACACACACACACACACACACACACACACACACACACACACACACACACACCACAACATGCAACCATCCGCACATACAAACACGCACAGACACACACACATGAAGATTTTCATAAGCTAAGGAGTAAGGTCCATTCTGCCTCAGAGTGCTCAGAAACAAGCATCAGAATATCATAACAGTGGCATCCAGTGTTGTGAGGTTCAAATTAAGTACAACGAACACACTGTGTGCACTTAATTCTGCCCCTGCTGGTACAGTCTGTAACAGTGTAATAAATGGGTGGTCCACATGAACAATATTTGCCTAAATCTGGGTAATAGATTTTCCACCAAACAAAGGTGATGACATTATTCAGGAACAAGAGTTCCAATTTGCATTCAATATCTCATTAATCATTGTCCATTTATATAATTATAATGGTTTGGCTTCAGTGTAAGAGATTTTTCAAAATTCACTGCCAAAAAAACTTATTTTCTTGTTCTTGCAGGTTCCTCAAGTCACCTTCACCTCAGTGCAACTGACAGACAGGTTGCAGTTCAAGTTGCAATGGTCATTAGCTGTGCAGATGTGATATATATGTATTTTTGTAAGTGGTGCAGCCACAAATGAGGTACTAGTACTGTAGGAGGGATGTCAATGTGGGAATTTTTACAGGCAATGGAGTAAAGTTGTCATATGCCACTAAACCACAGCATTTCAAAATAAATACAATTCCTTCAAAAACCTTTGTGTCTGTGTTGCTATGTCATAGTCGTGTGTGGTATGAGCCATGTCACCAAGACCACGGTTCTGGGAATAAACAGGTGAGGCAGCAAAACTTGAGCTTTGAGCCCTACGCTTGATTCATTATTTGATACTTCTTAGCATTGTGATTGTTGAAAATACTTTCACACATTTCAGTATATTCTTCTGGCACTAATGAAAAGATAAAGAGACAGATAATAATGTTGCAGCCATGAGGGTAAAATGAGACTGAAAAATGAAGGATAATGACACAAAACCTGCCTCTGCATCATAAGTTATGGGCTGACCTTGTGCCATCATATAAAATATATTATAAGGATGTATTCCTCACACCTGTGACACAATTCGGTTGCGTCCCCAAGTCATTTCAGTGCTTTGCATAACAGGAAACAAAATGTCTGTGTGACTCCTGGGATTGTGAATCTGGCTTTCATTTTCAGCAGGACTTTTTTAAACAACAACAAAATCAACAGTTTCACTTTCTTTCTGTTTAATTTTAACTTAAAAACTATGAAGTTACAGCAAAATGACGAACTTTCTTTTTTCTGCTGTATCCATCAAGGCACCATACCATGGTCATGATTCTTACTGCTAACACATGAACTCCTATGGATCCTTAACTTTCCATTACACATTCATGTTTGAACACACTTTGAAAATGTGGACATATACTGATATAGATCTATATATATATATTATATATTATAAAAAAAAACAGAAACAACATATACTGTAAGCGTAACAATCACCCTGGTATAACCACAATGGTTGACGGGGCTTAAAACACCAAATACTCACTATGCTGTAACAATACTAACATGTATCACTATAACTTACGACAACAATCCCAGCTTCTTTGTTGCTGTTGTTGTTTTGTTGCTGTTGTTGTTTTGCCATCTTTGGTTAAGAATAAAGTTTTCTTGAATCTGTATCTTTAAATGTAAATCCAGGTTGTTCAGTTCAAATAAACACAACAAAAACAACTACACTCAAGTCAAGATGCAAACCATACACCACCAGCTGTGCCCAGACTCAGACAGTCACACCAATTTTTCCCTTAAGCCAGTTGTGGCGGGAATATTCATTGTCGCCCAGTTTGTAGTACCGTTTTTCACTGTCATACTTCCAGAAGAGGGCTCTTTCAATGTTCCCCTTGGAGTAGTCCTCTTTCCAGGTCTTGCGCTTGCTCATCACTTGCATCTGCCTGTGACGTGGCTTCAGCTTACACTCCATAAACAGCCGGCCTTTCCGGTGCACAAAGTAACAACCCGAGCATCGTTTCTTCAGTGCCACACGCACGTGGTAATGCCTTCTCTGTGTGAGTGTTACCGGGTTGAGTGTGCAAGCTGCTAGAAGACTCCCTGTTGTGGTGGTGAACACCGGTGAGGGTACAGATGAAAATGGTGACAGTGGCGTCCGGGTTGTAGCCGCGAAGCACGAGGCGACTTGAGGGGAGGAGGTGAAGTTGCGCTGTGACTGGAGACATCGCTGTGAGCGGGGAACGAGAGAACGGGCTGTCATGCTAAACACCAGGCTGAGAGATGAGGTCATCCTTCCGACCACAGTCCGAAGTACAGCAGCCATATCTGAAAAATACAAAGTGGAACATACCACAAGCATGAATCCACAGCAAACGCACAGCTAATTCACATTAAAAATGAGATAGCAGATTGACTATTATCCCATTTTTAATGCAAGTTGGCAGTGTTGTGTTTTTGATCTGGGTCTAATTCAGTGAAAGTGCTCTCAGCATATATATTATAAAAACACAAAAAGTTCAATGGTTCAGTGGTTGTCCTTTTTCATAGCTCTAGTTAAAACAGTCCCATATAATGATTTGAGCAACACCAAATTCAAAGAACATTCAATGGACTTCAGGATTTTTGAGGTCAAGTTTGGAACTTGTCATCTATTTACCCAACATTTGAAGATACATGAAGTTGGATGACACCAACATTATGCTCAGTGACATTGTTTATGATTATGACAATGTCTCTAACATTTAACTTTTAAGCAACACTAACATTGTAACAAGCATACAATTTACCAAATCTGGGGTTAACTGGATATGTCATATGAACCTGCCAACAAACAACTGTCACTGTGTCAGTTTCATCAAGTTCACTGAGTCTAGCAAACAAAGATCAACTGAGGGTAATGTCATGCAAAATTTGAAAGACTGTATGGTCCTGTCCATCAATTAAAAGAGAAATCTTATTGCCAGACCAGCATATGCCAGTTTTTACCAGTAAATGTTCCCTTTCGTCTTAACCGATAGTTTCAACAGTCTAGCAGAGGCTTGTATTTGTAACAACCAGTGTTATATGTGCTCATGTCTATGGTCTGTCTATTAAGAGAAATCCTAACAACCAGTGTTATGGAACCCCACAGATGTAACCCAATAACACTAATATAGTACAGAGGTCGCGCTGCCTTTTAGAGATTTGCATCAACCAACATGAAACATTACGTATTTTGCATCAATGGCACAAAAAATGCGTACAGTATACCTAGAATTAATGCATATTACAAAGCCAAAATGATGAAGTAACCTGATTGTAGCTCACGGTCTAAAACGTGAGCAAATGAAAATAGTAAAAAGGTCTATCCGTGCACCAAAAATGTGGTAACATTCAGCAAATTTGCCTTTCATAGAAAATGTTTGAATAGATTGGAACATCATACACAGCATCATTTTTAAAAGAAGAACTGCAGCTGACGATGTTGGCAAACCCAATTCTTGTCTACCACAGGATTTAGTAACGAGATGAAGTTGAAGTCGAGGCTGCTGCCATTTTCTCTCATTCGTATTCAGTGTCGACGCGTGTTTTGTTTTTGACTTCATAGTCTTCTACCTTTGAGTAAATTCTGATAATATTACACGCTGACAAAGTAGGCATAGTGGGTAGTTCCAAATTCCATATCTGGGATCGTGTCCTCCGTCGACTGACCGGAAAATATCACTGATCAGTTCGGCAAAATGTTTGGCCAGTCTCAGACGGGAACCAATCTTCTTCCAGATCTATACGGACTTGTTAGAATTTGGTTTCAAATTAATTGTGTTTTTTCTTTCGTTTTTTGTTGTATTTTTTTGTATTTTTTTAAAAGTATATGCAAATTTTATTCACAGACAGGGCGCTACCAACTATAAGGCGCATGGATAAGATTTGAGGAAAAGTTTCACCATCGTCTTATTGTCCAAAAATTATGGTAGCTTACGGGGAGTTACGCGTTTATTTCGCTGTCCAGATTCCACCCTTCGTTGAACGGTTGAGATGACACTGAGTTTGCAAGTAGATCTAGTGTTGAGTGACGCAGCATCCACTGGTGAGGCATAACTTGTTTAATCGGTGTTGTCATTTTGCATACGGCGACACAGCGATGTGGCTAAAATGTGTACTGCACCCAAAAAATGCAATATTTACGCAAATTTTTGCAATGAGTGTGACCCCTGCAGTAATAGTAGCACAAGCACCAGTACTTAGAAGAAAAATCAAAACTATTAAAGTATTATGGTTAAGTACTCTTACTGTTCAAATGTAATGAGAAAAAGATGGCGATGACTGTGTGTTTGAACTGTCACTGCATTCATGAGGGAAAGAAAAGCTGAGACTGGCTATGACTATGACTCGTATCATGTATGTGTATGGATTGTGATGCAACAAACTGAGGCTGTGATAGCAAAGACTACAGCCTACAGTGGTACTAGTAGTAGTACAGTAGTAGTAAAACGGGGTATGCCAGTGTGGCAGCAGTGGCTGTTTGGACTCTGAAAAGACAGCAACTGCAGCACATCCAACCCTATTATCAATTTTATAAACAATAATCAATATATAAATTATAATGACAGATGTTTCACCGAAATTTCTAATCTGTCCAACAACAACAAAAAGTGCCAGTACAGTCAAACGGATCAACTCAAAAACTATTTCTGTGGTTACAGTAGTTAGTACATGCCAGCAATATCTTGGAACCACCTCGACAACATGAAAGTTCTGTTACAGTGTTGGAGTTAACTTCGTCAACTGACGTGCGTCAAGACAGCACTGTCAGCCGTCAAACCACTGTCACTGCACGTCGTGCAGTCTCCCACAGCGTAAGACCGATGTCTGAATAGTCTGCAACGTACAGCGGCAGTGCTAGTACAGAAGTAGACTAAACACACATTGATGCAGGACTTGCAACGCTCTGACAAAGCCCAGTCCTTCACTGGAACAATGTTTAATTATACTGATAGTAAAAAGTTTTCTTTGACCCTGCGCAAGCCACTTTGGAGTGCGTGGAAGGCGGTACAACAAGCCCACGGTTTGGGGATAAGTGTAGCTCAAGATTGCATACTAAACGATCTGTTGGTGCTCTGAAAACCACGGGGTGTACGTACCTGCCGCTACCTTTTCACTGTCAACAGGATGACTGCCGTAGTGTCGAGTAGAGGACAGTGGATTCACCGGAAGACCTGGCGCAAGGGACGCAACTCTCAACCTCTAAACAGGGGAGAGAAACCATAACACAACAATAACAACTGTTCACCAACGAAGTTGTTTCCCCTACCACATCCTAGTCAGTCTAAGCCGGAAAAGTAGTCTCGGTCGGGCCATAGAGAGGACAGCAGGACACTACTGAAAGTCTGTTGTGCACCTGCCGGAAGCAGAGAAGAAGACCACAGACTATGTGCAGGAGGAAAAGATTAACTTCATTAGTCAAACCTCCAAATCCTGCTACTACCAGCGGCTCCGTCGAATTACAACTCTATTGCCAAGTCGGCAGTGTCAGTACAATTGCACGAGGAATGTTTTGTGGTGCCAAGTACACTCATCACACATTCACTCCAGTCATAAAACATCATTACATTACAACAGCAAATAAACATCCAGGTAAAAAGTAATTCATAGATAGATACATGCCTGGAAAAAAAAGGAAAAAAAAAAAATCATCCCACAGCCGGCATGGCCGCTGTGCGGCATATACTATACTGAACTGAACTTGCCACTTCCCGACTGAGCCGGACCCGGCCCTCTTAAAACTTACTGTCCTAATAAAAGCAGTTATAAGAATTATCTACAACAAACTAATTAATTAACCCTGCCGGCTTACTCTGTTGGCCACTCTCACCCTGTTCAGTTTACTCAGTCTAGTCATGACCCTGACCGTGCCAATCGAAGACCCCGCTACGCACCAAAAGCATCCTCACCTGGACTCAGCTGACATGGCAGTGGGCCTAGTGCAAGCTCGCCGAAAGACGTCACTAGCTGTTACACGCACCCCCCCCCCCCTCCCACACACACACACACACACACACACACACACTGGCACCTCCGCTCCCCACCCCCAACCCCCACGTCGAGCAACAACACAACACGTGCATGCGGCTAGGGGAAACTACTCTGGACAAGCCGGAGAGAAAAGCAGACGGCATTGGAAGGCGAAATTAAAAGCTAATCGGTTTGGATACCCTGAGTACCTGGATACAGTGAATGTTCTTCATGCGTAAGTAAAGGATTTTAAATGAGTCACTGCAAAGAATAACAAAACACACCACCCATCCTATCAAGTTACACGGTATATGAATCAATAGCGTCACGTTGATTATGATTTTTCATTTTATTTAATACTGACAATAAGTTAATCACACTGTGACATGATCAAGACACAAAAAGGTTAAAACAACAACACAAAAACAACAAAATGCTTATTTAATCGGACACTGAATACAAAACATGCGTAGGCAAGTAGTCCCCTTTCAGTTCGTGAGAGAAACAACTTGATTCGGCCATCTACTTATTCAGTTTAGCTGGTAGCCTAACAAGGTTGGTAATGGAAATCCGCAAATTGATTAGCAACTGAACGATAAGCAGATCGAGTTTGATGATGATGATGAGATCAGATTTTCATGTGATGCCCACACTGTTGTATTGTTTTAACCCCACTGTTCTGATCTGTTTGAGCGGCATGTCAAGGGAACTCGGCACTACAGTGCTGGAAACATGCTTTTGAATTATTTTCGTGTAACTCATCTTTCAAGGAGCGGCCATTTGCATAACATGATTGAAAAATAAAATTTGGTAGCATACTGTTAAAATCAGCCGTAAGCGTTCTTTACTGAGTTAACTTTTTGCCGCATGTTTTGCCGTGTCAGATTTCAGAACGCCAACAGTCGCGTGTGCATGTGTGTGTGTGTGTGTGTGTGTGTGTGTGTGAGTGGTCAGTTTACGGGTTTGCTTGTTTGTTGTTAAGTTGTTCTTTCTTCTTCTTTTTTAATCTCTTTTTTTTTTTTTCGGAGGGCGCGGGGGGGGGGGGGGGGGGGGGGGTAAACTTCGGCGGCTCCCACTTCAGGCTACAGACTTGAACTGGCTTTAGACAATTTCCGACAGTTATCCGAAAGTTTGTTAGGCGTGTGTCAGTATTTTCACGCTGAGACGCCTGGCAGTGGGTTTATTAAGTCCCACACTGCACGAGTTCCACCTGACGTGGCTCGGTTTCTGTGCTGCACTGAGGCCAGCCATAAACACTTGCTCACATTCACATCATTGACTAGTGCCACCCGGCTGAGTCATGTCTAGTCCTCTTTGCACAAAAGCCCCGCGTGAAAGACTCCTTTGTCCTGCGTAAATTTAACATTTGGGTCCGAAACGATTGACTGAATTCAGTGTTCAACCCGAGCATTCTCATTCGCGAGGTTCTGCGACTGAGAAAAAAAGAAGAAAAGAAGAAAAAAAGGCTAATTGGACAAGAGGAGCGTTCGCCTGGCCGTGGTGGAAACACAGCTGGACGAATGTTCGGTTATTTTGTGAGTTAATCATTCCGGCAGTTGCCGAGTCCCCGTCGGATTGCCGCATGAAAAGACCGACTACGAAGCTGTCGCGCTTGTGAACTGGTAATCAGTGATTGCCGGAATCGGTTGGTATCTGTCAGTGTTTGCCGTAATCGGTTGATATCTGTCAGTGGTTGCCGGAATCGGTTGAAATCTCTCAGAAATTGCTGGTATCGATTGGTATCTGTCAGTGATTGCCGGTATCGGTTGATATCTGTCAGTGGTTGCCGGAATCGGTTGATATTTGTCAGAAATTGCTGGTATCGATTGGTATCTGTCAGTGATTGCCGGAATCGGTTGGTATCTCTCAGTGATTGCCGGAATCGTTTGGTATCTATCAGTGATTGCCGGAATCGGTTGATATCTGTCAGTGGTTGCCGGAATCGGTTGATATCTGTCGGTGGTTTCTGGAATGGGTTGATATCTATCAGTGGTTGCTGGATTTGGTTGATACCAGTTAGTGATTGCCGGAATTGATCGGTTGATATCTGTCAGTGGCTGGACTGTTCGTTGGAACCCTTCAGTTAACCTCGAGACAGTTCTTCTGAATACTGTGGGAATCCCTGTAGTTAGGACAACAATCCACAGTGCGTCGCACGGAAAATCCCCGCGCGCACACACACATGCACGCACGCACGCACACACGCCCCCCCCCCCCCCCCCACACCCACACACACATACACCCACACAGATTATATACCTATCGTTACACTATCACCACCAGAATAACTCCCCATTAAGACGGGCAGTGATGAGAGCCATTTTAATATTTCATTAACTGTGAGGGACAAAGTCACAAGACCACAACTTTTGAAGAGAAAGGAGAGCCAAAGCGGATTCGAACCGAGGTCCCTTGCGAAGAGGGGAAACTTTACCTTTTCATGGGGCAAAGTCACAAGACGGTGTCTATAAACTACAATTTTTGAAGAGAAAGGAGAGTCGGAGCGGGGAATCGAACCGACGTCTAGTCGTCCGCCTACCAGCCTGACGCCTTACCGCTGGGCCAAACCGGCTCACAATGCGAGTGAGGTTAGATAGTTGGTTCTTTGATTTTAACGTCCCGTCAACCGCATAAGGTCTCCTAGTGAGTCTGTCGCGACCTTTTCAAGCTGATATTCAAACTGCGTCCACAGCGATGTCGACCGAGTCGTGAAACATTAAAACGGCTCTCATCGCTGACAGCGTTAATGCGGTTATGAGAGTGTAGCGTTAGTTATAGTTCTCCTGCCCCTTCCCCCCCCCCCCCCCCCCACACACACCCCAGTTCCACACACACACACACACACACACACACACACACACCACACACCCGACACACCCGACACACCCCTCCCATCTGTCCCCTTTCTGGGATCTCCGTCCGATCGGGTCCTTCTATTGACCTCGGCGTTAAACATGTGGAGCGAGTGAACAGGACCGGTTTGACGTTGGACTGACGAGTGGTAAATCTCCAATCTATGCAGTCCAAAACCCAAAACAGACCCCCCCTCCCCCCTTCCCCCTGCCCCTCCCCTTCAACACCGCGGCCTCCTCCACCCCCAGTCTGATTATCGTTCTTGACCAAAGTGTATAATCCAGACACGCGTTTCAAGAGGTTTCCTGGAACAACTGTTTGAACGGAGATTTTGTAGGCCGTCGCAGATCCTACGGGACTTCCAACGATACATGCAAGGCGTTTACCCTTCTCTCCAAGAGAATTAAGGGGATTTTTCTGGCAGATCAAGCACGCTTGGCGGTCTGCACTGCATGGGGGAAATGGCACGACTGGCCCTCGGGAGAATCTTCAGGTGATTCTGGTGGCGAAGGTCAGAAAGCGAACTCCGTGACCTTGCGGTGCATGGATTAAATAATGGTGGTAATCTGTGTACTTTCAGCCTGTTTGCATTTACCTTGTTGGAGGATATTTGAGGTATTTTGTAACATGCGAATATTTCGTTTTGAGAATACAAGAGAATAGTTTTAATCTGCAAAATAACTGCACGAAATTTGACGTGGCTTACAAGCAGCGCAGCGCAAATCGAATTTTATGTGTAAGTTTGTGCGTGTGTGTGTGTGGGGGGGTGAATGAGAGAGAGAGAGAGAGAGAGAGAGAGAGAGAGAGAGAGAGAGAGAGAGAATAATTATGTGTGTGGCACAATGTGTGTGTGTGTGTGTGTGTGTGTGTGTGTGTGTGTGTGTGTGTGTGTGTGTCACTGTGTGTATCAGTATGGTATATAGGTGTCGCACAGTGAGAGACAAGGCCCACCTCTCGCGGGTTGCTTGTCTCTGCCTGTCAGTCGATCGGCCCCCAACCTCGACTGTCTTACCAGAACAAAATGACTGTCACCGACTCGTTGCACCCAATGCACTGTCTGCCAGAGGTCAGCCAAAAACCTCCGCATTCCTCCAGACACTTGCACCGGCGCTACAACCGGCCTGTCATCGGTGCCTGCCTTGTTTGATTTTGCCTTTCCGAGCAGCAGGGCATCGATTCATACTTCTGTGCCATTCGACAGCGGTATAGGCACGTGCGGCGCGACTGAAACAATCTGTATAGCGGTGTGGTGGAACACACGTTTAGACAAAGGACACGGAGCAAATGTTGTTGTTTTTTCAGGTACAGCCTCGGTCTGATTCACTTGCACGGAAGCGCAGCGGGGTGGGGAGTGAGGGAAGCAGGGTGGAAGCATAAATGAAGAGTCACAAGTCAGAGGTTGCTATAACATAACTTTTACTGACACCAACCAGGAAACAGTGTAGGCTCTCCCCAGAGATCAAACACACGGGTGCCCTGGCAGCAGCTCAAACTGACGACCTGCTTCTGCAGGGACACTGGGGGAAAGAGGATGCGGCGAGCACAGCGCGCCAGATTTGACACTTCGTGTGTTAGCCGACCATAAAACGTTCGGCCAATCAAAAAAAGAGAAAGAACGACAGAACGAAAGGATAAAAGGTCATGGCCCGGAACACACAATACCATAGTTCAGGAGCTGTGTGAGAGTCGAGGTGGACGTCCTGGGCTGTCCGTCCTAACGAGCCTTCTGGTTTCCGTGGACGTAAAGAATTATTGAACCGTGCTTCGGCATTGGTCACAACTTGTCCCTAATATGTCAACTGACATCTGAGGACATTAAGCATCAATTCATCATCACACACAATACACTCGGTTACACACTGTAACGATACGCAGTCTCACATTGTTAAGTTCAGTGTTGCTTTACGTCCACCATACGGTTTATTAGGGACGGGAAGCCCAGGACGGTCACGTAGACTTTCACACAACTCCTGAGTTTAGCATAATCCCACATGTTGTGGAGCCTGCTTATAAAATATTCCGCGGGCACTCGCCACTGGAACCTGCATCAGTCGTTTGTGATGACGAACAGGGTCGCAGTGTTAGTTCTTGGATTTGAACGCCCCGTCAACCTGCACAGGGTCACCCCAGGACGAATCACATTCAAAATTCTTTAACACCTGTTCAAAAGCACAAGTCACTAAATCACAAGTCGGAAGCTGGGTCACATTAGTGGACAAGACATAGCCAACAGCAAACGAAATTAAATCAAAAACAGTAACAGGCCCATCCCAATATTTCAGTTCAGTTCGAGATGGTATCTATGCGCTCGGAAAAGCCAATACGCGCTCCACCCTGTCTCTCAGAAGTCTCCCCAACGCTGCCTTTGAAACGGTTCCAGTATTCGTCAGATTGACGATATTTACACACAGTCAACAACAAACGCAACGAAATGGAAAAACAATCAATAACAGGCACACTCAGTATTTACACTGTAATTAGGCGCTGTGTGGATTCAGCGGAGGCCGAAAAGAACTGTTAAAATCACAAACATTATTGGGCCATGTCTGATTCAATGCAACAATACGCA
Organism: Alviniconcha strummeri; assembly: GCA_963584105.1. Lineage (NCBI taxonomy): Eukaryota > Metazoa > Mollusca > Gastropoda > Provannidae > Alviniconcha > Alviniconcha strummeri. The sequence goes on along the minus strand of OY757546.1, from coordinate 15,175,641 downwards.
GTCTCACAGGCCTGCAACTATTCCACGGGCACTCAGCATCAACCTGCATCAACTACTGGCTTGAGATGACGAGTAGGGTTTGACTTTTCCCGATGAGATATAACTGAATATTGAAGGGTGGCCTATTTTATTCCGGCGGGTGTGCGTGGGTAGGGAGGGGGAGGAGGGGAATGGAGATCGAATTGTATGTACTGATATCTAGTGCAGTGGGTTTATTTTTTATTTTTTAGTCAGTCATTTTTTTCAGTTTTTCTTCTTCTTCTTCTTCTTATTCTAGCGATTGAACGGATCAGTGTCACACACACACACACACACACACACACACACACACACACACACAATAAAAAGACTGGTTTAATGTGTCTTCAAACGCCTACGACTCGACGAGCCAACAAAAAGTTCACGTCCAGTCGCCTGTGAGTTTATCGCTTAGCACGTGAATTGGTTTCAGTTGCGTGTGGTTGGGGAGGGGAAGGGATAATGCACGAGGTGTGCGGTTCAAGAGGGATCACTCGGCTCTGAATGGGAAGACGGAGTTAGCTGGACAGCTATTGGCTCAAAGTGCTTCTTTTTCACCTGGAAACGGCCAAGGTAAGTGGAGTAGCTTCCTCTCCACACCCCCTGCTATAAAACCTGCAACAAATGCCGGCCCGTACCGTTTGCTCTGGTTTTGAGCAAAAAGTAAAGACTCTTCAACTTCAAGTCCTGGTTTGTTTGACAATGTATGCGTGTCATCATTCGGGCAGCCGAGTGCAAGAAAAAGCACCTAGATCTTGTATATGGGTTACCGGGTGTGCATGTTTGTTGTGATCAGTGTAGTCAACAGTTGAACATCACTGACTTTCGTGCCTTGTCAGTGGCTCCGGCAAACAGCATGTGGTACATTCAGATCAGCTCCAAATGTACTTGATGGTTGTATTCATTCCGGACCACAGTGTGGTGGGGTGTGTCATTAGGTCCACCGTGTTATTTCAATAGATGCGATGCCTTGAATGAAACGACGCGACTAGATTCGCCAACGTTTGTCTTTGCGTTGGTGCTTAGCACCAGAAGGTTGTTAGTCGGCGCCGCGTTTTTTTTTTTTTTTTTTTTTTGTGGGAGGGGGCTATGACGTGCAGGCTTTGTGGGTTGCTCAGCATTACAGTAATTGCTTTTTTCCGAATCATTAGCTGTATTCATGCAGTACGTTTGTGTGTCAGCGTGAGCTCTCTCTCTCTCTCTCTCTCTCTCTCTCTCTCTCTCTCTCTCTCTCTCTCTCTCTCTCTCTCTCTCTCTCTCTCTCTCTCTCTCTCTCTCTCTCGTGAGAGTAAGGGAGTCAATTTGCCGAGCTTTCTAACTGTAGTCAATGCGCATTAGGCAGATTTGATGAATCAAATTGTAACGTCGGTAACTCTAGTCAACGCGTAAGGAAGACTTGCCTGCTAATCAATCAGTTGCTAACGGCAGCAATCAACAACTGTAGTCAATGCGCATAAGGAAAAAATAATAAATTACATGCTCACGTCTGCAACTGGAGTCAACTTTACCGTAGACCGTTCCCTTGGTATATTCGTAAGGCGAGGTCAGCAAGGTATACTCGTAGACCGAGGTCAGCAAAGTATACTCGCAGAGCAAGGTTTGCTCATAGAGCGAGGTCAGCAAGGTATAATCGTAGGGCGAGGTCAACAAGGTATACTCATAGAGCGAGGTCAGAAAGGTATACTCATATGGCGAGTCAGCGAGGTATACTCAAATGACGAGGTCGGCATGGTATACTCACAGAGCGAAGTCAGCAAGGTATACTAGCATCAACATCTCAACGTGCAAGGTAAAAGTCACGAATCAAATACTAACGTCAATAAATGTAGTCAATATGTAAGGAAGAAATGAGCAAAGTCAGCAAGGTATACTCATAGAGCGAGGTCAGCAAGGTATACTCATAGAGCGAGATCAGCACAAGGTATACTCGTAGGGCGAGGTCAGCACAAGGTATACTCATAGAGTGAAGTCGGCAAGGTATACTCATAGAGCGAGGTCAGCACAAGGTATACTCATAGGGCGAGGTCAGCACAAGGTATACTCATAGAGTGAAGTCGGCAAGGTATACTCATTGAACGAAGTCAGCAAGATATATATATCCATATGGAAAGTCAGCGAGGTGTACTCGAATGACGAGGTCGGCAAAATATACCCGCAGAGCGAGGTCAGCAAGGTATACTAAAATCAACAACTCAACGTGCAAGGTAAAAAATGAAGAATCAGATACTAACGTCAGTAACTGTTGTCAGCATGTAAGGGAGAAATGTTGAATCGGAAACTAACATCAACAGCCATAGTTAACGCGCAATAAAGCAGTCGTGGGTGAGAAACTGTATTCAGAATGCGAAGAGGCAGTGATGAATGAAACACTAACATTAACAACAGAGAGTCAACGCGTAAGGGCAAAATGATCAAACGAATGATTATTTGTGTCCGCAAGACAAAGTGCCATGGTTCTTTACGTCACAGAAACCATAAGGCTTATTAGGGGCGTGGAGAAGGGTGGTGGTGGGAAGGGGTATAGAGGTGGGGGGAGAGGGAAATTATATACCTATCGCTACACCGTCACCACCAGAATCATTAAGATGGACAGCGATGAGAGCCAAACTAATGTTTCATAATTGTGAGGGACAAAGTCACAAGGCAGTGTCCACAGACCACAACTTCTGCAGAGAAAGGAGAGCCGAAGTGGATTCGAACCGAGGTCCCTCTGCTTACCAGCCTAACGCCTTACCGCTAGGCCAAACCGGCTCACCAAACGACACAGCGCCGGAAGAACATCTACAGAAATAGCCAACAAGGAAACGCAAACGCGGCCGCTTTCTTCCATCGCAGCTCCTCAACAAAATGTCAAAGGGCGATCTGCGACCTAATGGGCAGACGATAATTAAACCGTTTAAGGAATTAGGTCGGCGAGAAGTCAGTTATGACAGACCGGGGCCGCCATGAAAACACGCCTTTGTCCCAGCCTGCTTCACCGAGTCCAAGGAGCTGCGCAAAGGGGGATAACCGGCCCGAGTTCCGCGGGAGAAGCCAATGAGTCGTCACTTTTTGTGCAGGTGGAACTATATTTTCCCACACAGCGGACTAAAAGGAGATGCCGTCTTTCTGGTAGGTGTATGCTCTCGTCCGTGATTTATGATATTATAGGCTGTCCCGATGCATAATTATGGATTTGGCCTGGACTGTTTTCTCTTCTGATCGTTAGGTCAGAAAATTGTTTCTGCTCTGGAAGCACGGGATGAATAAATAAAGTTCGACGTTTCCGAAGCTTGCTTTTCTGTTCCTTCTCACGCGTTTCATCGACTTGCCTTTAGAGTGAAGTCATTGTTCGGCAAATGTGACAACGTCAGATTGCTTAAAATATTCGCCGTAAGTTCAAAGTTCACAGCGGGGCTTCTTTCTTTTTTTGTCCCACATCTTCCATGACCACGCGATGGGACACCCCAAAGTTAGTGCGCTGTTTTCATTGCTGCGTGTATTATCATACTTATTTTTCGACCAGGAGGGAATATTTTCCCTGGGAAATCAAGAGCCTTTCCACAAGGACAGCCAGCTACGAGAGAGTCGCGCCACCCAGCCGACTGAGCAAACCGTAATATCAGTGGAATGTCTACATGCTTTTACATTATGACAGGTTTGTCTCTGTCGTAGGTTCTTTAACGTGCGTAGGCATACATATTGCACACGAGACCTTGGTGTGTGAGATTTGTTTCTATCTCAGATGGACTGTGCAGGTGGTAGTCCTCGTTTGCTGGTGTGCGGTTCTGTCTCTGTGCCACATTCCAGCACACGCGACTGTAACTGCTGCGTTTGTTCAAAAATCCACCGCTGTGTTTGTTCAGAAGTCCATATTCATATGAGACGCAGCTGAGGAACTATAGTCCTAATGTGCGAGTATTACGTACTGGAGTTAGTTCCCAGTACGATACGACATCCTGGAATACAACCGGATTGCCGCTAATATGTTACAGACGAGACATTCAGTCCACCTTCTGGAGACCAACGAGACAGTCGGGGTGGGGAAAGTGACCAAACTGTGATTCCAACCCGCAACCTTTCGAGTTTTATGTCCTAACCGCTCGGCCACCGTTACTTGACGTGCGGAGCAAGGCTGACAAACCACGGCGGTTCACATCATCCCCAAACCCGCTTCGCCCTGGCTAAGGTAGAATGTATGTCAATGGAGCATTCACGTAGGACCTTGAAGAAGACACGGTCCTATATATCTTGAAAATTGAGCAGACCACGGAATTCGCTGGACGCTTTGAGAAAGGACATGTGTTGGACAAAAAAAGCAGAGTCTACGAACATCATAAGTTTTTTGTGCTCCGTGCGTTTCAGCCCTCGACTGCAGAAGATCCAGTTTTCTTCACAACGGGGCATGCCTCGCTCCCATAAACAACACCCCACCCAGCTACACCTACGAGCTTTGTGAAGTGGGCAAATATAAAAACAGCCGGTTTTGTCTGGACCCCTCGGGTATATGTGGAGATTTCTGAGAGAGGACGTCGAATTTGTCATAAACAGCCCTTGGGGGGAAAGGAACTGTTGCTGACAAGCAGAGTTTATCGCCTGAGAAAGGATCCGATGGCGTTGACTCTTGTTGAAAGTGTCGTCTGGCTCTGATGAAATACAACGTTGACCCTGTCGTTTTGGGGAGAACGTGAATGGATGTCTCAGATCATTTTTAGGAACACACACACACCAACCCCACCCACCCCCACTCCCAAAATAATCGTATTTTGGATCGTATGCCCCTGTCTGTACTTTTTTCCCAAGCTACTCAACCTGTTAATCACTGTACACAGCAACAAGACAAGATGGTGTTAGCATTTCATGTCGGATTTACAATCCGCTGCAATCAGCTGTAGTGCTAGTACCGCCAATGTTCCATAAAAGCGGAATTAAGGTGCAAGGTGTTGACCCAAAATTTGGCGTACAACGACAAATAGCGAAACATTTCATACTGCTGCTCTCTTCAGCAACTGGAATTCCAAGAGACTGCGTTTGCAAACTCGGAAAGCTGCTGGGGGAAAAAGTATATATCCAGCAAACATGTTGCGCAGTTCATCTTTGACTCTTCTGCTGAAAATTGATTTATTCAAAGGTCAGCTAACCTTGGCGTATGTCTAAGGCAGATTGTCTAACTCTTGTCTGGTTTTGACACCGGATTACTATAGCGTAGTAAAGTGAGTGACCTTGTTCTTCAAAGGCCGACGTCTCAGACTTGTGTAAGCACATTGAACAGCTGTGTAATGGGATCCATGTATATGGGAAACGTGCTTTTGGCTGAGGATGGGAGCAAGCTTTTAACCAGCAGTTTCATGAAATACTGGACAATGCCTAACATCTGCACACCGCCAGTGGATCGGAGCAAGCAGCCAAGGCAGCGTTGCAGGTGAGGAAGTTTAAAAGATGCGGTGGTTATAGTGAGCAACGGTGTTTCTCGAACAGCTTATTCCATCAGGCAAAACCTGGTTGGAATGTGTGTGTGTGTGTGTGTGTGTGTGTGTGTGTGTGTGTGTGTGTGTGTGTGTGTGTGTGTGTGCGCGCGCGAGCGAGCGTGTGCGATCGTATGCGACCTGCGTGCGTTCGTGCGTCCGTGTGTGTGAGTGTGTGTGTGTGTGTGTGTGGGGGGGGTTATAGGTGTGTGTGTGTGTGTGTGTGTGTGTGTGTGTGTGTGTGTGTGTGTGTGTGCGTGCAAGCGTGTGCAAGCGTATGCGTCCTGCGTGCTTTCGTGCGTGCGTGTGTGTGTGTGTGTGTAGTGTGTGTGTGTGTGTGGGGGGGGTATTTTGTGGGTGTGTTTGTGGGTGTGGGTGTAATGTAGTGTTTGAGTGTCAGTGTGTGTGGGGGGGGGAGGGGGTCTGTGTGTTTACTCTGTGTGTGTGTGTGTGTGTGTGTGTGTGTGTGTGTGTGTGTGTGTGTGTGTGTGTGTGTTTGTGTGTGTGTTTGTGTATGTGGGTGTAGTGTAATGTTTGAGTGTCAGTGTGTGTCTGCGTGTGTGTCAGAGAGAGTGGATCTGACTCTGTATATGTTTGATTTTTGCTTTGTTTGTTTGATTTTTGTACATGTACCTTAGCCAACTCCCCACTCCCATCATGTTCTTTGTAAAGCGCTGAGGGCTTTTTAAGAATTTGCGCTTTAGAAATGATCGTTATTATTATTATAGCTGAATGAGAGAGAGGTAGAAAGAAATTCCATGCGCTCGACGATCTTCCTTCAAAGGACTAGAACCAGCCATCGTCAACCACACCAACATTGGAACAGTTTCTAAGGCAATATTGGGGAAACGTCTGACAGATGGACCAGAGCGCATGTGGGCATTTCCGAGCGCACAGATGATATCCTGAACTGAACTGACAGAACCGCATGGACTCTCGGCGTTCGCTGAGGAAGAACAGATCACAGACGTCCACGACACCGAGAGGGTTAAAGATCAACTCGCCAGCTACTTGATCGCAAAGACTGGGTCAAAGCATTATCAACTGCCTTTTCGTCAGTCTCGTTTTTCTTCTTCATTGTAAGGTCGGATATGGGCGCTTTGCGCCGGGTTTCGGTGGGATTAGGAGAAAAATATTGTCACAGTCTCGAGAAAATCTCTTTGCGAGTGGCCAGCACCGCGCTTAGTGCTTTGTCGTGCGTCGGGCCAGACCTAGTCTCCAATGGCGCCCCGGCTGTAAAGCGTTGCGCCAGTCTATTTGAAATCGTGTGGAGAAATCAAATTGTGCTCGGTTGGTTTCTTGCTTGATTGGTTGGAGTATGGCTGTGTTATCAGCTGTGAGTGGCAGCGTATTGTGCATGCGTGCACGCGCCGCTGTCTCGCCAAACAGGGTTGCTACGTGCCACGCGCTCTGTTCCGATTTGTTTGTCTTTTGTCATTAGTCAGTAAGTAGATACATGAGGGTGTGTGGGTGTGTATGTTGGGGGGCTAGGGCGCTGCAGTCACCCGAGAAGCTTCAGCCAATCAGAAGGTCACAAAATTAATAGCATCGCGCGCGAAACCCCTGAAGAGATACGGCATGTTTGGCCCACAAACTAAAGCATGGCAACGGCCCGAGTGAGAGGCGAGTGGATTCCGAACAGTAACTTCTACAATGAGTAATGCTGACGTCTTCACTGGCTGGCTGGTGGTTATAAGGTTGGGGGGGGGGGGGAGACTGGGAGAGAGAAGGGGGAGCGAGGGGCTGCGAGGTTGTGTGTGCGTGCGCGTGTTTGTGTGTGTGTGTAGGGGAGGGGGGGAGTTAGGGATACATTGAGATATGTAAGGCATTATTAAATTAGGTTGTGTACTGTGGTAATGTTTCATGTGTAGCGAGTTTCATGTATAGCGCTTTGGGTGAGGTGCTTTAGAAATGCAAATCATTATTATCATCATCACCATTATTATTAATGACGCACGTTCATTGGTGACGAGCGAAATCAGCGGCAATCGAGTTAAGCAAACTGCATTCACTGCAATGCTGGATCAGACTCAGATCATCCTTCATTCCAGCAGTGAACTCAATACAGCATGGCGGTCAGATCGAAAGCTTGTGGGAACGTAACTACGAGATATGGGGCCTAGAGCTCAGCGCGGAACCTTCTGTGCCTCAACAAATGGATGCCTTCAGCCGGTTTGAGGGGTCGGCTGGTCTGGCGATTGGTCTGTGCTCCTGCAAGTTCCGAAGTTTATTGCGTGCTCCGTCTAGATAGGTTGATTATCTGTCAGTTGAACGGCTTGTCCAGCGGTCGGTCCGTTAGTTGGCTTACTTGCTGATTGGTCGGATTGGTTGGTCACGTGATTGGTTCAGACTTTCAAATGGAAGTAATTGGTCACACTAAAAAATTAAAAACAAAAAACGATAAAGGGACAGATAGACAGTTGTTGAATTAGATAGATAGATCTTTAGAGAGAGATAGCTAGCCAGACAGACAGATAGATCGTTAGATATCGCTTGATCGACAGATAAATCGATAGCTGGATAGCTAAACAAAGATGGTTTTAACCCGCAATAGACTGTGTAGATAGGTCCTTATAAATCGATGTAACAGTGTCATCGTGGTGATGGGGGTGTGTGTGGGTGGGGGGGGGGGGTAGTTGTATTGGGGGAGGGAGAAACGGGGGATCACCGCTGTCCGAAAATGCGTCTTTCATATCGCTCAAATCCGCTCTTCCAGTGCCCACTTATTAATAGTCTTGTTCGGGGGCAAATGGGTTAATGATAGCTGCCCCCCCTCTTTCACTCCGCACCCCCTGACCAGCTGGAGTGGGCCGTAAGCCCCGGACTGACCGGTGCCCAGTGCGAAAAGCAGGACAAAGTCGATTAGTCCACCGTGCAGCCTCTCCACGCCTGTCAAACGCCGGTCTGCCTAAGGAGTTACGGAGAAGGCATCGTTCTGCAGGACGAGAAGATAATGGACACGATTCCGTCGTCCTTGTGAGATGTCGGGAAGATGAAGTCAGAGAAGGGAGGATGTTGAAATCGGACGGAGGGAGGGAAACGACCTGGCTCGGTCAGTCACTTGACCACAGTGAATGGCCACAGCCGGACAGACAGCTAATGCCCCTGTCACAATGTTTCTATTTCAGAGACGAAGGAATACTGTTGATCTGCTTCAAGGAAAGAGAAGTGGATTGGACACTAGCCGTGGTCGGTTGAGTGCAGTTCTGGAGTGACCATGAGCACGATTCTATTGCTCCGTGGCCAGGCTGATCACGGTTTACATATGGTCGGCGTTGATGTATGTGTACCCTGGATCAGTAGGCCATTCTGGCTAAACGTGTAGCTTGTCTTCAATGTTGCTTCACGTCCACAAAGACCGTACGGACTATTAGGGACGAGGAGCCCAAGACAGCCACCTCGACTTTCACACAGCTCCTGAGCTCTCCTTTGGATTTTTCTTCTTCAGTTTAATGTTACAGAGGCCGTACGGACTCGTGTGGACGGGGGCGTAGCTTGTGAAACGCTTCATTCGGTTGGTGAAAACAACTTGGTTCTACCTGACTTCGGATACTTCCGGACAGTCCTGTTGCAACGCCCATGACAAACTGTTTCGCCAGGGACCCCTGTTGTACAGAGGGTACACTTTTAAATCACTCTCCATAACCAGCACTGGGAGAGAATTATGTCCGTTGTGTGTTGGTCACAAAACCGTTAACAACAGGAAGTGTTTGGGGTAACGGAGTTTTGGAGCACGTTAAAATAGAACATGAAGGTAGGCAGATGGAGACTGTGGATATCTAGTTGACCAGGACTATTGAACAAAACCGGAAGACATCGGATTCTGCGGCTGTTGACAGAAAGTTGTCAGGACGCATCACCAGCGACTAAACGTATTTCACAAAGGCTAATCCTGCATCATATATATATATATATCGATCGTCCTGTCGAGTCTGCTTGAGCTTTCTTCCTTTGTTCTTACTACCATTCAAACACCGAAGAGGATGAACGTACTGATCCACAATAACAACAAAAAGAACGAGTCCACTTTTCTTGGACGGGAGTAAATCATTAATGCAAATTCTGACCAAGATTTTATTCATATTGACTGAAAAGGTCGTGTTCTAGGCTTCAAAAACAAAGGCAAGAAAAGATCACAGAGAGAGATGGAAAAGGTTCTGAGAAGAACAATGATAAAAATCGAAGGTAGTGACGATCGACTGTTTTCTGACGACAACGTCATAGCTGCGTTCTAAGCTCGAACAGATATTTATCTTTGAAGTTTGAACGCGGAATGAGATAGTATAGCACTTTTGAATCCAAGCCGAGTCGTTAGCTCTTTGTTTCTAATATGCCGCTACATAAACACGCGCTATAGCCAGTTTCTATGGTCACGGCCTGGTTGCAGTGGCTTTTGTGTTTGCTCGCTCTCCGTCAAAGTTCAGCCAAGTTCTTACGGGTCGAATGGGTCTTTTTATTTCAAATACTGTCAGCGCAGGCTCTTTGTTTGCACATGCGTTGCTTCTTGCTAGGCATGGATAAATTACAGCACTTTTGTTTTATTTGCTTTCACTCTTTCCGCTTTCACTACAGTGGCGGTGCAGTACAGGGCTTTGTCCTGGCTCGATGGGTTGACGTCTGGTGATTCTGGGCAATGGTGGAGTGCGGGGTTGTGCTTTATCATTAAGGGTAAACTCTCCGTCGCCTCCTGCTTAGCTTTTTAGCCTACAAGCAGGTTAGTTATTATTTTCACGACCGTTGCCTGGGCGTACTTTATGGCTTGATCATTGTGTGTCTGTGTGCATTTCTTCGTTGCCATTTCTTTGGCCGTGCGGTGTGTGTGGGTGACAGTAGGTCACCCCTGTGTGGCTGGTGACTGGTGACTGATGGCATCGCCCTCATCACACATGGCCATGGTGGGACTGCATCGGTCAGCTTGGGGTAGTGAGCTCTCTTCGGTTAGCTCTACGCGGAATGTGGAGAGGAAACCACTTGGCTAGTGCACGCCACTTTAGTGGGAAACGTCGGACAGCCAGTGCAGTCTTTATGTGTGAGTGAGGCGCACGCTTGCGCGCAGACGGACGTCACAACCGCTGTCAGAGGTTTGACCCCAAAGTGTACCCGGCGGACATAATGACCAGTGACACGATGACCCCCACCGTACCTCAGGTGATCGTCACGCCCCCTCCCCCGCCCCCCTCCCCCTTCTTGTTACCCCCTTCACAGCCACATCTCTCGGCGCAGCACAGACCCCTGGACAGACCTGCACATTGCGAGCGAGGCCCCAGTTCAGGCCACGAAGAACACGCTGAACGTTCTGATCAGCAGGAACCGACTGGCGCGGTAAAGCGGAAACGTGTTCGGTTCAAGCTGGATTCTGACCCACTCCCAGAACCGCCGTCGTCGTCGTCGTCGTCGTCGCAGCCATCGTCGCCAGATCGCAGGAAACGGTTAAACACGGAGTCGCGCGCTCTGAAGAAACCACGTTCCGTGCTGGGAGGCGACTGTGTTTCTGGCGATGCATCAGCAGGTGTCAGCGACGTCAAGACACAGTCTGACAACAGTCTCGTGGAGCCTGTACTTCCTAGTCATGATAGCCAGCAAGTATTTGACCGCATGAGAAGCATCCTTGGCAAATTTTCTGAATCAGTCACTGCAGCGGAAGCCCAAAACTCGCGCAACGCTCGCATTTCTGTAGCAGATCGTGCAATCACAGACACAAGCTCGTCGTTCAGGAACAACAGTCTTTCTAGCGAGTCCAGAACGAGGATATGCTTCGAGAACGTGAATCAGGTGGAGGGGAACTCGGTGCGCATCAATGTGGAGGTCAATCAGACGGGCTGTCATCACGGGGGCTCGGTTCAGAGGCCACACTCGGCGTTTTTGTCCCTCAAAACGGAAGGGAAAGCTAACAACACGTCAGCTGAGGGCAGGTACGGCTCCAGCTCCTTCTCCAAGTTCAACACGAGGCCACTGTCTTCGGAGATGCTGGGACGCTCAGCGCAATACAAAGCGAGTCTGGTCAACATGCAGCTGTACAGGATAGCGTGCAGACACCTCCAGCCCCAGCACGTGCACGACAACCTCCAAAAGCAAACGAGGTTCGATGCGATTGTTCAGAATGGTTCGGAGGACAGGAAACACGAGCAGCAGAACGAGAGCGACGCTGTGTGCAGCCCCAGACCCGGCAGATACGCCGAACTTTGCTTGAAACCCCGGAGCGCATCTGCAGATTGTTCGAGAGCGCGGGATAGCGTTTCGATTAATCGTGTTTCGCTTAAGCCCGTCAGATGCGGTGAGTTTAGCTTCGGGAAATTGGGTCCACCCAAGCCCACCACGTCCGCTCACCCTGATCTCAATGCCGTCAATCCTAACTGTATCGGTAAGAACGGGTTAAGTTCTCAAAGGGCTAAACTGGCCGACTTGCTCGACCAGCCCGGCTTTCAGCTGTCTAGCGACGCTCTCAGCAGTGTTCGAATCTCTGGCAGGAGTGTCCGGAGCATCCAAGCCGACGAGTCCGCGCATGTGGCAGCTCGCATGATGGTGTCCAAGGGCGTGCCTGATCTGGGACCGCACGATGGAGACGTACCTACGACAGGCATGGCTAACACGGAGGCGGTGAGTGCTGTCGCATTTTACTGTTTCTTAGATTCGTTAGGTTTATGAAAATTCAATGCATGGTGGTGAAAACGTAAAAGTTATCTTGGGATAATGGTTTAAACGCTAAATCCAGGAAGGTCAGGGACATAAAGCCCCCCCGCCCACCCACCCACCCCGCACTTTTTACAATCGATTGTTAATATGTGCTGGACGGCAAGTAGTTAAAACCTGACATGTGACTTGTCAAACAATTGATTCATCGACAGACTGGGAGCTATACATGGCTACAATGCTGCTTGGCTGATTATCTTGGTTGATTCGTGTCTTTGTTCTTTCAGTCATTGGTTGAGTGTCTGTTTATCTTGGATGATTCGTGTCTTTGTTCTTTCAGTCATTCGTTGAGTGTCTATTTATCTTCGTTGATTCATGTCTTTGTTCTTTCAGTCATTCGTTGAGTGTCTATTTATCTTGGTTGATTCGTGTCTTTGTTCTACCAGTCATTTGTTGAGTGTTTCAGTAGGCACCCCTTCGCGTGTTGAGGACATGACGACGAACAGACCTTACTCTAAATATCAACCCTACCTGCCCGCCCCTTGTTATTCCATCTTTGGTGTCTTTTTGGGTCCCCGCGGTCCTCTCAACTACATTTTGCTGCAGCAGACTGCCTTCAACAGACTAACGTGGTGTATTACCTGTGTTGTATTTCTAGGGAGCCTTCAACAGGCTGACGTGGTGTATTACCTGTATTGTTGTATTTCTCTGTATTTCTATTTCTAGGGGCCTTCAACAGACTAACGTGGTGTATTTCTCGTGTTTTTGTATTGCTAGGAGGGCCTTCAACAGACTAACGTAATGTATTATCTGTTGTTGTATTTCTAGGGGGCCTTCAGCAGACTAACGTTGTGTATTAGCTGTGTTGTATTTCTAGGGGGCCTTCAACAAACTAACGTGGTGAACTACCTGTGTTGTTGTAGTTCAACAGACTAATGTGATGTATTACCTGTGTTGTTGTATTTCTAGGGAGCCTTCAACAGACTAAGGTGGTCCTGCACCTCTCTGGTGTCACTTTATGGACGACACCAAAGGTCTGAAGCAGTTCCTCCCAGAAATGCCATGAGTGTCGCACTGCCACGCACTTCTGTGGAAGGTAAACACCAAGAGCCAGCCGCAGTTGGTCACTTTTCCCCACCCCCTGTTTTTCTTCTCTCTTTTTTTAAGTGTTGACCTATCCTGACACGACGAAGCACTGTCTTGCAAAGTGAAACCATTTCATTTCAAACTGCCTCGGGCTGATACGCCTCTATGCCAAAAGCGGGTAGTCTCCCTCTTCCATCCCCCTTTCCCTTCCCTCCTCCGCCCCCCCCCCCCCCCCCCCCCCGCCCATCTCCCTTCCTGCCATTCCCTCGCTAGTGCCCCCCTTCCCCTTCCCTCCCTCTTCCCCCATTCCCATTCCCTCCATTCCCTCCCTCTTCCCTTCATTCCCCTTTCCTTCCCCCCCCCCCCTTCCCTCTATCTCGTTCCCCATTTTGTGCTCGAAATAAATGTTCAAAATTAGTGTCATATTGTTCGTTAATTATCTTTAAATTGTTTTGGAATAAATCCCATGTTCTTCCCTACACATTATCGACGTTAAACAAAATCATCAGACGGTGGGCCCCGACAGCGACCTCTTCCAGACGTTCTGCGTCACACGTAGATAAGATCTCGGTTGCTACGCGTTGGACTTTCCCCCCACCGCGATCGATTGCCCCTCCAGCGGACACTCAGCCACTTGGACACTGGGGGCTGTCAAAGCAGCCTGTCAAGATCGAGACCGTGATACTGTCAGCACCAGTCCACGGTGCATTGTCTTTCGGTCCACTGCTTTACGCGCGTAGACGCGTTGCGTTAAGCCCGTTCTTAACTGGGCGGATGTTTGTTCGCCGAACATGCTTCGGACACTTCGACGAACTATGATTCGTTTCTTAATTGAACTTTTAGTTCGCCGAACATGGTTCGGACAGTTCGAAGAATTTACTTGTTCTCAAATGGCTTGTAATGAGACGCAAGCTTCGGCCCGAACTTGCGGTATGATCGAAAATGTAGGCTAAAGTCAAGTCAGGTCAAGTCAATATACTTTAATCATCCCTCACAGGGTAATTCAACTAACTATTATCTCATTCTGGGTCTCCGAGACAAGGCTACGCCTCCCACAAGTCAACAAATAAACAAATTCATTCCGAAGTGAGTGAAGAATCTAGCGACACTGTCATCCATTTTTATTTTTATTTTTTCTTCATCCACAGGAGAGCTCTGCTCTCAGCCAGTCAGAGGAAATGTTCGTCGAATAGGGCGAATGTTCCCAGAACATGTTGAGCGAAGCTTTTTGGACCCCGAATACAGCTTCGACGAATACTTCCAACTAGGTTCGGGAAGAAAAGTTCGCCCAATTAAGAACCAACTAGGTTCGCCGAATACTTCCAACTAGGTTGGCGAACAAACATTCGCCCAGTTAAGAACGGGCTTTAGACTTGGGCCCGTATGGTAGCGACGATGACTTTGACTGCACTGGGCTGAGACGGGCTTGTGTCCGAGGAGGGACTTGTCCTGGTGTGGATGGGTACTTGGTTTAGTCTGGACTGGCTATAGACCGCAGGGCGGGGTTGTCTGCGGAGAGGGACTTGTCCTGGTGTGGATGGGTACTTGGTCTAGATTGGACTGACTATAGACGGGGACGGGGGCGGGGTTGTCTCCGGAGAGGGATTTGTCCTGGTGTGGATGGGTACTTGGTCTAGATTGGACTGACTATAGACCGCAGGGCGGGGTTGTCTCCGGAGAGGGATTTGTCCTGGTGTGGATGGGTACTTGGTCTAGATTGGACTGACTAGACATCAGGGCAGGGATGTCTCCGAAGAGGGACTTGTCTTGGTGTGGATGGGTACTTGGTCTAGATTGGACTGACAAGACCGCAGAGCGGGGTTGTGTCCAGAGGGGGACTTGTCGAGGTACTTGGTCTAGATTGGACTGACTAGACAGCAGAGCGGGGTTATGTCCAGAGGGGGACTTGCCGAGGTACTTGGTCTAGATTGGACTGACTAGACCGCAGAGCGGAGAGGGAGAGGGACTTGTCCAGGTACGGATGGGCACTTGGTTTTCCGGAGACGGACTTGTCCAGGTATGGATGGGTACTTGGTCTAGACTGGACTGACTAGACCGCAGAGATGCGGTTGTGTCCAGAAAGGGACTTGCCCAGGTACTTGGTCCAGATTGGACTGACCAGACAGCAGGGAGGAGTTGTGTCCGGAGGGGGACTTGATTATGTACAGATGGGTACTTGGTCTGCATTTGACTGACTAGACTGCAGGGGTGGGGTTGTCTCCAGAGAGGGACTTGTCCAGGTGTGGATGGGTACTTGGTCTAGACTGGACTGACCAGACAGCAGGGCGGGGCTGTCTCCGGAGAAGGCCTTGTCCATGTGTGGATAGGTACTTGGTCTAGACTGGACTGACTAGACCGCAGGGGTGGAGTTGTGTCCTGGAGAGGGACTTGCCCAGGTACTTGGTCTAGATTGGACTGACTAGACCGCAGAGCGGGGTTGTGTCCAGAGGGGGACTTCTCGAGGTACTTGGTCTAGATTGACTAGTCTGCAGCGGCACGGTTGTCTCCGGAGAGGGACTTGTCCATATATGGATTGGTACTTGGTCTAGATTGGACTGACCAGAGCGCAGGGCGGGGTTGTGTCCGGAGAGGTGTGGGTGTGGGTGGGTATGATGGGGATGAAGGAGAAGGGGGATAGCAGACGGTTTCAAAGCTTCGGTCGGGTTTAGATTATAAATGTTATTGTTAATATTAGTAGTTGTTGTATTTTATGACATTCATTTATACGATGCATGTAGGCCCAGGCGGTGGCTGTCCTTAAAGGACAAGCCCAAGGTTAGGGGTGATTTTTGACACGATTTCCATTAAAGCTCGCTGAGAACGATGAGGTAGGTGAAACTGTGATCTGAGGGTTATGAATGCACGGAGAGAGAAAAAGAAAAGAAAAAAAGAGGCATTTTCTGTCGTACCGAAAGTGTCGCCCAAATCACGTGACCATATGCCTACTACGTCACTCTGGGGAGTCGCTGCAAAATGGCCAACTCGAGCTCCGAAGACGAAACTGATACTTTGTCCGAGAGACCCACAAGGAAACAGCCGTATCAGTTTGAGCCTGTCAGGCAGGATTTGAAAGAGTACCGGAACATCGTGTCAGCTTCGACATGCGGTATTCCATGGGGTTTGCGAAATCGCACTCACTGAAGTGCTCGCTACACAGATGGGCGTGATGCGGCGCAGCAAGAAAGTCAGCTCGTTTGAATTGTATAAACTTAATCCACTTTCGCCTCACTGCGGGTCGATTGCGCGGGAGCTCATGCATTGTTATACCTGGGGTCGTCTGCGAATTGTTACAGTTCGCGGCAACACAGTAGACCAGCATAGTTAACTTTTTTGTCGACCACGCGCATACACAGTTTACTGAAGAATTTAACATGGCAACCGCACTGACTCCCCAGACTGACGTCACTTCCGGGGAAGCCTACAGAAAATAAAATCGATTAAAAACCCAATTAAACATTTATTTTTATTTTTTATTTCATTAAATCTGAAACTAGTGACTCATTTGTCAATCATTTCGATGGTCATTTTGCATACTTAAAAACCTTGGACTTTTACTTTAAATGTTCAAATGTGTCACCTTTTTTTGTAACTCGCGCGTGTGTGTGTATGTGTGTGTGCGTGCGTGCGTGAGTGCGTGCGTGCGTGAGTGTGTATGCGTGCGTGCATGCGTGCGTGCGTGCTTGTGTGTGTGTGTGCGTGCGTGCGTGCGTGCGTGCTTGCGTGTGCGCGCGCGCGCGCGTGTGTGTGTAGTAACACTTGGCATTATGACTCTTCTTTAGTAACGAGTTGTATTGTTGTGTGCATGTGGCAGTGATGATAAAGGAACGAACTAACACCAAGAAAGTCCGTGTGATTTCACTTGGCGAGGAAGGAATTCTTACGTCTTATTGCTCGTGGGGTGAGCGTGATCGCGAGCGTGGGTGTGGGTGTGGGTGTCTCCGCATTAGCGTGTTTCACTAGTGCGATTTAGTGTTGTCTCTGATCTGTTGCAGACAAGGAAGACAAAGGCAGCTACAAACTGACAAAGGTAGGCAACTTACAGAACGGGTTTCAGTGGATTACTGCCAAGTAAGTCGAAGCACACTGTGTACGTTTGGCCAAGTCTTTGCAAGCTGTCTACTGCCGCATAAGTCGAAGCACAAACTGTGTACGTTTGGGCAAGTCTTTGCAAGCTGTCTACTGCCAAATAAGTCGAAGCACACTCTGTGTATGTTTGGCAAAGCCTTTGCAAGCTGTCTACTGCCAAATAAGTCGAAGCACACTGTGTGTACGTTTGGAAAAGCCTTTGCAAGCTGTCTACCGCCAAATAAGTCGAAGCACAAACTGTGTACGTTTGGCCATGGCTTTGCAAGTTATCTACTGCTAAATAAGCCGAAGCACAAACTGTGTACATTTGGCCAAGCCTTTGCAAGTTGTCTACTGCCAAATAAGTCGAAGTACACTGTGTGTACGTTTGGCCAAGCCTTTGCAAGCTGTCTACTGCCAAACATGTCAGAGCACAGACTGTGTAATTTTGGCCAAGCGTCTGAAAGCTGTCTGCTGCCAAATAAGTCGAAGAATAAATGTGTACGTTTGGCCAAGCCTTTGCGAGCTGGCCACGGTCGAAATTTACAAGTTAGCCCTCTGTTGAAGACGATTCTTCAAAGAGTTTGTGCTAGATGCATGCATGCATAAATGAGTTGCATTCACTGCGCTCACATGATGACTTTTTTCTGCTTCAGTTAATACTTTATGTAAACTGTGTCAGTAGGAGTGTGCTTTTCTTCCTTTAGGTGATGCTTAATGTCCTCGGATGTCGGTTGACGTATTAGGGACAAGCTGAGACTAATGCCAAAGCATGGTTCAATAGAGCTTTACGTCCACGGAAACCATAACGCTGGTTAGGACGGACAGCCCAGGACGGCCACCGCGACTCTCACACAGCTCCTGAACTATGACTGTGCTTTGCATGTGTACAGCTATATATGTGCCTACCAGTCTGCAGAATCTCCCCAGAGCTCAGGAGCTGTGTGAGAGTCGAGGTGGCCGTCCTGGGCTGTCCGTCCTAACCAGCCTTATGGTTTCCGTGGACGTAAAGCAATATTGAACCATGCTCACGCATTGGTCTCAGCTTATCCCTAATATGTCAACCGACATCCGAGGACATTAAGCAACAGAGCAGTAAAAATTTCCCCTAATTTATTTGAATTCAAACCCCAGCTCAAGTCTGTCCTGTTCAGACAGGCTTTTTCACAAACATAGGCAGACCATTCCTGTGAGCATAGATTTTGTGTATGTCTACGGGTCCCTGTGTGCGTGAATGGTGTGTGGCACGCTAGCGCATTGGGCTTTTGTTCTTCAAAAGGATATGCGCTGAATAAGAGCCATTATCAGTTCTTATTATATAGAATATTGTCTTTGTGTTGTTATGTATTCTGTGAGCGCTCGGGGCTTCGATCGGTGAACTGCGAATGTTGGCTACTTTATTGTTATTAACGGCAAAACAAAACAACTCTCTCTCTCTCTCTCTCTCTCTCTCTCTCTCTCTCTCTCTCTCTCTCTCTCTCTCTCTCTCTCTCTCTGTGTCTCTGTCTGTCTGTCCTGTCTGTCTGTCTGTCTGTCCTCTCTCTCTCTCTCTCTCTCTCTCTCTCTCTTCTCTCTCTCTCTCTCTCTCTCTCTCTCTCATCTCTCTCTCTCTCTCTCTCTCTCTCTCTCTCTCTCTCTCTGTGTAAGAATCGAAACCACACTTTGAATCTGTTGCAAAAAACGTGTATCTGCCTTCTCAGGTTCGTGAGCGTTGACGGTTCAAATATTTTTTTGTTGATCTGTTGAACCTACCTTGGCATGATTCGACCAGTCACCTGTCATCCACTTTGTAGAGCACTGTGGTTTAACCAGTCCCTTGTCTATAATGACTGCATGAGAAATGAATGGCTTGCTCTTTGTCATTGCTTGTGCAACAATCTACCGTAGCTTAATCAGCCCCCAAATCTCCAAAAGATATATGTACCTTTGGCTGATTTTTATGTACTTTGCATATTTACTCGCATGCCAGGTGACTATTATCTATGTGTTTCCGCTCTCTAAAGTAAGTAAGTAAGTAAGTAAACATGTTGCTTTACGTCCACAGAAACGAAATGGCTTATTAGGGACGGGGAAAGGGGGGGGATATTAAACTCTCTGCTATTGTGTCCCTTTTTATACGTGTGATGTCTAGCGAGCGAGGCATTAATTTCCTTTGTTTGTGATGTCTCCCCTCATCTCTCCCCCCCCCCCCCCCCCCCCCCCCCCCAGTCCCTCTCCACACACACACAATGACGCGCGCGCGCACACACACACACACACACACAGAGTCACACACACACTCACGCACACACGCATGCACGCACGCACGCACGCACGCAACACACACACACACACACACACACACACACACACACAACACACACACACACACACACACACACACACACACAACAACAACAACAAAAAGCACAAAAAATGTAAGACAAACAGACACACAGAGACAGAGAGAGGAGCACTGACTATGTACAAAGACATTTTTCATTGTCGCCACTGCGTCTCTAGTATTCAAATATTCAGACAGAATTCCGATTCAACACGTCACGGCTCCGTTGGGCTTGAAACTATTCTGCAGCTCAGCAACAAGGGAGACGAGCCAGTGTCTCGCCGCCGTGGAGCTCATCTGGTCGCTTGTCGTTCTTAGTTTGAACACGGTAGCTTCAGCCAGTATGCTTGTGTACAGTGAGCGCTTAGCAAAGAGCGCTTTATGGAGTACAAGGGCTGATAATAGAACCACACCTCTTCGTGTCAACTCTGACATAAAGGGGCATTCGTCTGCTTTTGGAAGAAAAACAAATTAATTTTCTTTTTTCTTACTTGACCTTTGCGACTGTTCCGGAATGTGCGGTGATTGATTTTTATTTCGAGACACACAAGCTTGATCAAAGTCTCTGAAGTGGGTGGGGAAACTTTGAATTTTCCAGAAAGAACACACTCATGGCGTTCCTGATAGTGACCATACTTGAAGAGGTGGTGTGAAGCGTGGGAAATTCACCTTGACAGAGGAACAGCTTAGAAGCTTTACACCCACACAGAGAGCTCACTCTGACATAAAGGAGCATTCGTTGGGGCAAACTGTTGGGCACAAAATGGCAACACTCAGGGTCGTGATCTGGCGACTTTTAAACGTCTTGGTGGTGGTGGTGGTGCTTTGTTGTTGTTGTTTTGTGTGTTTGCTGTTGTTTGGTGGTGGTGGTGGGGGGGTGGGGGGGGGGGGTAACAAAGAGGACGAGAAATTCAATGGAAAACTGCTGTGTCGATTTTTTCAATTATTATTACTATTATTATTCCGTTCCTGTCGATGTTGCCCATGAAGCTTCTCCGTTTCCGTTCCCAGGTATTTTGTTTATTTTAATTCTAATCTCTAGGTTCTTCTCTCTCTCTCTCTCTCTCTCTCTCTCTCTCTCTCTCTCTCTCTCTCTCTCTCTCTCTCTCTCTCTCTCTCTCTCTCTCTCCTGATCTCATCCGATGCACCACGCTTCGCCTAATAACTTCTCATATAATCACGGCTCGCCTAATCATGGCTCGCCTAAACACCTACTGACTTTTTCACAGTCATCACGCTTCGCCTAAAATTCAGAAGACTTAAAAGTCTGTGAGAATGAACTGTAGCGTGTTTATTCGACATGACTAAAACAACTTGGCTATCCTGGTTGTTCTCGTTCCTGTGGCCCTGATTTAATTGTAATGGTTGACTGGATGTTCAAAGCCGTGATCG
>OY757546.1:15135519-15154483 GCA_963584105.1 Alviniconcha strummeri | reverse complement strand
AGTGTTTCATACACACGCATATATATATATATGCACACACACGCTCGCGCACACGCACACAGACTAGCGGCCCCCCACACACGTACACACACACGCGCGCGCAAACACGTACACGCGCGCGCGCACACACACGCATTAGACACGCACATGTGTGCACGCGCCACCCTCCTCACACACTCACACATGTGCACACGCACTCACATACACACCGAACAAGCCATTTTCGTCGGCATTTGCGGACAGTTTCTTCACTAAAACTACCCTCAGTTGCTGGCCCACTGAGATCATACCTTGTTAGGTTTTGGTTTCTGTTGTCAGCAGCGTCTACCTTTGTCATTTGTAAATCTTGGGGTGGAGAGAGTTGCTCTGAGACAGACTTTGTTGTTTAACGTCCACGGAGGCGAGAAGGCCTATTAGGGACGGTGACGAGCGGGAAAGGGGGAATAAAAGAGTGAAACCTCGAAACTGGCGCCAACCCGGAAGACCAAGGCTGCCGTGGACCGTCGCCAGAACAACAGGATGTTAAGGCAGTGTCCGTCCGGCATTGCGCAGCGACCACCGCACCACGCAATTGCTGTCCCAACTGCTATGCAGAACAGAGTCACAAAGACAATGTCCGTAGCTCCGCCGTTGGGAAACAACTCAAGCTAAAGAAGTCCAACTCTCCTGCCCAGCACCACCTCCCTGCTCTTGATCTCTTCCGGGCTAGCTTCTTCGTGAGAGTCCAGCTCACCTCCCTCCTCTTGATCTCGCCTGGACTCTGTTGCTCTGAAGTTGTGCTGTTCTTTATGGCATATGGCCAGGTCATTCAAAGTTTGGGGGTGTCTACAATCTTCATCCGTGATCTGGGCCACAGTCACGTCACAACAGCATGTAAGCTAAGGAACCCAGTGTTTCCAGTGCTTTACGTCCATAGTAACCATCAGGCTTATTAGGGACGGGGAACTCAGGACGGCCGCCTCGACTTTTACACAGCTCCTTACCTCTGATAAGGAATTCACGAGATCATGCAACCACTCTTAGGTCCTACTTGCATCAGACCTGTTCATAATACATTAAATCACCTGTTTGTTTGCTTTTTCTTAAAGAGCGAACAAACATCACGGACCCTATCGATAGGTTTGGAGAAGAAATAATATAGATCTATACAAAGCTTCTGTTGTTTTTTTAACCCGATTTCTCGAAGCTGGTGGTGGGCATACTTGCAAAGAAAACAAAACATTAACAGTGGACGCATGTAATTGTATCGGAATGCTGGAAACAAATTCTGCAAGCAGCCGTTTTGCGCCCAACAGTCCGTATCAGTGACGTCATAAATAGGGCCAACATCAAACTCCAAGCACTGGTTTACGACATCCTTCCTGCCGGAAAGCGATGCTTGGAAGGTGGGCCGGCATATCTGCCCAAAATTAATGTATCGTTTACGTCACGAGGTAACTGTGTGTGTGTGTGTGTGTGTGTGTGTGTGTGTGTGTGTGTGTGTGTTGTGTGTGTGTGTGTGTGTGTGTGTGTGTGTGTGTGTGTGTGTGTGTGTGTGTGTGTGTGTGAATGCGTGTCTGTGTATGCGTTAATTTTGAAAAGATGTGCATTTAAAAGAATGTGTGAGCGCTTAGGGCCTGTGCGGTCTAGGCGTTCTAAGTATCCATCATTATTATTAAGGACCAAATCCACGGATTAATCGATATGTTTCCTCTTTGCACCACGTGTTTTAAAAAGAAGAAGACAGAAACAAAGAGAAGAGGCCGGAAATGTCTCACACTTTAAGTTAGCCGAGACTAGCGGGCCACCATACAATTCCCATAGCCGCGGGATTTAAAACACCACATGCTTTGGATCTGCCAAACCAGGACGTCATTCGATATCCATTTCCGTCGGCGGTGATTTCCTGTGGCCGCTGTTCATTGTGTTGGACTTTTCGCCACCGCTGGGCCTCATAATTGATCGATTTTTGCCACTTCCAGCTTTCTTGTTTTGTGGGGGTGGGGATGGGTTGTGTGTGTGTGTGTGTGTGTGTGTGTGTGTGTGTGTGTGTGTGTGTGTGTGTGTGTGCGTGTGTGTGTGTGTGTGTTGGTGCGCACGGGCGCGCTAAGTGGTCAAACATTGGGACAACGCCTGTAGCCTGTGGTAAACCATTGGAGGCTCAATTAATTCGTTGCGGACCTTTTCAGCTCCTATTTTTGGTGCACAAGCTGCTAAAGAAAACACGTTGTGCAAGGTCTGGCATGTTTGTGGTGGGGAAAATATTTTGACGAGGTGGAGAGAGAAAGACAGACAGACACAGACAGACAGACATATTGAGAGAGAGCGAGAGGATTCGGTAGTGAGGGATTTAGCAAAATAATTTAATGTTGTCCGTTACAATTTGACACACACTTTGTTGTCAAAATACTGTTTGAGCGTTTGGTTGTTTGTTGTTTGTGGGGAAGGTTGTGTGTGTGGTTATGTTCTTCTCTGTGTGTGTGGTTTTACTCTGCAGATTTCTCAGCGCAGAGATGATTAAGTGTTTCAGTCTGTCGTATTTTAATAAGTTGTTTGGGGTTGCTTTTTGCTCTTATGTATTTATTTACTGGGAGATCGTGAAAGTTCTAAGCATCTTTACAGAGTTCCTCAGAATTAGAGTCCAAGACAAACAAAGCTTAAGTTTGACATGGCTTGCCGGTGTTTCCGGTCACCATGCCCCTGACAGTATGCACTCTGCTCTCTGCTCTTACGTCACTGGCAGCCTCAGGGATTAAACTTCACAGAGCAAGGCGTGAAATGTTCAGTGACGTGCGCAGAAGGCAGAAAGCATTAGTCGTGTGGTGTGTTCTTGTTTTTTACCCGAAAGGATTTGCTTCAATCCAATGGATTAACAGCCCGATCCGCATTTTGGTCTATTTGTCTAGACTCTGTCTTTAAGCTAGCCTTGCAAAAGTCTGTAGCTGAGTTTAGCTGCGACCGAATGTTGCAAAGGTCAGTGAACTAACCTAGCAAAAAGTCGGTGATTCAACTTACGTAAAGGTCTTGTGAGTAAGCCTTTGCATTAGTTAGAGTTCATGTTACATCAGTTGGCGTTGCAAAGTAGGTGAATTTTCTTAGCAAAGATCTGTGAATTAGCATAGTGAAGGCCAGTGAACTAGTCTGTGATGATGTGGGGCTTAGGCTAATGTTCTCAGATGTCGGGCTGACATATATAGTCTAGCAAAGATCTATGAATTTACTCAGGAAGGTTTATGATTTAGAGTTGCAAAGACCAGCGAGAGTCCGGCAAAAGCTGCGAATTAGTTCCAAACACATAAAAGGTTCAAAAGAACGCTTATTTATTGTGACACAGACACACAGTCTGCAAATGTTCGGGGTAATCCCCTTTGTCAAGCTACAAAACGACACTTAAACAACAGTTAAACCGTTAGAAACGATGAAAAATTAGATGAGAAACGAAATAACTTATCTTTATCAGTGAATTAGCGTTAAGTAAATCTGAAACGAGGATGATTGCTAGCGTTCGAAAACACTGGCAAACACTCGGAACACACCAATACTGCCGCCGGATAAATACATTTTCATCGTTTAACTGTTGTTTTATCTCTTGAAAAGGGGACGAAAGTCCGCGCGTTTTGTATTGTAATATTAAATTAGTGTTCCTTTTAACATTTTATGTGTTTGGATCTTCTGCGATTAGCGTGTTTCAAAGGCATGTGACTTGCCTAGCAAAGATCTGCGAGTCAAATCCACAAGGGCCAGTGAAGTAGCCTAGCAAAGACCCGTGAATCAAAGCTGCAAATGCCACCCTACAAATGTCTGTGAATTGAAGCCACAAAGGCCAGTGAAACAAAGCCACAAGGGCCAGTTAATGAAAGCCACAAAGGTCTGTGAATCAAAGCAACAAAGGCCAGTGAATTGGCCTACAGTTTCGTGTGTGTGTGTGTGTGTGTGTGTGTGTGTGTGTGTGTGTGTGTGTGTGTGTGTGTGTGTGTCTGTGTGTGTGTGTGTGTGTCTGTGTGTGTGTGTGTGTGTGTGTGTGTGTCTGTGTGTGTGTGTGTGTGTGAATGCCACTTTACAATGGTCTGTTAATCAAAGACCAATAAATTAATCAGTATTTCAAAGGCTAGTGAACTAGTCAAGCAAAGGTCTGTGAATCAGTTTAGCAAAGTTTATGAGTTAGTCCGGTATATGTTAGTGAAAGTCCTAGCAAAGATCTGTGGCTTGGCCTTGCAAAGGTATGCGAATTAACGTATGAAAGGTGTGTGAACCAACTGAGCAAAGGTCTCTCAGGATTGCCCCCTTTTCCTTTCATAATCCTGCACCGTTGAAACATTCTTTTACTGAAATCTATCCATTATCACGTAAAATCGTTCTACGTTCATCGCAAACACGGCCGATTTTTTAATTTTGTAAATTATTTCTTTGAAATAATTTCTTCATATCCCCGACGTGGGAAACGGTTGACATTGATATGTTGCTGTTGAAGCTTCGTGACACATGGAATGACAAAGCAGCAAACGATGTGATGCCTTCCGTTAAATACCATAGACCCAAAGCAGTGCTGGTACCTGGACACTCTGCGTCACAGCCTACAATTGTTTGTTTTTTGTTGTTGTTGTTGTTTGTTTGTGTGTGTGTGTGTGTGTGTGTGTGTGTGTGTGTGTGTGTGTGTGTGTGTGTGTGTGTGTGTGTGTGTGTGTGTGTGTCACGGACTTTGGTGTATACCTGCTCCAATTTTGTTTTACGTCCACAGTAAGTAAACATGGCGCTTAACGTCCACAGAAACCACAAGGCTTATTAGGGACGGGGAGAAGGGGGAGGGGGTATGGAGGTGGGGGAGGAGGGAGATTATATACCTATCGCTACACTGTCACCACCAGAATGACTCCTGCATTAAGATGGGCAGCGGTGAGAGACATTTGAATGTTTTCATTAATTGTGAGGGACAAAGTCACAAGACGACAGTGTCCACAGACCGCAACTTTTGAAGAGAAAGGAGACCCGATGCGGATTCGAACCGAAGTCCCTCTGCTTACCAGTCTAACGCCTTACCGCTAGGCCAAGCCAGCTGTCTCTTCTTCTTCTCCCTGATATAAACGTAATGGTTGACTGGGCGTATCTTCCTCTTCTTCAGAATAAGGACGATCATCACACTAAGTACTGTGCTACTCTTACGCCGTGTCAGTGTGGTTCCATACTTGTAACCGAGAAATGTTAGCTGTACTATAGCCTGCCAGGCGGTAATGGAAGCGTGTCCCATAGCTGATATCTTTCGGCCGTCTGCAACAGTGAGCCAGGTGCCCGGCAGCTCTATCGACAGGTACAATAACTTTATTACCGGGACACTGGCTCCAAGCCCCCCTGTAGTGTGTGTGTCAGTCGGTCCTTGCTCTTGTCAATCACCTCAGAGTCATGCCCGGCAAGGGACAGAAATGGGATCAGTGGTTTTGTGTGTCTTCAAGGTCGCATCGAAGACAAGAGAGCTGCCTCCTGCTTAGCTGTGAACTCTTAGGTCTCAGTCAGTAGGACTGTTGTGTCCTGACCGAGTTATAAATATCTCTGTCTGCTTATGTCTCTGCTACTGTGAGACTTCTTCCGTCAAGCACAAAGTACCATTGTTCCGGAATTGTGTGTGTGTGTGTGTGTGTGTGTGTGTGTGTGTGTGTGTGTGTGTGTGTGTGTGTGTGTGTTTGTGTGTGTGTGAGACAGAGAGAGAGGGAAAGAGAGAGTTTTGTGTGTTTGTATATGTGTGTTCGTGCGTATGTATGTGTATGTGTGTACGTGTGTGTGATTTCATGTGTGTGTGTGTTTGCGTGCGCCTGAGTGAGAGGGGAGGAGAGAGAGAGAGAGAGAGAGAGAGAGAGAGAGAGAGAGAGAGAGAGAGAGAGAGAGAGAGCGCACACACACACACACACACACACACACACACACACACACACACACACACACACACGCGCGCGCGCGCGCGCGCGCGCGCGCGCGCGCGCGCGTCGTTTGTCAAACGCGTGTCCCCTCCTCCACTTCACCAGTGTGTCTTTGCCTCTGTCCTACAACAGAAGCTGTACCGGCTGACAGCAGTGACGTCCCCTGACCCCGCCACCCAGGCGTTGCGCGATGAGCTGCAGGCGAGTCGCCTCCCTTTCCACGCTCGCCAGTGGCGACCTCTCAGCCCTGACGACCTGCTGGAGCCCAGCGTCGTGCGCTGTCGACCCGTCAGCAGCAGGTTAGTTAGTTAGTTAGTTAGTTTCACATTCCTAGTTAGTTAGTTAGCTAGTTAGTTAGCTAGCTAGTAAGAGGATTTAAGATTGAGGTTCTTTATTCACCAAGTTTTACAGCTGCACAGGGGCACATCCGGACAAGCAAATGCTTTCAAATGTCAATACATAATTATTTCAAACTCCTCTGCAAACTCCGTCCAAACGCAGATAAGCATTCAAAATCCCACAGCAAGCTAGAAGGGTGACGCTCTTTAATCAAGCGATAGGAAACCTAATAACACTCGAGCTTGAACCAACCGATCCAGCAGCCAGCAACCCGTGACCCGTCGCCGCGAGAAAGAATGCAACCTGAATAATAATACAAACATGACAGGTACTGCAAGGGGCAGGAGCAGGTCAGTACAATTGTCACACAAAGGGAACATATTCGATGAACCCTGACACACCATTACATTCTGATCGCTTGGTCGACAGTCCACTTCTGTAGTCGATAGAACATCAAAGGGCCTTTTCATCGCAGCGCACACACAGAGAGGGCATGCCGCTGAATAGGGCACAAGACAGTGTGCACATGTTCGACAGGAATGCCACGAGTTAACAATTGGATGGGGCCCTGTCCAACGCTCGGGGCCATTTCAAGACGATCAAAGCAACGAAGGAATAAACAGTCACTGTTCGAAATCCTGTCACCGCGGCTTTTAACCCTTTCACTGCCGTGCTTGCCGCACCGTCACTCGAAAAACGACCAATAGAAGTGCCAAATTTGAAACCATTAAGGCTTTTCTCCCTCTTCGCGTAAGCTCGTCAAAGGACTTCTGCCAAAACGCACAGTATCGAAAGTAGATCTGTTAGAGGCCCATCAAATATGCTGTTCGCAGGCGTGTATATGCGCACTTTTCAGCCCGAAACATTTACGATCTGAGGCAGTGAAAGGGTTAAGACTCCCCGTGCATGGGCAGTTTCCCCGCCTTCCGTCAGAGAATGGCAAGGGTGTTTGGGATTCTGTGACGCTGGTGATATAAAGTGGGGCCATTCACAGGACGCCATGTCTCGCGAGCCGTGAAACTGGGGTTGAGTCTTATTTGATTTCAACCGCCATTGCGTACGGCACGAGTCGATAGTGGGTTCATGGCCAGCGACAAAGAGTTCCTCGAGGTTATGTATGGTGCTCAGTGCACGGTCAAGACGATCAGTTAGGGATTCAG
Organism: Alviniconcha strummeri; assembly: GCA_963584105.1. Classification (NCBI taxonomy): domain Eukaryota; kingdom Metazoa; phylum Mollusca; class Gastropoda; family Provannidae; genus Alviniconcha; species Alviniconcha strummeri. The sequence goes on along the minus strand of OY757546.1, from coordinate 15,147,096 downwards.
GACTGCAAGACTGTGGATGACGCGCGCGTGCGTGTGTGTGTGTGTGTGTGTGTGTGTGTGTGTGTGTGTGTGTGTGTGTGAGTGTGTGTGTGTGTGTGGTATGCTTGTATGTGTTTATGTATTTGTGCATGTGCGTGCGCATCAGTGTGTGTGTGTGTGTGTGTGTGTGTGTGTGTGTGTGTGTGTGTGTGTGTGTGTGTGTGTGTGTGTGTGTGTGTGTCTGTACGCGCGCGCGCGCACGTCTGGTCTGTGTGATCAACTGACAGCGCAAACATTATTACTTCAGGTGCAAACTGTGTCCACCAAGGACAGAAGCTCTGAATCTGACACTTTTCGAAATCTGTTTTCAGGCCCACCACAGCACACGGTTCGAGTCCAACCCTCATCTCCACCACGGTTCAGCAGCGACCCCGTTCAACGCCAGTCCACAGCCTTCGTAGCCCGCACACCCCGGCCTACACCCTGGGGCTCACCCCGCACCCCCCGGTCACCCCCAGGCCGGACACCCCCCGGGTGGAGCCGGGGAAATTCGACACCCTCAGCCCCCGCATCCTGTCACGACTTGTGTCAGACGTCCAGCCTCGTCCCTTGTCGGCATCGTACGGGGACAGGATAGTGACGAGGGCTGAGCGAAGACAGTGGGTCAAACAACGGAAGGAGCGCGACTCCAAGGTGAACCTCAACGACGACGTCAGCACCACCAGCGGCATCGACAGCGACTGTGGCGACGACGTCAGCGACGAGAACAACGACGATGAGGACGACGACAGCTCGGACTCGGAGAACGGAGGGTTCGAACCCTCCCTGGACGACATCCGCAGGCAGATGCCTCACCCGCAGAGCCTCTTCCGCCTCCGCCCCGAGAAGCTGGACGCCATCTACGTCCCCGAGGACAAACGCGACATGCGGCGCTTCGACTTTGACGCCGAGAACGTCGACCTGCCTCCGTACAACTTCAAGCGCCCCCTGCCGGACCAGCTGGCCAAGGTGAACCTGCGCCTATGCGCCCGAGAGGGGTCGGACTGGCGAGACTTCCTCACCACCGCGGCCCCGGCTGACGCCACTCTGCGGGCCATGATGGACCGGCTGGTGGAGCTGGAGAAGTGTCAGATCGTGACGGAGGAGTGGGAGGCCAAGAAGCTGAGAGGTCAGGCGCGTCGGCAGGAGAAGCAGGCTCTCAACGGCGGGAACGGCACGGGCGGCGCTCGCGGAGGCGGCGGCGGCAGCACCTGGCGTGCGCGGGACAAGCGGTGCTGCGGGCTGTGTCTCCAGGCGGCGTGTGTCGGGGACTGCCCGGAGAAGCGGCAGGTGGCGGGCCGCTGCGAGCACTGCCACCAGCCCCTGTGCACGGGGGCGTGTCAGGACAGCCGCTACGAGCAGCGGATGCGCACCGCGCGAAGCAGCGAGAACCTGAGCTTCGAAGAGAAACCCCTCCCCCCGCCGCCCCGCTCCCCGTCCCGGGGCTGCTACTCGTGCCTCCGGCGGCACAACGCCAAAGTCATCAACGCCAACAACCTGGTCCTGGGCAGGCCCAAGTCGTCGCTCGCCACCTTCGCCAGGGGCAAGTCGTCCAGTCGCCCGCGGGACCTCCGGCCCGCCTCCGCCGCCAACATGAGCTCCGTGCTGCTCAAGGACTTTGAGCGCTTGGGGATCGAACCCCAGCAGCCGGCCCCACCCAGCAAGGCGCCCCCCTCCCGGCTCCGAAGCCGCAACGGCCTGTTGCCCGGAAAGAGCTCCAGGTCCAACCGGAAGAACTCCATCTCCGACTCCGGTGGACGGAGACGGAAGAACAGGCACGGGCGTGGCTTGAAGGTGGCGCAGAACGTTTCCTGATGACGGCCAGCGATAGGCAGTTAGTGTGTTAGCGGGTCGCCCTGAACACAGGCCGGGAGGGTTGGAGGTCTCCCTCTGCCTCCCCTTCCACCCCCCACCCACCATCATCCCCTGTCTGGAATGTCAGAGCTGGCTGGGGATGTCGGATGCCCCCCTCTGCCACCCCTTCCACCACCACCACCACTCCCCATCCCCTGTCTGGAATGTCAGAGCTGGACCGGGGAAATATCAGAGCTGGCCCGGGATGTCGGATGTCTCCATCTGCCACCCCTTCCACCGACCACCCCTCTCTCTCCCTATCCCCTGTCTGGAATGTCGGAGCTGGCCCGGAGATGTCGGATGTCCCCCTCTGTCTCCCCCCCCCCCCCACCCCCTCCCCCCACCACTCCTATCACCTGTCTGGAATGTCAGAGCTATTATTAGATTCCACTTTTCTTTTTAAATCCACTCTCTTGTTCTTCTGCCTAGTCCTAGCTGTTGCTTTTTCTGTCTTGTCCTTTTTCTGCTGCCCCCGAAGGGAGGCCGGCGATGTCAAGTATTCTCTTCCCCCCCCCCCCCCCCAACCCAACCCCCCACTTCCCTCCTCTCCCTCGTCTGGAATCTCAGGGCTGTCCTTCTTCTACCTAGTCCTGTTGTTTCTCTGTCTTGTCACTTTTTTGCTGGTGGTGCATCCTCCGGACCTTTTGGGGTTATTTTACTCTCTGTGCAGATTGTCTTCAATAGTTTTGGTCAAGAGGATGGCTATGGAGCTCTTGTTGAGCAGTTAGGAGATGATCGTTGGTCGAATGTATGCGCAGCATTCTGCCATATTACGACACTGGTGTTAACTGCTTTTCTCCATTCCTTTTTTTTATAAAAAATAATAATCCGGTATTGGTAAGTCAGACGAAACGGTCGATGATACCACCATCTCCTAGCCCTATATTTGTCTTATGCATTAAAATTATTATTTTTTAACAGGATCAAAAGACGTTGAAAAGAACGCTTCTTTAATTACACAGTACAAAACGTGGGCAATAGCTGAAGGGGCTTATTAACTCTTCTTTACACAGTACAAAATGTGGGCAATAGCTGAAGGGGCTTATTAACTCTTCCAAAATTTGTGTTTAAGGTTTGTGTATGTGTGTTTTATTTATGCCTCTTTTTTTCACAACCCTGCGCTGCGAACATGCGTGTTCTTGCGTGGACGTTTTTCATGCGCATCATAAATTATCATTCATTTTCATTCCTATTAAAGTCTGGACTGATTTGAATGATTTTACTCGAGAGAGGTGTTGCCTGTGAGAAGAGTTTTTAAATATGTATCTACCTGTGTCGGACTTTGCTCGTCCGGAAGTGACCACGAGCGTTTTACAGAACGTTAAATCCAGTTATTAACTGTTCATTTGTCACTGCCAAGGGACTGCCTGTTTGAGTTGTCCCTCGTGACGTTGTCTGTGGTGAAAGCACTCTCGTATCGTGCTGGTTTCAGAACACTCTTCGGAACCACGCAAGTGAAACCGGCGTAAAGCCAGTATTAAGAAGAAGAAGGTGTCAGAAAGAAGCAAGCTCTCTTGTCATTGTCATCCACGACAGCTGCATTGATGCTCCGAGGCAGTTCTCACAGGTTGTCACAGACTGGAGTGCGGACTACGTCTTGAGTACTCTGGAGTGTAGGCTACGTCTTGACTAGTATAGGCTACGGCTTGAGTACTCTGGAGTGTAGGCTAGTAGACTACATCTTGAATACCCTGGAGTGTAGGCTACGTCTTGAGTACCCTGGAGTGTAGGCTACGTCTTGAGTACCCTGGAGTGTAGGCTACGTCTTGAGTACTCTGGAGTGTAGGATAGCAGACTACGTCTTGAGTACTCTGTAGTGTAAGCTAGTAGACTACGTCTTGAGTACTCTGGAGTGTAGGCTAGTAGACTACGTCTTGAGTACTCTGGAGTATAGGATAGTAGACTACGTCTTGAGTACTCTGGAGTGTAGGCTATGTCTTGGGTACACTGGAGTGTAGGCTATGTCTTGGGTACACTGGAGTGTAGGCTATGTCTTGAGTACTATGGAGTGTAGGCTACGTCTTGGGTACTCTGGAGTGTAGGCTACGTCTTGAGTACTCTGGAGTGTAGGCTAGTAGACTACGTCTTGAGTACTCTGGAGTGTAGGCTAGTAGACTACGTCTTGAGTACTATGGAGTGTAGGCTACGTCTTGGGTACTCTGGAGTGTAGGCTACGTCTTGAGTACTCTGGAGTACTACGCCTTGAGTACTCTTGAGTGTAGGCTAGTAGACTACGTCTTGAGTACTTGGAGTGTAGGCTACGTCTTGGGTACTCTGGAGTGTAGGCTACGTCTTGAGTACTCTGGAGTACTACTCTGGAGTACTACGCCTTGAGTACTCTGGAGTGTAGGCTAGTAGACTACGTCTTGAGTACTATGGAGTGTAGGCTACGTCTTGGGTACTCTGGAGTGTAGGCTACGTCTTGGGTACTCTGGAGTACTACGCCTTGAGTACTCTGGAGTGTAGGCCAGTAGACTACGTCTTGAGTACTCTGGAGTGTAGGCTACGTCTTGAGTACTCTGGGGTGTAGGCTACGGCTTGAGTACTCTGGGGTGTAGGCTAGTAGACTACGTCTTGAGTACTCTGGAGTGTAGGCTTCGTCTTCAGTACTCTGCAGTGTAGGTTAGTAGACTACGTCTCGAGTACTCTGGAGTGTAGGCTACGTCCTGAGTACTCTGTAGTGTAGGCTACGTCTTGAGTACTCTAACAGGTGCAATGTGCCTTACGGAGCACTCGGGCATTAGAGAAAATCAGACTTCTTTGCTCGTTTTCAGACACCCCCCAAAAGAGTTTTCTTTCGTTAAATTAACAACCATCTGAGAGTAGCAGTTTTTACTTTTGTTGGTTGGTTGTTGTTGTTATTCCTTTGTTGTTGTTTTTTAACCTTGCGGTTTAGATTACGACTCTGTGTGGTACGATATAAATGTCACGGCTCAATAGTATTACGTTTTCAGGATAATTTAATTATCCCTTTGTTTTATTTTATTTTGTTTAATCGGGCAAGGAGAGGGTGGGGGTCTTTTGCTATGCTTTCACAGCAGTGGGAATTATTAAACCACGATCTGGGTGCCCTTCTGGTCTCCATAACTATAATTTGTGGTCTCCATAGCTATTTGTGCTAATTTTCAAGTAATTATAGTATCTTCATAAAGACTGCGCCTTCCTGTTCCCCCGTGGAGTGATTTGTTATTGTGCAGCATATGTATGCGATAACCTGTAGGCTACATGTGGAAGGTCTAACTTTTGGTGATTGCGAGTACAGTTTGAGAAGCGTGTGTGTGCAGTTTGTTTCTTTTGTAAACCTTTTTCAAAATCAGACTGACTCTTCCTTCATGTGAAAACTAAAATACGCCATGCTTCGTCTTTTTGTTTGCGTCTCCTTTTTTCATGTAGTGCGGCATTGTGCTCTGTGTGTGTGTATGTGTTGGTTTTTTTGTGTGTGTGTGTGTGTGTGTGTGTGTGTGTGTGTGTGTGTGTGTGTGTGTGTGTGTGTGTTTTAATTTCAAGCAGTGCCTGTGTGTGTGTGTGTGTGTGTGTGTGTGTGTGTGTGTGTGTGTGTGTGTGTGTGTGTGTGCGCGCGCGCTCGCGCGCGCGTGCATGCGTGCCGACATGTTTAGGTGCGTGCGCATTTGTATGTACGTGTACTTCCAAATGTGTGCTCGTGCATACAAATACGCGTGTGCAAGTACACGAGCATGTTTGTATGCGTGTGTGTGTGTGTGTGTGTGTGTGTGTGTGTGTGTGTGTGTGTGAGTGTGTGTGGTCTGGTTGTGTGTTTGTAAGACCACGCATATATTTCTAACGGGCATTCTGGGCGTTGAGGGGAATGCAAGATGTGTTACTCGACTGACAACACTTAACCTTTTCACTGCCACGAGGACTCTTGAAAACGACCAATAAAAGTGCGAAATTTGAAAACCTTTTTAAAGCCTTTTTTCCCCTTTTTTCTTCTATTTTTATGTGAAACACTGAAAGGATTTCTGTCAAAACGCACAGTACTGAAAGTAGATTTGTTATACGTAGAACCGAAAACGTTTGTGGGCTTTGAGTGCATTTTTCAGCACGAAAATTGTACAGTACACGGGGGCAGTTAAGGGGTTAAAAATAACATTCTTTCTCGCCCTCCTTCAACGGTTGCTTGGCCATAGCCATTAAAATTCATTTACATTTTCTCTTCTTCTTTTCGATTGCCTTTGCAGCTGCATACACATACACACACACACACGCACGCACGCAAAACACGCGCGCGCGCACGCACACACACACACACACACACACACACACACACACACACAAAGTGTTAAAAGAATAACATTTATTTCTCGTACGTAGTAGGAAGGTGAAAAATTAGATGCTAGTGGGGCTGTACAAATATTGGAACACAAAACACGGTTAAGTAACTGTAACCAGTTCAGTTAAGCCTATGGCGTATTTTTTTAATTATCTTTTTAAGCCAGAGATGAGCATGAAATTGACACTTAGTGCCAACTCAATAGAGAAGGTCATACTATGACAATGCAAAATTTATCAGATCACAGGTGTAAACGTACTGTGTACTGCATGTTTATGGCACATATCACTTTAACAATGCTAAAGGCTGTGAACAAAATTTAAGTTGAATGAACCACGAAGGCAGAAATGACACAGGCAGAATTCACGTCAGCAGTTAATTTTTAAGTAATGCGCGCGCGCGCGCGTGTGTGTGTGTGTGTGTGTTTGTGTGTGTGTGTGTCTGTCTGTCTGTCTGTCTGTCTCTGTCGTATGCACTGAATTTTAGAAACATGTACATTTAAAGAATGTGTAAGCGCTTATGGCCTGTGCGGGTTAGATACTCTGTGTACCCATTATTACTATTATAATCCGTCCTATAGGCCAATGGAAAACACCTTTCTAAGAAAACAAGGGTGATGTCCTTAGGGCACGCAATGGGTTACAAGTCTGCGCTCAAAACAAAACGGGAAGCATGTGGATGCAAACCAAAAAAGCGTTGTTGTTTGTTTTGTTTTAGATGTTGCACCATTTACAATAAGACACCAAGAAAATGGGGTCGATTATTTAGACACCGTGATCAGTTCAGAATACCACTTGTTTGTTTTAAGTGCTGCATCGTTTACAATAAGACACACAGAAGAAGAAAAAAGGGGGTCGATTATTTAGATACCGTGATCAGCTCAGATTAGCACTTGTTTCTTTTAAATGCTGCTTCGATTACAGTAACACATACACACACCAAAAAAAAGGGGGGTCGATTGTTCAGATACCGAGATCAGCTCCGAATACCTGACGATGTCCAAAAGGCACGAAATTGGTCAGAACTGGGCACTCAAAGCAAACAGGAAGTGTGTGCAAGCAAGCACACCAAAGAAACAAAGTGCTGCTGTGCGTTCAGTCACATAGTGACCCACAGAGCAAACGGGATCGCACGACCCATGCTCCGTAATCAATTTAAAGAAAAAAGTATTTCATTGGTTCTCACGGGAAATTCGGGTCTCCTTACGCGGGTAAGGCACAGCAGCCGCTACCCATTCTTATGAGTGTGCACTATTTTCGTGTGTCCAAACAATGGTATGGCTGCCAGCGTTTGGGGATTTTTAACGTGCACACAGATGTTGATGCGTGCGAGAGCACACGGGGGCTGTACGGACACCGTAAGAGAGTCTGCACTGCAACAGTATCATAGCGTCAAAGCACGCACATAAACTTGGGATGCATCCGCCCCGGATAAAACGAAATTAGTTTCACACAATTCAAGTGATTTTGGTTTTATTTATCCTGCGATTTCGTTTCTATTTATGCTGGCGTAAGTAATGTGGACGGTTATAGCAACAACAAAAGTGTTTTAAAGGCATTTTGCCTGGTATAATCTGTGTTGTCTCTCACGAACATACTGCCATTTGAGCTCCAACGAAAAACTCTTAAGTTAACCGACGGTTTTCGGAGACCTCAGGTGCAATCGATTTTAACAGTGGTAGAAGGATAGCAAACTCCAAACACTGGTTTACGACATCCTTCCTCCAAGGAATGTGCCGGAAGGCGATGCTTGGAGTGTGGGAGGATGTCGTAAAGCTATGCTTGGAGTGTGGGAGGCTGGATGTCGTAAACAAAGCGATGAATGGAGGGGGGGGGGGGGGGGGTATCGTAAACAAAGCGATGATTGGAGTGGAAGAGGGGGTGGGGGGGAATGTCGTAAACAAAGCGATGATTGGAGTGGAAGAGGGAGTGGGGGGGAATGTCGTAAACAAAGCGATGACTGGAGTGGTAGAGGGAGGGATGTCGTAAAGCGATGCTCGGAGCGTGGGAAGATGGAATAGTAAGTAAACATGGTGCTTAACGTCCACAGAAACCACAAGGCTTATTAGGGACGGGGAGAAGGGGGGGGGGGGGAGTTTGACGAGCAAAGAGGGCAGCGACTAATAACGCTGGCCCTGGTCATTCGGGTAACTCGCCGGATCCGGGTAGCCGGCCTTGGGTGGCGGACCGCTGTAGCCTGGCTGGGCGTAGGGCTGAGGCTGGGCGTAGGGCTGAGGCTGGGCGTAGGGCTGAGGCTGGGGGCGGGGTATGGAGCGGCGACAGCAGCCTGGTTCTGGGTGACGGTGGTAATGACCATACCTCCCGCAGGGGCGTCGTCACCTCCACCGGCTTGTTGTTGACGGCGATGATGATGGCGGCGACGACCAACAGACCGCTGCCCACGGCGGCCAGGTAGAAGGCCCAGGCGAACTCCCATTCATGAACGTTGAAGAAGATGGCGAGGTACCCGCCAATACTGCCGTCGAAAGAGGCTTCTGTGTTGTTCCGCATGCCCACGTACACCATGCATCCGGCGAATGCGATCGCCCCTGTGGTTGGTAGTAAATTAAAGTAAACATGGTGCTTAACGTCCGCAGAAACCATAACGCTTATCGGTAGGGACGATTGGCCATAGAGTAGCGGCAATAATAATAATAACCATGGCGATTTCTATAGCGCCTTCTCTGCAGTAAATATATTCTATACCAAGATCGCGCAATCCTTAACTACTACAAAGATATCCTATACCAAGATCGCGCAATCCTTAACTACTACAAAGATATCCTATACCAAGATCGCGCTGTCCTTAACTACTGCAAAGATATTCTATACCAAGATCGTGCAATCCTTAACTACAACAAAGATATCCTATACCAAGACCCCCGCAATCCTGAACTACCGCAAAGATATTCTGTACCAAGATCGCGCAATCCTTAACTGCAACAAAGATATTCTATACCAAGATCGCGCAACCCTTAACTACAGCAAAGATATTATATACCAAGATTGCGCAATCCTTAACTACAACAAAGATATTCTATACCAAGATCGCGCAATCCTTTACTACAACAAAGATACTCTGTACCAAGATCGCGCAGTCCTTAACTACAACAAAGATATTCTGTACCAAGATCGCGCAATCCTTAACTGCAACAAAGATATTCTATACCAAGATCGCGCAATCCTTAACTACCGCAAAGATATTCTATACCAAGATCGCGCAATCCTTAACTGAAACAGAGATACTCTATACCAAGATCACACATTGCACAAAGATATTCTATACCAAGATCACACAATCCGCACACAAACGCGAGGACAGGCACGGAGAGTTACCTCCCTTAATAACTGGCTGAGTGACCAACTTCAAAGACTAATAAAGTAATATATAAATTGTCTTTGCTGATTTACGCACGATCACGTGATCACGTGATCAAGTTTGTAGTGTCTTTGCTTTAAATAAAACAATCAATGCCCTATGTGAGTGACGTATGGCGTAACTATGACGCATCTTCTGTCTGACGACACTCTGTGGTCTGTATGCTGCTGCTGCTGTTTGTCATTGAGGAAGAGCTGCTGCTCGATCCAGTCAATCAATGAGACTTGGTCAACCCAAGGCAAACACCTGAAATGTATCCACCATTCTTTTCTTCTTCTTCTTCTTCTTCTTCTTCTTCTTCTTCTTCTTCTTCTTCTTCTTCTTCTTCTTCTTCTTTGTGTTTTTGTTTTGTTGTTGTTTTGTTTGTTGTTGTTGTTTGCTTGTCTGTTTGTTGTTTTTATTTGTTTGTCTGTAGGCCGCAAGACCTGCTCGACCCAAGGCAACTACCTGAAATGTATCCACCGTTCTTCTTCTTCTTCTTCTTCTTCTTCTTCTTCTTCTTCTTCTTCTTCTCTCTCTCTCTCTCTCTCTCTCTCTCTCTCTCTCTCTCTCTCTCTCTCTCTCTCTCTCTCTCTCTCTCTCTCTCTCTCTATTGGGGGGAGGGGGGTAAGGAGGGGGGGGGGGGAGACCGCAAGATGGACTGCGTCATCTTGATATAGAATAGCTTTGACTGCTCTGAGCACCAGATGCGTTTTTGCAAGAGCTACGTACATTACTATACATGGTATTAATACTGAAATAGCACAAAGTCAAGAAGAGAGGGGGGGCAAGGGACAACAGGAATACTAGCGGCAGAACACAGAATTAACAACTATGACAATAGTATGCGATATATATATAATCTCTTGCATCACATTATTCACTTCAGCAATCCACACTCGGGACCAGGAACAAACATCATTGCAGCAGTAAAGTCACACACACACACACACACACACACACACACACACACACACACACACACACACACACACACACACACACACACACACACACACACACACACACACAAACGCACGCAAGCACACACACAACCAGCGACTAGGCTATTTGAAAAGCTCATACCTGTAATGCCAGCAACAACCTCCAAAAATCGAGAGCGAGGTCCAGGTACTGCTCGACAGCAGTTTGTGGCCAGGGCGTAGATGCAGGAGACGACAGCGCCGATGAGACCGATGCTCTCCAGGGTGCGCGCAGCTTGGAACCATCCAGCTATGAACACAGTGGGTTTGGCTTGGTAATGATAACGATTATCAGGAACAATCTTGGTAATGATAACCATTGCAATCTTGGTAATGATAACGATTATCAGGAACAATCTTGGTAATGATAACGATTATCAGGAACAATCTTGGTAATGATAACCATTGCAATCTTGGTAATGATAACGATTATCAGGAACAATCTTGGTAATGATAACGATTATCAGGAACAATCTTGGTAATGATAACGATTATCAGGAACAATCTTGGTAATGATAACGATTATCAGGAACAATCTGGAACAATCTCCCCCAAGACATCAGGCACTCTGCTACTCTCTCTTCTTCAAAAGCCAACTCAAGACATTTCTCTTTTCAGAATATTTCAGTTAAACCACATTGTCCTTTTCTCCTATCAGTCTGTACTGTGTGTGTGTGTGTGTGTGTGTGTGTGTGCGTGCGTGCGTGCGTGCGTGCGTGCGTGCGTGCGTGCGTGCGTGCGTGCGTGCGTGCGTGCGTGCGTGCGTGTGTGTGTGCATCTTTTGCATAATTATGCTTGAACACATGTCGATATATACATTTATTTTTATTTATTTTTATATAATATTTTCCATCTCAATGTACATTATGTGTGTATGCTTGTTCAGCGCTTTGAGCCGCAGGGTAGGCGCTTTACAAATTTTCATTATTATTATTATGTTAATAATCATAGGGAATTCAAAGAGCGCTTTCAGAGATTCAAAGCGCTTTACAACTTAGAAAAAAACATGCAATGTATATACATGCTCATACGCCAAAACAATGCATAAAAATACTTTAATGAACATGATTATTA
>OY757546.1:15109163-15135319 GCA_963584105.1 Alviniconcha strummeri | reverse complement strand
ACACAAAGCGAGGCACATGACAGTACCAGCTGGAAAAAATGCACATAACCAAAATCTGCACACAAAGAAAGGCACATGACAACACCAGTTGAGAACTGCACACAAAGCAAGGTACATGACAGCACCGGCTGAAAACTGCACATAACCAAAATCTGCACACAAAGCAAGGTACATGACAGCACCAGCTGAGAACTGCACACAGAGTGAGTATATGACAGCACCAGTTGAGACCTGCACACAAAGCAAGGTACATGACAGCACCAGTTGAGAACTGCACACAGAGTGAGTATATGACAGCACCAGCTGAGAACTGCACACAGAGTGAGTATATGACAGCACCAGCTGAGAACTGCACACAGAGTGAGTATATGACAGCACCAGCTGAGAACTGCACACAGAGTGAGTATATGACAGCACCAGCTGAGAACTGCACACAGAGTGAGTATATGACAGCACCAGCTGAGAACTGCACACAGAGTGAGTATATGACAGCACCAGCTGAGAACTGCACACAAAGCAAGGTACATGACAGCACCAGCTGAGAACTGCACACAGAGTGAGTATATGACAGCACCAGCTGAGAACTGCACACAAAGCAAGGTACATGACAGCACCAGCTGAGAACTGCACACAACCAAAAGCCGCACACAAAGCAAGGCACATGACAGCACCAGCTGAGCACTGCACACAAAGCGAGGCAAATGACAGCAACAGCTGAAACTGCACACAACCAAAACCTGCACACAAAGCAAGGCACGTGAAAGCGCCAGTTGAGAACTGCACACAAAGAAAGGCACGTGACAGCGCCAGTTGAGAACTGCACACAAAGAAAGGCACATGACAGCACCAGCTGAAACTGCACACAACCAAAACCTGCACACAAAGCAAGGTACATGACAGCACCAGTTGAGAAGCACCAGCTGAGAACCACACACAAAGCAAAGCACATGACAGCACCAGTTCAGAACTGCACACAAAGGAAGGCACATGATAGCACCAGCTGAGAACCACACACAAAGCAAAGCACATGACAGCACCAGTTGAGAAGCACCAGCTGAGAACCACACACAAAGCAAAGCACATGACAGCACCAGTTGAGAAGCACCAGCTGAGAACCACACACAAAGCAAAGCACATGACAGCACCAGTTCAGAACTGCACACAAAGGAAGGCACATCATAGCACCAGCTGAGAACCACACACAAAGCAAAGTACATGACAGTACCAGTTGAGAACAGAGGCAAGAGTGAGAGTATACTTTATGCTACACTATACCCATCAGAAAGACTTGCATTCGGATGGCCAAAAAGACAGCCAATTGTGAGGGGAAAAGTCACAAGACAGTGTCCACAGGCCACAGCTTTTGAAGAGTGGAAAGCCTAAATGGAACTGAACCAAGGTCCTTCTGCTTGCCAGCCTAATGCCTGCTAGGCCAAGCCAACTCATGCCTATGATCAGAGTGGAAATAGTTTATTTTATTGTACCAATGGCACTGCATTACGGTGATGGGGGCTACTCACTGAGCAATCTGTTTGGTGCTGACGGGCAGAATGTCCAGGTTGACTCTTCCCCCTTCTGCCGTGTCCAAGAACGCAAACTCCTCCAGGATGTCGACAACTTTTCAGAGTCAAGGCAAATTGCATTGACAGACAAATGAATGCATGAAAATTTACATGTGGCGCATCAAAACTTTCACACAAAGTCACACACTGCAGGTTCACAGCACCCGGTAGACACAAATGCTCTGACTGAAGTCTACCAAGCTGAAACTACAAATGCAAGATGGAAATGGACAACAGGTTAAAAATAACACTTAATTTTAATTAGATAATAACAATAATAATAGCAGACATTTCTATAGTGCCGTATCTCACTGACATGAGTGAGCACACCGCACTTTACAAGGGACAATACAAAATATGTGCACATTTTCCATGGATACACATTTTCAAGCAAATAACAGACACGCAGTACACAAACAACAATAGGAACGAAATTTGAACTGCTTAGCTTACTTAGCTTTTTACTTAACTTAGTTGTCTGGTTTATTGCTATATATATATGTGTTTTCACTGAAAATGTGTTCACGTTTTGTATTGTATGATTACGTTAGTTAGTTCATGGATTTTAACATCCAGTCAACTGCATAGGGCCATGTCAGAACAAATCACACATTCACAGTTCTTTTATACTAGTTCAAAACAACTAAAGCATGAGTTTGTCTCATTCACTATGACAGCATTCAAATTCAATCATCCCTCAATCTATCAATGCACAACACACGTTTTCATACCTATTTATATTCTTTATGACAATGAGAAGCCAGATGACCTATTTCATTCTGCAGACCCACACAGGAAACTGCTTCAGCCAAAAACTAACCCTGTTAAAAAAAATAGGCAGAGGATAGGGAAAAAATTAAGGCGAATGGACCAGGAAGGTAGAAATTAGGACAAGAAATTCATGGCAGTGGGTGTCTAATTAAAATAGGCATTCTTTTAAACCTTTTGTGTGGTTCTTTTAATCTTGTTTCAGAAACTTGGTTCAACTTTGCTTCTGATGTTTTTCTTTTTAACATCCACAAACATACAGCCCAGAACCAACCGCTCTGGAAACCCCAAGACCGTGACATGAGCATAAGCAGCAACTACAGACATGTTTAACATGGATGGGAGATTAAATACAGGGTGGAAAGATAATTTGCACTCAAATATAATTTTGGATTTTAACATCGAAAACTCTCTCTCTCACACACACACACACACACACACACACACACACACACACACACACACACACACACACACACACTTGTTCCAGCTACTGCTTCCTTTCGGATACACATCATTGGTAAAAACTACTCACTCACCAGACATAAGCTACATGAAGCAGAAAGGATACCAAAGATGTAGGAAAAGAACATGTTGTAGGTGAAGGAGCCTTGCTGCTGGATGCGACGGATGATGGCCATAAAGATTTGCTCCTGCTGCGGCCAGTCATACTGCAGGAGGATCAGCAGATGTGCAAGAACCACATCTGAGCAGTGATCAGAATCCATCCTCTCCTGTGGACAAAAAAGACAGACTTACTGTGTGGATTTTGGTGATGCAGCAAAGCTTAACAGTTACACACACTGTAGCTTAAAAGCTACACAAACAGTGAAGCTTGAAAGTTACACACACAGTGAACCTTAAATGTTACACACACAGTGAAGCTTAAGAGTTAAACACACAGTGAAGCTTAAAAGTTACACAAACAGTGAAGCTTAAAAGTCAAACATGTAGTGAAGCTTAAAAGTTAAACACATAGCCAAGCTTAAAAATTAAACACACACAGTAAAGCTTAAAAGTTAAACAACATCATCATCAACCAGTCTGACTGATTCATTCATTCATGGATCACTTTTATGGAACATTAATCTCAGCTCTTGGGCAGACTCACTGTACTCATTTTGATATTTATTTTTAGTGCATGCTAGATTGTCTTAGTTATTCTGTAAATCCACTAAACTCTGACATGGACTATAGGAGCTTTATTATTATTGATCGCTTTTATATAGTACTATTCTCTGCTCTCGAACAGACTCACTGCGCTCACATGTGATTCAATGTGCATACATTACCTTTTTGCTTGGGTACATGCACAGAGGACCTCAGTTTAAAGTCTCAACCAAATGACTTCGGTAGAGTCTTCATGGAATTTGACTCTGGCAAAATCTTGGGGTTTAGGACATAGAAAAGTTGTAGCGTGTGGTTCAGCAAGAATAACATCCTCCATCTTCAGTTTTGTCTGACCAAGGTGCCCATCAGTAAAGGTCTCAGTTTGAATGCGAGAGTTCACTGTTACGGACAGGGAAAAAAGCTCAACACCAAGACACACCAAGTCTGAAACACAGGACATGGGGCATCATCACCTCTTTCAATGACGCCCTGCATGGCACTTTACATGTCCACACCAAGTCACCAACAGAGGACAGAGGCACCATCACCTCTTTCAACGACACCCTGAATGCAGTTTACATGTCCACACCAAGTCACCAACACAGGGCAGAGGCATCATCACCTCTTTCAGTGATGCCCTGAACGGCACTTTACATGTCAGCAGCAGAGGGAATGCTCCACCCACTGATGTAATGTGTGACAAAGGTGGGGCCGCGCCCATGTCTTTCAAGCAGTTACCAGACTGTTTTGCTCCTTCACTGATATAATTATGATCAACCTGGCAAAGGTTTCCATGAAACCAAAAATGATTCTTGACTGTTGGATAAAACTGGCAGTCAAATGAGCGCTGCACCATAACTGTCTGCACGTGCTGATTGACTTAATTGCTGTCTGTCGCTAAAATCTCTGCGATACATTATTTATTTCAGAAGCGACTTCAAAAAGAGCCCATGAAAGGTCATGATGGCTTTATCAGTCAGGAACTCCCCACCCCGCAAACATCCCCCCCAACCCCCATCCCCAAACACACCTTTTTTTTAAATATATTTTTAAAATTTTATTTGCACGCTTGTCAAATGCCCCACCTCGAGATGAGCCCGAACTGCTTCATAAAGGCAATTATAGCACCATTTTCTGCTGCTGTGCTTCAGTCACCTGCAATTCTGAACGAGTGTAACTTTGCACAGTGCATTTTGAATAGTTGTTGCATGGCTGGTGCCATGTGAAACTGCTGCCATCTTGGTGTAAGTTCTGTGTATAACACACTACCATGCACCAGTTTACAGTGTCATTTTATTCAAAGCCACATACATAGGATGCATGTGTGTTTAGCTGTAAGCAGCCACCTGCACTTTTGGCAGAATGACCAGGATCTTTCACGTGCAACTGCAGTAACACGGGGATGGAACAAATACCAAAATAAGAGTCAGCACAGATAGCTGACCCTGGAGAAGAAAATTCTCCTGCCTGGACCTGAACCCAAGAACGCTGGAGAAGAAAATTCTCCTCCCTGGACTTGAACCCAAGACCTCTGAATCAGGAGTCTGCCACTCTACCACTGAGCTCCCCCTGCTCCCCAAGCACACCTTCAAACAGGCCACCAGCAGCTGAATGCAGTAGGGCAGGAACTCCTTCTCACTGCACTGCAACATCAAGAGGTGCCTCCCCGACCCTGCTGGCGTTCCCAGCCGCTCGGACTGCTCATACTCCAGCATGTCGGACTCCGGCACAGCGAGTATGATGTCCAGGATCAGCTCACAGGCTTTCTGCAAAACCAGTCAACTGACAAGTTACGCTGCATGTGTCCATGCGGTAGGTCCGTCAATGAACCAATAGGTGTACATTCTGATTTTCTGTGCGGCTCATTTTCAGTCCAGGCACAACAGCACATATGCAGGATAAACAACAGGCTCTCAACAAAGCAAGCACAGGATGTTTGGGACAGGGTGTGCTGCGCACAAATCATCTGGCATGTGTGGAACAGGCGTCCTGAGGTCAGCAGCAGTATTGTGGCTGGCACCTGCATTCATGATAAAGGGAGACAGAATAGAAATGTTCCGGAGATGTTAAAGTGGTTCCCCTCTTTGAAAAATGAATACCCTGATCAAAACAAGCAAAACATTTTAGAAAAAAAAGAGTGGTCTTATAAAAGGGGTGATCTAGTTCCCTTCAGGGTGGCTGTGAGCTGGTTTGGCCTTGCAGTAAGGCATTAGGCTTGGAAAGTGGAAAATATAGGTACGATTCCCTGCTCTGGCTCTCATCTCTCTTCAAAAGCTGTGGTTTATGGACGCTGTCTTGTGATGTTGCCCCTCACAATTAATGAAACATTAAAATGGCTCACATCACTGGCCATCTTAAAGCAGAATCAGTCTGGCAGTGATGTAGCATTGGGTATAGCTCCCCTTTACCCCAAGCTCCTGTGATCTCAGTCTCTGCCAGTACCTCCCCAGACAACCTGGCATCAAACAACTCTATTGAGCAATGAACAAGGTGGTTTCTCATCAGGGTGGTCTCTCTTCAGGGTGATCTCTCTTCTGGGTGGTCTCTCAGTGGTTCTTCACAGTTTCATTCTGGAGGGAGGGGGGGGTGTTTGTGTGTGTGTGTGTGTGTGTGTGTGTGTGTGTGTGTGTGTGTGTGTGTGTGTGTGTGAGTGTGTGTGTGCGTGTGTGTTATGAGGATGGGCTGTGAGGTGGGGGGGGGGGGGGGGGGCATATTTCTATAGTTATGAAACTCATTATATACACCCTAAGAACCAACTTGAACGTGATGTAAGACCTGAATATTTGGACCAATGTTCAGGTAGACTGCATTTTGTAGGACTTAGCTCTTTTTAAAAAAATCAACCAACAACGAAAAACTATCAGGTGTGCTATCAAAGAAAGGTGATGCACACTTCAAGCAAGCAAGCTGTCAAAGTTCCAAGTCAAAGGGCCTGCAGTGTGACGGACAATCAAATCACACAGCGCTTGAGATTAACAACATCCAATTGAACAACTTACAGTGTAGTTGTTCAGACAGTAGAAGCAGCTAGCCCTTTGCAAAGTGTATCGCGTCTGAAAAAGAAAACGAAAACAGAAATGTTGGACCATGTATTTGCCTTTAATATACAATACTGGTGATAATAATGAGGAGGAGGACACCACAAATAAATTACTTAAAATCTTACCCAAAACAAGGTTCATTTAGAAGAGAATAAGCAAAAGACTCTACCTTCAATCTGCCATGTATTTCATTAACTGAGGACACTCACTACAGCAAAGGAAAAGTACCCTCATTTTGCCTGCCGCTGTGTCAATGCAGTTCTATAGCAGAGAGTAAATACAAGGCCAATACCCTGACTTTGCCTGTATCCTTCGCAAGTTGACAATATCCACTACAACAACAGACGTGTACCCTCATTCTACCTGTGTACTTCAGTTGACAATACCCACTACAGCAATGGACAAGTACCCTCATGCTCCTCAGTTGACAATACCCACTACAGCAATGGACAAGTACCCTCATTCTGCCTGTATCCTTCAGTTGACAATATCCACTACAGCAATGGACAAGTACCCTCATTCTGCCTGTATCCTTCAGTTGACAATACCCACTACAGCAATGGACAAGTACCCTCATTCTGCCTGATCCTTCTGAAGTTGACAACATCCACTACAGCAATGGACAATACCCACTACAACAATGGACAATACTCACTACAGCAATGGACAATACCCACTACAGCAATGGACAATACCCACTACAGCAATTAATGGACAAGTACCCTCATTCCACCTGTATCCTTCCCAAGTTCACAATACCCACCACAGCAATGGACAATACCCACTATATCAATGGACAATACCCACTACAGCAATGGTCAACACCCACTGTAGCAATGGACAATACCCACTACAGCAAGGGACAATACCCATTACAGCAATGGACAATACCCACTGTAACAATGGACAATGCCCACTATAGCAATGGAAGATACCCACTATAGCAATGGACATGTGTCCTCATTTTGCCTGCCGCCGTGTCAATGCAGTTCTGTAGCAGACACTAAATACACTACCAATACCCTGACTTTGCCTGTAAACTTCCCAAGTTGACAATACCAACTACAGCAGTGGACACCTACCCACTACTGCCACTACAGCAATGGGCAATACCCACTACAGCAATGGACAAGTACCCTCATTCTGCCTGTATTCTTCCCAAGCTGACAATACCCACTACAGCAACGGACACCTACCCTCATTCTGCCTGTATTTCCCCCCGAGTTGACAATACCCACTACAGCAATGGATGAGCACCCTCATTCCGCCTGTATCTTTCCCAAACTGACAATACCCACTACAGCAACGGACACCTACCCTCATTCTGCCTGTATCTTTCCCAAACTGACAATACCCACTACAGCAACGGACACCTACCCTCATTCTGCCTGTATCTTTCCAAAGCTGACAATACCCACCACAGCAACAGACACCTACCCTCATTCAGCCTGTATCTTTCCAAAGCTGACAATACCCACCACAGCAACAGACACCTACCCTCATTCAGCCTGTATCTTTCCCAAGCTGACAATACCCACCACAGCAACGGACACCTACCCTCATTCTGCCTGTATCTTTCCCAAGCTGACAATACCCACCACAGCAACGGACACCTACCCTCATTCTGCCTGTATCTTTCCCAAGCTGACAATACCCACCACAGCAACGGACACCTACCCTCATTCTGCCTGTATCTTTCCCAAGCTGACAATACCCACCACAGCAACGGACACCTACCCTCATTCTGCCTGTATCTTTCCCAAGCTGACAATACCCACCACAGCAACGGACACCTACCCTCATTCTGCCTGCTGCTGTGTCAATGCAGTTCTGTAGCTGGACAGCCGCATCTTGGAAATTGCCCTGAAAAAGAAAAATTGGTTACTAAAACAGGCCCCATCAAAGACATTCACCCATGGCCGTGTTCATTTGTTGCAGTCACTCGGGGTGCAGTGAAGACAAACTATTTACTTACTCTGAACAGTCTTTTGTGAAAAGATGCTGCAATTTATTGTAGCACACACATCAACCTTCTTCCCTGACAGTTAGAAACACATGCACAAACACACCTCACATCTTGAGTCGCTGCAAGCATCTATACCCCCCCCCCCCACCCCCGTGCCCCACCTCCCCTCCACCCTTACCAATGCATACACCCTGATACACACACAAACATATACAAACACACACACACTCAGATATACACAACACACAGAGAAAAATACTTTGCATCTTACACACACACGCATGCACGCACGCACGCATGCACACACACACACACATAAACACACACACACACACACACTCACACACACACACACACACACACACACACACACACACACACACACAAATACACACACACACACACACACATGCTCAAAGAAAAATATAGACTGACCTGATACAAGGCGACATCAATTTGCAAATGGCTGATCCATGCCCAGGTTTCCTTCTTCCACTTGGTGTACAACAACTGGAAATCTGCAGAGAATGACAGTATCACGTCTTTAACACCCCAACATTACCTATTGTTACGTGTAAGAGTCTAGACACTCATACTGCCACGTACTGGCCACTTGCTGATCACATTCAACACAGGGAGCTGTCTGCACTCTCTTTCCTACATATGTGCTGACTCCCAAATCAGTCGCAAAGTCACTCCCACGGCTGTTCCCAGACGCCTCTTTAGTTAGAGCCAGTGCCCGAGAATCTAGGTCAGCTACACAGGTGGCTCCACTTGAGATATCCGATAACTGAACGGTCCAGCCACGGACATGCTGCTGCTGCTGCCAGCAGTAAATTATAGCAGCCGTCTTTCACCCCCTCCCTTTCCCAGCGCCATCTCACCACAGAGTTGTACAGCAGACCATTGAAAAGTTCTTATTTTGAAGTTTACACAGACACAAATACGTCTGGTACAATAGTTTTAGTTTTCATGCAGCAACAAAACCATTTCATGCAAAAATCACACAAAACATCACATTGTGCACAGTACACACACAAAAAGTATGAAATGTATGCGATTATTGTGAGGTGCTGCTTTTTTTCTCAACAAAACAACATATATACATCACAATATCAATATATCTGCTACAGGAAGCACTCATTTAAAATCAGGCCCAACTCTCAAAGAAAAACTCACAGGGGGTGTAAACTGAGTATACCATTTTGGCAAGAGGGCCTTTCATGCAAACTATGAAAATGTGCACAGTACACACATAAAACATACAAAACAAAGCAACATTGAAAAACAGCAAACATGCATCATAACATCAATATGTTCACTACTGGAAACACTCACTTAAAATACAGAAAGCACCGTGTACACTCAGCAGCCCACAAGTTAAAAATTAGAAGCAGCCGGCTAGTACTGACCACTGCTGGTACTGACCTAGATTCCACTGATAGAGCAGCTATGGGGGAGCTAAAAATAGCTCAGCCAGTGAGCCGCTAAAGCGCCCAATTTTAAGCCTGTGGAACAGCCGTGCTCCCTGTCCTTCCAAATCCCAGAGACTCCAAGACCAAGCACACAAGTATGTATAAACACAATTTACAACCAGCTTAAACAGACAATCTGTGTAGGAGGAAGATAGCACTGAGGAGTGGAAAACATGGCAGATCTACTGCTTTGGAAAAAGAAACATCTTGAGCTTAATTTTGAATTTCCCAACTGTCCCATGATTTCTGTTGCTATAAATAATGATAATACTGTACAGAATATTTCTGGTGCCCCATCTCAGAGAAGTTCAGTGCATTTACAAAAAGCACTGAGGATCTGGAGGGATGGGGGGGGGGGTAACATTCTAAGTAAATATGTATGGCCGTCTTGAGTTATTTGATAGTTGAGCAGTCCTGCTATGGACATGCTGCTGCTGCTGCTGCTGCTGCCGGCAGTAAACTATAGTAGCTGTTTTTCACCCCATCCCTTTCTCTGCACCATTTCACCAGAGAATTATACAGCAAACCATTACACAGTTCTTATTTTGAGGTTTACAAAGACACCAAACATGCCTAATGTAACAGTTTTAGTTTTCATGTGCACAGCAACAAAACCGTTTCATGCAAAAACAGCAAACTGTACGTGGTACACACATAAAAGGTACAAAACAGGCAAAACACTGTGAGGTGCATGGAATTTTCTCAGCAAAACAACATGCACACATCACAACATCAATATATATATACAGGAGACCTTCGTTTAAAATTGGGCTCCAGCCTCCAGAAACTCCCAGGGCAGGATGCAACTAATTAATACTCTACAAACACTCCGGGTCACTCAACGGCAGAGCTAGGCACTACACAGCCAACTGACCCTTGCGCAATTCCTCCTTGGTGTGCAACAGCTCGTAGCAGCGGAGGGCCATGGTAAAGTTGGCCAGCAGGGCCTGGGAGTTGGGGATGCCGCTGGAGGGCAGGATAGGGGGCTGGCTAGGGCCGTCTGCCTTGTGCTTCTTGGCTTTGGGGCTGAAAATGCCGGTGTTGCAGTTAGGGCACAGACATCTGTCAGTACATTTTGCACAGGCGATGATCGTCAATGATGCACCCAAGGTTAAAGCTATAAAAGGAAAGGTTGTTTTTGTTTTTCAGGCACAGGTGATGATCGTCAATGATACACTGAAGGTTAAAACTATGAGAAGATTTGTTTGTGTGTGGGACACTTTAACTGTCCCTAATAGATTATATGTACATGGTCTCTGTGGTGGTTGTACCCCACAATCATCTTGTGGGACAGCTCAAAACAGCAAAAAATTTCAGCTTTTTGAAGCAGCAAATGGACAAACATCTGTGGTACAATGACAATGGAGAAAATGAAACAGTAGAAAGCACTTAGCCTGAATGGACAGCTATCGCCAGAAAGGGGATGAAGTGATCATTATGATAATAAATTAAAAAGTGACTGCTAATTTATTAAAGCCACTCAACACAAACGGTCTATGTGAAGAGCGACCAACAGGAGAGAAAATACCCAAAGTGTGACTGTAGAAAATGTGTGTTTCCATTATAAATAATAATAATGGGTACTTAGAGCACTTAACCCATACTGGACCTAATGCCCTAAGTCCTCGCAATCTTTTTAAACATACATATCATACTGACAACAAAGACTCATTGCACACGCACGCACGCACGCACGCACGCACGCACGCACGCACGCACGCACGCACGCACGCACGCACGCACGCACACACACACGCACACACACACACACACACACACACACACACACACACACACGTATTTCAGGACAATGGGACTGAAGAAAAGGTGTTTCAAAAGAGATATGGGTTTCACCAAAGATTTGAAAGAACTGACAGAGGTAGCATGAACAGAAACAGGGAGTTGGTTCCAGACAGTATACTCTGGCACAGCAACTATCCACTGCTGAGGGAATCCAGTTCATAATGTCTGAACATCATACAATTTGATTTAACCCCTTCCTTGCCACTGAGGCCTAAAAAATGGAACACAAAAATATCCACTGGAGAGAACAACGGAACAAGATTTCTTCTTTGAAAATGCAGAACTCTCTCTCTCTCTCTCTCTCTCTCTCTCTCTCTCTCTCTCTCTCTCTCTCTCTCTCTCACTTTTTTCTCTTCTTTTCTTTCTTTCTTTCTTTCTGTTGGATTTACTCTGTTAAAGGTCTTCCAGATTTAAATACACCTCAACAAATTAATTACTGACTTATTTTTTTATACAGTTGGACCTAAAATTTAAAATGCAGACCTGTGACCTTAAAGGTAACTCACTGTGACACAGTTTCGTCAGTATCCAGAGAAAAGCCCTCCACCAGAACAATAGGGATGTGCTGTGTCCCTACACCACTTCCTGCAAATCACCACCATCTCATCAGCAACAACTGCAGCAGCAACATCACCACCACCAGCAGTTTCCTCTTTGGGATTTCAAACATACTTGTGAAACATTTTTTTTTTTTTTTTTTTTCATGTTTGTGCTAATGGATTGTAAACAAAAAACATCTGCAACAAGACTGGCCACCAGTGGTCTGAAACAAGACCAAATTTGAAACAAAGCTGGCTGACAGCATTCTGAAACTAGTATTCTGAAACAAGATCAAATCTGAAACAAAGCTGGCTGCCATCATTCTGAAACCAGTGTTCTGAAACAAGACCAAATCTGAAACAAAGTTGGCTGACAGCATTCTGAAACAAGACCAAATCTGAAACAAAGTTGGCTGACAGCATTCTGAAACCAGTATTCTGAAACAAGGCCAAATCGGAAACAAAATAGGCTGCCAGCATTCTGAAACCAGTATTCTGAAACGATGGCTGCCAGCAGTATGAAACAAGACCAAATCTGAAACAAAGTTGGCTGCCAGCGTTTTGAAACAAGACCAAACACACAAAATGCATAAAACAGTACATGAAATGGCACCACAGTATATCCAGGAACTTGTTGCCTCAAACAGTCAACCTCATTCTCTTCTCCACTCCTCTTCCCAGTGCAGATTAATGCATCTCTGGATTTGATGACAACACAAACGAAAAGCACTCAAGTGCAGAGTCATTATGCAATGCTGTGCCCACCCTCTGTAACAGTTTGCCAGACACACTCCCAAGTGCAGAAGACATTGCGTATTTCTGGCAACAGCTAATTGTTTCTGTTTTCAGCTCCTTTTAAATTTACAGACACCCACCAGCCTCCTCATCCCCATCACTGGATCTCTTTTCCCACAGTCACTCTCACATCCCTCACTCCTCCCTTTTGCCATCATCTTCATAAGCCCAATGAGTATGTGGCTGTCCACATGGAGTTAACCTGTGCTATACAATTGCGAATGGACATTGACACTGACATTGAGAAAAAAGCTGAAAAGAACATTCATTCTTCATCAGATAACACAAAACATGAAAATCTTCAGGTTAAGCACCCTTTTCAAGTAATGAACAGACAAATAATACACTATCAAATGTTGGGAGAAATGAAATCGGATTGCTTGATAAAGAGGGTTACCCTAAAATCTGAGCATGTACTACAGAGGTCTGATTAAAACATTATTCTTTTTCAACATGCTTGTAAAAAAAAAAAAAAAAGTATTTTTTATTTTTTATTGTTCGTTTGTTTCCAGGCTGGCCCTGGCTGGTGGTTCGAACCTTCCTGTTATGTCTTTATCCTTACTAACATAAGTACCCAGTTTCTGCTACAGTCAGTGTGTGTGTGTGTGTGTGTGTGTGTGTGTGTGTGTGTGTGTGTGTGTGTGTGTGTTTGTAGTGTGGTTTTTTGGGGTGTTTTTTATACTTTATGTAGATTGTTTTGGTAGGACTATGCTCTACATGTGTATAGAATATCATATTTAGGTTAATATGTATCATGTGAGTGCTCAGGGCGTTGATGAGCGCATGATAAATCTACATTATTATTACTAAATTACCACCATAGGAAATTGCGAACAAAATAACAAATAACTGCGCATGGCTCCAGACTCAAAGAGGAGACTCCCACTAAGAAACCTAGCTTCCTGGCGCATCTGCTTAGATCATCTTTAAACAGCAGCTTTAGGGGGTATTAACATCAGATTTTGCGGACACCCCAAGCAAACTGTCATGCATTTCAGTGGCACAACCTACCTGAGATATCTGTGTCAATGTGGCTGACATACAGGTAGAAACTCTGCATGAACATCACCACAGCCATGTACAACACTTGCTTCAGGCCGCTCTCCGAGTGGGTCTGTTTGGCTCGGTTGTACTGGGAGGTGAGATACTGCCACTGAGTATCCCTAGAGGAGCAAACATTTAGAAAGAGATAGACAAGGATAAAGGATATATTTATTTGACCATGATGTTAAAATGTGCACAGGAATTTGTCTTGGGGACGTGCCATTCCTACAGTGCCTTGACAAAAAGCACACAACAATACAAGTCATGTATGAACTGTTACAGATACATTTAATCTAAATTTAACACTGTATCAGTCCCATTTGTGTAATGTAGACCCTAAGCTAGGCAGGTACCACACACACAGACAGACAGACAGACACACGCACGCACGCGAACACACACACACACACAGGTTTTGCCTGATGGAATAAGCTGTTCAAGAAACACTGTTGCCCACAATAAGCACCACCCAGACACACACACACACACACACACACACACACACACACATACACACACGCACACGCACACGCACGCACGCACGCACGCACACACACACACACACCACGGCAGTCTGAATCTGTCCCTTTAGTTTTCGCCACTGCCCGCTAGCAGCAACGGATGCTTAAAGATAAACAACGGGCGAGTGGCTGGCTGACTATAACCCACGCTGACCCTAGAGACTAGCGCACACCTGCACTTCACACAGACCGAAGCGCGCTGTACACAGGGAGTGCCACGCGCTGACCTTGCTATGCTGCACGCACAGTGGTGGTAACAGCGCTGCGGTCAGCTAGAGCTGGAGAAGGGACAAAGCAGCAAAATTGGGGTGGTTGATTGCAAAGTATTTTACTCATTAAGACTTGCAGCTAAAGGTTTTGTATCAAACGAGCTCTGTAGAGAAAAGAACAAGGTTTCTGTCGACACTAAACATGCCATATAAAATAGCAAAACGCATGCCGTACAAGACGCACAAAAACAACACAGAAATCAGGGAGATTTAAGCACTCCGTTGCCGACCTAATTTTTCCATGTTTTTCCCACGACGCTAAGTCACGCAAACGGATTTTTGCAAGAGTAATGATGTCATGCTCACAAACCTACATGCATCTACTTTAGTGACATCAAGCCAAAAGTCATGATTCACCTACCTTACGCTTGTAGCGGGCCTCATTAATCACTCGACGAACAGTAATCCATTCACAAGAACATGCACTCCAAGCGCCTCAGACGCTACTCACAGTGCTTCTTTTCCTTGGGGAATGTGTACTGACAGTATTCAATTTGCTACAAGTCATATCGAAGATGATGGTGATTTACAATATTTGCGGTACCTATTTTGTTTTGTTTTCCAACATGTGTCACTAGTTTGTTTTCACTGCCACAGTAAAAGATACCATACATTTAAAATAAACACGAAAATAAAACCTGTTATACAGACATTCAAGTTTTGAAGCACGTTCGAAACTTTGTCATAATCGTATGTGCTCCTAATTTGCAGCATGCAAAGCATACAGTTACGTTTTGTTTTTCTCCAAAGATGGCATCAGCCTGTGGAAGAGAGGTGTCATGTGCGTGTTTTTTCACTAAGTTAACACTCTGAGCTGCTCCTCCTTGCTCCTCAGTCCCAAACACGTTTTTTTCAGGCAGTTGATGGTTGATGGCACTTGAATGCTTATGGTCTGTATTTTCAACAATGTCTATTCCAAAAATCGATAGAATTTCATCATAATAATGAGTACAACGGGTCCTCTTACTTCTATTTTTATCCTTCTCACCTCTTTTCACTCGTTCTCCACACAGTCTGCAAAGAGAATTCATTCTCCTTGCGTGTTCAGTTAATGAATGGTCAGCTGAAAAACCGCTGTCCATGATGGAAAAGGGATGCACACATACACCAGCTAAGTCATTACATCACAGCTTACAGGACTGAATCACGAAAATGAATAACTGGCTTTAAAAAAGAAGAGACTGGACTAATAAACACACCAACATTCATGCAGTCAAAAATCCGGGCTTTGCCACAGCATGCGATTGAAACTGCCACAAAATGCTGCAAGATCTGCAGGCACAAGTAATAACAAAGAAGGCCCAGATTCCACTGGTGCCAGATGCCACGCTGGAATGTCAGGCGTGACCTGGGGTCAAGCTGAGTGCAATGGGGGTGAGCCGGTCAACTAAAGAGTGGGAAATAGCTGAGACTGGACTGCCGTCACACACACACACACACACACACACACACACACACACACACACACACACACACACACACACACACACACAGCAAACGGTCCTCAGTGATCTCAGTGATTTTCGCAAGTGCCTGGAGCTCATCCAAAAGGGACAGCCAGAAATATCCCCTATTACCATTACATGTATCAATGTATTACAAGCAGCAAAATAGCCATGCATGGAACACCCAACACTGATTAAGAAGAACCCAGAAATGCGGCACCGTGGTTTATTGAAGATGTCTGGTTCAAACTCCCAGCCCAGTCGCTGCCCAACAAGGAGGAGGAGCCTGAAGAGACTGCTCCAGGGGTCGATGACCTGGTTTTCTCGCTCCAACAGGCCTGCGACCGGAGGAAGACGACTCAGCGAAGCCTTGCTTGGTGACAGCAGGTCTGAAGAAATAATAGGATCATGATTTCACGTCAACTCTGTACCAAAGTACTAGGAATTCTTAGAAAATCATCTGTCACGCACAGTCACACACGCACGCACACACACACTCACACACACACACACACACAGGTATACACACACACACACACACACACACACACACACACACACACACACACACACACACACACACACACACACACACAAAAGGGAAACATCTTTGCCAGAATTCATTTGGTACATTTGTGTTCCCAGAATAAGTCACTTGCTGCATGCCAAAATATATTGTTAACATACAACTGACATGTGCAAACTATCTGCAGCCCCTGGCTGCAGCTTCTGAAACACTTCTGGGAATGCAAGTGCCTGTGTGTGTGTGTGTGTGTGTGTGTGTGTGTGTGTGTGTGTGTGTGTGTGTGTGTGTGTGTGTGTGTGTGTGTGTGTGTGTGTGTGTGTGTGTGTGTGTGTGCGTGTGTGCGTGCGTGTGTGTGCGTGTGTGCGTGCGTGTGTGAGCGCGCGCGCACGTGCGCACACGCACACACACTTAGAACAGTCTCTACGGACAAGACTTTGTGTTTTAAAAACACTTCTATTATTATTATGCATCTTGTTGACTGATTACTGTATGTGCTTGTTTTTCATAACCTCTTTCAGGAATGCATTTTGTGGACTTGTGGCATGCTCCACACGCCTCTTTAGTTAAAGCCAGTGCCCCAGAATCTAGGTCAGCTACGCAGGTGGCCCCACTTGAGATATCCGAGAGCTGAGCGGTCCGGCCACGGACATGCTGCTGCTGCTGCCAGCAGTAAATTATAGCAGGACATGCTGCTGCTGCTGCCAGCAGTAAATTATAGCAGCCGTCTTTCACCCCCTCCCTTTCCCAGCGCCATCTCACCACAGAGTTGTACAGCAGACCATTGAAAAGTTCTTATTTTGAAGTTTACACAGACACCAAATATGCTTGGTACAATAGTTTTAGTTTTCATGCAGCAACAAAACCATTTCATGCAAAAATCACACAAAACATCGCATTGTGCACAGTACACACACAAAAAGTACAAAATGTATATGATTATTGTGAGGTGCTGCCTTTTTTCTCAACAAAACAACATGTATACATCACAACATCAATATATCTGCTACAGGAAGCACTCATTTAAAATCAGGCCCAACTCTCAAAGAAAAACTCACAGGGGGTGTAAACAGTATACCATTTTGGCAAGAGGGCCTTTCATGCAAACTATGAAAATGTGCACAGTAAACACATAAAACGTACGAAACAAAGCAACATTGAAAAACAGCAAACATGCATCACAACATCAATATGTTCGCTACTGGAAACACTCACTTAAAATACAGAAAGCACTGTGTACACTCAGCAGCCCACAAGTTAAAAATTAGAAGCAGCCGGCTAGTACTGACCACTGCTGGTACTGACCTAGATTCCACTGACACTGACAGAGCAGCTATATGGGGGAGCTAAAAATAGCTCAGCCAGTGAGCTGCTAAAGCGCCTGATTTTAAGCCTGTGGAACAGCCGTCTCCAGAAACACATTTTGTTGGCTTGTGGCATGCTCCAGAAATGCATTTTGTTGACTTGTTGCATAAATTTGTTTTCATAACATCTTTCAGGAATGCATACTGTGGACTTGTTGCATGGTCCAGGAGTGCATTTTGTTGACTTGTTGCATGCATTTCTTTCATAACCTCTTTCGAGAATGCATTTTGTGGACTTGTTGCATGGTCTAGGAGTGCATTTTGTTGACTTGTTGCATGGTCCAGGAGTGCATTTTGTTGACTTGTTGCATGCATTTCTTTCATAACCTCTTTCGAGAATGCATTTTGTGGACTTGTTGCATGGTCTAGGAGTGCATTTTGTAGACTTGTTGCATGGTCCAGGAATGCATTTTGTGGACTTGTTGCATGGTCCAGGAGTGCATTTTGTTGACTTGTTGCATGGTCCAGGAGTGCATTTTGTGGACTTGTTGCATGGTCCTGGAGTGCATTTTGTTGACTTGTTGCATGCATTTCTTTCATAACCTCTTTCGGGAATGCATTTTGTTGACTTGTTGCATGGTCCTGGAGTGCATTTTGTTGACTTGTTGCATGCATTTCTTTCATAACCTCTTTCAGGAATGCATTTTGTGGACTTGTGGCATGGTCCAGGAGTGCATTTTGTAGACTTGTTGCATGGTCCAGGAATGCATTTTGTGGACTTGTTGCATGGTCCAGGAGTGCATTTTGTGGACTTGTTGCATGGTCCAGGAGTGCATTTTGTGGACTTGTTGCATGGTCCTGGGATGCATTTTGTGGACTTGTTACATGCATTTGATTTCCATAACCTCTTTAAAGCATGTTCTTTTTGTTTCTGCAAGTGGCACATGTAACAAACTGCTCTTTGCTGCTGCTATTGCCAAGCTGCGTGACACAATCTCACATGGAACTGTACAGCCAGTGAAAGTTAGTGTTGGGGGGAGGGCATTGCTCAGGGGGTGCAGGGCATTGCTGTCCCATCATCTGTGCTGACATCAAACGTTTTGCCTTGTCCTAGCATCCCTACCTCCAGCTACACCCAAGGTTTATACCACATCACAGCCCTGTCCCCAGAGTATACAGAACTATATGTCAGATTGTTGCTCACAGAGGCTAGTTTTGCTCTCTTTTTTCTTCTTGGGGGGGGGGGGGGAGGGCATTGCTGTCTCATCATCTGTGCTGACAGCAGATATTCTGCCATTCCCTAGCATCCCTACCTCCAGCCACACCCAAGGTTTGTTCAGCATCACAGCCTTGCCCCCAGAGTAAGTAAGTAAATTGGTGTGTTACGGCCAGTCAACCGGTATGGTTATATCAGGGTCCTGCCCCCAGAGCATACAGAACTATAGGTCAGATCGTTGGTCAGAGTGGCTAGTTTTGCTCTTTTTTCTTCTTTTTCTTGGGGGGAGGGGGGGGTGCATTGATGTCCCATCTGTGCTGACAGCAGATGTTTTGCCTTTCTCCAGCATCCCTATCTCCAGCCACACCCAAGGTTCATTCCGCATCACAGCCCTGCCCCCAGAGTAAGTTGGTGTTTTACGTCCAGTCAACCAGTACGGTTATATCAGGGCGATGCCCCCAGAGCATACAGAACTATAGGTCAGATCGTTGGTCACAGAGGCTAGTTTTGCTCTCTTTTTTTTCTTCTTCAAGGGGAGATGGCATTGCTGTCCCATCATCTGTGCTGACAGCAGACGTTTTGCCTTTCTCCAGCATCCCTACCTCCAGCCACACCCAAGGTTTATTCCACATCACAGCCCTCACTAGAGTATACAGAACTATACACCAGATTGTCGGTCGCAGAGGCTAGAAGTAGAAGTCATCGCCAGCCTACCTGCTCCAGCGCTGGTACCCTCTCCACTGCTGGGCTGGGTGATGTAGCTGATGTAGAACTCTATGGCCAGCTGAAGCCAGTGGTAGAGCTCAGCAGGCTCAAGGTCTATGCGCACACCTCTGTTCAGCACCATCGGGAGGGCGTCACACACTGAAAAGGAGCATTTAGCAATGACTAGATAGGAGAACCAAAATATGTCCCGTCTATCATTGGCAAAAACCGCCACAAGTATAATTTTTGTCACAACAAACACGTGTTTGTCACAACAAACAGGTGTTTGTTGCAACAAAACATAATTGTCGTGACAAAAGTATGCGTGTCGTGACAAACATTTTGACGCCAAAAAAATCATATTTGTCATGATAAAACTTTTGTCAAGACAAAAGACATGTTTTGTTGCGACAAACGCGTGACAAAAACTGTACTTGTGGCAGCTCCCGCCAATGATTCCCATCAGCCACAGCGCAGAAAATGGTTTGCCCAAACAGTACTCACAAAGCACTCAAATGTTAACAATCCTCTGCAGTTGTGAGAATTTGTATCAGAAAGAAGTCAGTTATAAAAGCGGTTGTGTTAAAAGTGAAATGAAAAAATTCTTATGCAAATATAATTACCTAAAGCATAAAAAATAACACTAACTAAAAAGATTTCTTCCCCTGGTAAAACTTGCCATACAACAAACTTTACAGCAAGCACTACATAAACTCAGATCTCTCATGTGAATCAGAAAGGCTACAGATGGTCCATTTCATTTTGAAATTCACAAGTAGTTATTTTGTTTCTTACCACATTCTATACAGTATGCCAAAGCAGAATCAGAAAATCAGAGAAACAAGCACAAACATCATTACTTTTCCATCATTTTGTTTTGCTGCTTATGGGGGGGTGGGTGGGGGGGAGGTGGTGAAAGAAGAAGTAAAATTCACAAACATACCCAGAAGTTTCCGATAGCAGTTGACCGGAGGCATACTTGGTACTCTGTTCTCCTCATTCATGAGCAGTTCCACCAGTTTAAGCTGTTAAAAAAACACAAAGCAAAAATAACAGCTGTAAAAAAAACATCAACTACAGTATATATCTGACACAATTCTCCAAACAAACTTCATTGGACGTTGACTGTTTCCATTTCAAGCAGAATCTGACAAAGCCAGATCAGTGCTGAGCAAGATCAACCAATGGTCCCCTGCTGAGTGTAACAGACTAACACTAGCCTAGATGAATGTCAGCCATCCTGACTCCACTCCTGTTCCTTCTTTGCTGGGCATCTTCATGGTCAGTGATACTGTAATATATATTCTCCATTTGTTACTACCTCCAGCACCTTTCGAGGGAAGTTATTAAAAATTATCCCATGCTCCAGCTCAGAATGGGAAAGTTATTAAAGTATTCCATGTTTCCATGTCAGACTGAGCACACTGACTTTTTTCTTTTTTTTCTCCCACACTCCACTGATCAGCTCAGAATGGGAAAGTTTTTTTGTTGTTTTTTAACTTTCTCCATGCTGCTGCACCAGACTGGGAAGGTAACTTACCCATGTACCTGCAGCAGACTAGGAAGGTTATGTTTACAACAAAACCATGCTCCTGCACCAGACTGGAAAGGTTACTTACCCCATGCTCCTGCACCAGACTGGGAAGGTAACTTACCCCATGTACTTGCACCATCCAGACTGGGAAGGTTACTTCCCCCATGCTCCTACACCAGATTGGGATGGTAAATTACCCATGGTCCTGCACCAGACTGGGAAAGTTACCCCATTCTCCTGCACCAAACTAGGAAGGTTACTTAACCATACCACACTCCTGCACCAGACTAGGAAAGTTGCTTACCCCATGTTCCTGCACCAGACTAGGAAAGATGCTTACCCCATGCTCCTGCACCAGACTAGGAAAGATGCTTACCCCATGTTCCTGCACCAGACTAGGAAAGATGCTTACCCCAAGCTCCTGCACCAGACTAGGAAAGATGCTTACCCCATGCTCCTGCACCAGACAAGGAAAGATGCTTACCCCATGCTCCTGCACCAGACTAGGAAAGATGCTTACCCCAAGCTCCTGCCCCAGACTAGGAAAGATGCTTACCCCAAGCTCCTGCACCAGACAAGGAAAGATGCTTACCCCAAGCTCCTGCACCAGACTAGGAAAGATGCTTACCCCATGCTCCTGCACCAGACAAGGAAAGATGCTTACCCCATGCTCCTGCACCAGACTAGGAAAGATGCTTACCCCATGTTCCTGCACCAGACTAGGAAAGTTTCTCATGGCAAGCAGCAGAAGGCGACATCTCTCCAGAGTATTGGTAATCTTTTCTGCCACTGTCAACAGCATCTGACACTGCATGTGTGTTGGGATGGCGGCAAAAATCTCTGTGGAGCAAAGATATATATATATAAAACTTAAAAGGAACAAAATTCATATGGATCTTTTATAATGTCCTTGCTTGTTGTGGGTTTGTTGTTGTTTTGCCTTCTGCTTCATCCCATTATAATAATAATTTGTACAGCTGATGTGGTATCATTATCAGATGCAATGATTGACGATTTACCCCCACTCATCTCCTGCCCAAACAACCCAGACAGTAACAGAATCTGATTTTAAAAGTAGTAACCAAATTCTGAGTCCAATGGCCAATAAACAATGACTGGATGAATGAACAGAACATGCACCCATAATATTCAGTTACAAAAAGAACTATATTTACTACGAAGCCAAGTGAAGACCTTTCCAGCGTAGCCATGCTGAGAGTGAGAGCAACTTTGGTCTTTGCACATTTAATGTTTCACAAGGACCAACTGTGAAATGACATCCAATACCTGTGGAGATGGCAACTCACAATCACAGCCAGTAAAAATACAAAATCTTTGGCTTTGACACTGCTTTGCCTTCGTGACTGAGTGACACTCTGATATCAGATTCAGTGTTGCTTTACATTCACATGAACACAGTTTTACTTAGTTTCTGTCTTGGGTGTAATGATTTCAATGTGAGTGTAACACTAACAGCATTAGCAGAATACAAGCTACTAAGTTGTGACAAATTACAACCAAAGCACAAGGTCAAGGCTTGGCAGCATGCCTCACTTCTTTGCCAAACAAAAATGGAAAATATATAAGATATCACATATCATGATTTCCACAAATATCCACATCACATGGCCATCAATACGTAACAAACTCACTTTTTTTTTATAAATGGAGAAAAACAAACTGCCAGTACAGTGTATGTCCATGTTCTCCATCACATTTGTTATATATTATATATGTATATATGAGGAAAAAACAAAATACCAGTAAGCAGTGTGTGTCCATGTTCGCTGGAATCCGTCTGAAGAGCTTCAAGCATTCCCTGAACTTCCTCCCATAGTTGACGTTCATGGGGAAAGTTGCGGAACCTTTGGAAATCAACAATGTGTTTCTAAAAACAAAATTACACAAAATATGGCATGCATTTCCACCAACATCATACTTCTCAAATGGCAGCACAACTATAGATTTATATATAAATATACATGTATATTAATTATTATAACAGGTAACATTAAGAAGTACATGACTTTTTTGTGCATATATATATATGCATTGCTTGACTTGGGAATGAGACACTAAAGGACCCAAGTTTAATTACTGTACTTTCAGGACTATAAGTTGTATAACAGTATAATATATAAGGTGTTTCTTTCTATAGGGTCCTCTCCCCAGATTTTAGTAATGATAAAGAAAAGCCTTTAAATGGGCACACTGGCATACAATAATTATAAGGTAGACACAAACTGAAAAGTAAGGATTGAATGATCAAAACAAAATGTAAACAGTCATTACACTGAGAAGAATGGAAAAACAGAACTGATGATTCTCCCTTCTTGTTGACTGTGTGAGACCTCAGCATGTTGAAAGACAGCTGGATCTCATCCATACTGGTGATCGAGTCTGGACCAATGAAATCTTCTGAACACGTGAAAGCACGGAAAGCCCTTAGTTTTTCTTCCATGTCAACTGGTACTTGTTGACACAGCATCATTTTTATATGCATACTTAGATTGTTTCTACGCATGAATCGGAAACACCATGAGGGATTTCCTGCAAAGTTCTGCCCTTGCCTCAGCCATCTTCTTTGCCTTCAATCGTACCTGTATCGTTGATACTCCAATTTCAATCCAGTCAGCTATCTATACTCGGCCAGTTCTGCTTCAAGCTCCAGCCATCATGGTTAATTTTCCGTGAAACAATTTTCAGGAATTATTTGCTGTTGACAAAAGGTCTCTCTGTGCTCTCCACTTGCTCACTAGTGACTCTTTGAATTTGATGCTGAGTTCCTGTGCAGCCTTCCTGCTGCCAGCTTCATCTCCAAGTATGATCACATCATGTTTGAATTGTGCCACATATATATGCCATCCATCTTGTCTTTAACATGGTGTTGAAAAATCTTAAGATCAACAACAGACATTTTAACAATTTAAGAGAAACACAGCATATGCAGATCAATGGACAGCAGAATGTAAACATGGTGCAACTTTGATTTTTTTTTTCTTTTTCTTTCTGGGCCATGTATAAGGCATGCTGTTATTTTGGGCACAGGGGTCAAAGTTGAAGGAAAAAAAGTAGTGGCTTATAAGTTATATTAGTTATATTTATAGTGATAATAGTCCCAAAAGTACAATTATAAATTCATGTAATCTGTGAGCTCCTCAATTTCTGATGACAGAATAATAAATGTCTCCCTCTGAATGTTCAAACACCAATGCTCCTATGTTTGGGGTGCGTGCGTGTGTGTGTGTGTGTGTGTGTGTGTGTGTGTGTGTGTGTGTGTGTGTGTGTGTGTGTGTGTGTGTGCATGCATGCATGTCACATGTATACACTGTATACATTATGTGTGTGTGAGTGAATGTGTGTGTGTGTGTGTGTGTGTGTGTGTGTGTGTGTGTGTGTGTGTGTGTGTGTGTGTGTGTGTGTGTGTAGGTGCATGCGTGGGTGTGTGGGTGTGTGCATGTGTGGGTGTGTATATACATGCCACCTTACATTTCTTCCAAGTGTTTTGCTGCTTCATTGACATTTCTGCTGACTTTCTCCACTTGGTAAGATTCAAACTGCAACAACAGAATTCCACCAATACACAAAATACATCATCAATAATACATGTATGCATTTCCCTGGATTTGTCTTAAATACCTGTAGTTGCTATAACTTTATAAGTTTATTTTGAACAAAAACCATGGCTGCAAAATTAATCATGATCAAATTTAAAGTATAAAATTAAAAGAAATTATCTTGATATCATTTTGATATCTAATTCTAAAGTTCAAACAATAACAGAAACTAAGACAGTAGAACCATCATCTGCCTCTATCTGTTGGGTACATTGCAGCATCCAGGAGCTGGTTTAATAGAGCGGTTATAATGCCATAATTTACACCATCCTAAGCGATGGTTATAAACTGTAACACTAACAGTGCAAAGTGATATTTCTGTGGCCAATGAAGCAGTTACAGTGGCTACCGACATCCTAATCATGGTCATAGTTTATAACACCTCCCCCCCCACGCATAAGCTACTCTGCACTGGCGTTAGCTTGCCGCTGGGTACAAAATCAGCTGTTTGATACGAGATTCATGATGGCCACCAAAAGACTGGTTCAGTACACGTGCACAATCCGACTCGTAAGAGATCGTAAATTTGGTGACTGAATAAAACCACTACGTGTTAGAATCTAGATGATCTAGGATTATTTCAGAGTTTTTGGTTTTTTGGATGCTGTGAGGTCCTTGAGGCAATCGATGAGTTTAATGATTTGCAGTACCTTGCATCGACAAAGGGCAGTTCATCTTGAACGTGTGTGTGTGTGTGTGTGTGTGTGTGTGTGTGTGTGTGTGTGTGTGTGTGTGTGTGTGTGTGTGTGTGTGTGTGTTAATTATAGTTTAATGTTAAATAATGTGCAGACAAGAGACAAATTTCCGTGTATGATTATAGCCTGGACAATAAACAACAAATTTCCGTGTATGATTATAGCATGGACAATAAACCATCTTAAATTGTTACCAATACATATTCACTAATTCAGGGACTGAA
>OY757546.1:15041673-15108963 GCA_963584105.1 Alviniconcha strummeri | reverse complement strand
GGGTAAATTGTTTCTTCTTGGAATAGGGTGGCATGGGGGAAGCTTGTCCAAACAGGTACGTTTGATGTACATGCACGCTTCGAGACACGATCCTGTCACACTGGCGCAACCAGCACAAGCTCGTTGTGGTTTGTAGACACCTCAGTCCGACCAAGTCGCAGACTAGTACTGATACAACACAACCACCCGTGTTACTCTCTCTCATGACTCGATATGAAACTGAGAAAACGTTCTTTTCTGATGTAAGTGATTCGGGGGAATTTCGACCACGTTGGGGGAGCACTACAGTCTACCTGTAATAAAGATTTTATATATATATATATATATCTGTATTATGTCTTCATATAAAGAATTAAAACAAAAATGCATGCGGCTTTGGAAGTGGTAGCAAGTCTCTGTTATCTATCTCATTGTCCGCTCATCAGTAATTGAAACTGAAGGTCGTGTGGGTTGCAGCTTGACTTTAATCAAGGCAGCCATTTCAAATCAGTCAAAGACTGACTGGTGTGCCTTTGCGGCTAATTTGTAGGTGGCTGGAGAATTGGTTTTGTGTATAAGTGTGGTCCCACAAACACTGAGTGATAAATAATTGTGAAATGTTGCTAGTAAAAGCTTTGTGAATTCCAAGCACGTCGTCCATGCCAACTGAAAACGGCTGCTGCTGCCGATTGTTCTCCTTCGATATTGT
Organism: Alviniconcha strummeri; assembly: GCA_963584105.1. Taxonomy (NCBI): domain Eukaryota; kingdom Metazoa; phylum Mollusca; class Gastropoda; family Provannidae; genus Alviniconcha; species Alviniconcha strummeri. Next base: position 15,108,275 of record OY757546.1, on the reverse strand, counting down.
TACTTGATTAGTTGATAGTACGCCGCAACTGATAGCTAATTGACTTTTAATTGTTCAGTCTTGCCGGCCGCGCGGCTTGAGGGTAGGCCGGTGCAGTATGTGAAACCATCGGAAGGAATTATGCAGAGACAAAGTATGAATGGGTGAGTTAAAGTATCTTCAATGGATGGATGCATGTTACTGAATAAATGTTCCACAATCAGTCAGTACCAAACTGTAAGAGAGAAAAACTGCGACAAGCCGCACTGTTCTATTCAGTCAGCGGTGTCAGAACTCTTTAACTGTTGAAAAACTGAAAAAAGAGTTCACAAAATGAAACTAGCGAGCGGCGCTTGCAAGAACTGAATCTTCTTTACTCATGTTGACAACTTTCCACCTTGTATACCTGTAACAATTTTTCTACAGTGTCGGGCGCCAGTGGCTGGTCAACCGGAGGCAGCTCCATGTGGCCCGTGCTGTTCGTGCAGCTTTTACTGAACTTGACACGTGATGCCTTTCTCCATTAGAGCTCACTGAGGAGTTGTGTCAAGTTAAAGTCGAGGTGGCCGTCCTGGGCTGTCCTAACGAGCCGCCTTACGGTTTCCGTGGACGTAAAGCAATATTAAACCATGCTCACGCATTGGTCTCAGCTTGTCCCTAATATGTCAACCGACAATAGCAACCTTTCTCAGATTTAGTCAGTCACGGACACTTTTGGTGGGGCCGCTGACAGCTCAAGTCTCCATGTTGCTTTAGACTGAACATTTTGAATACAGACTTGAAATGGCAAGGCAGCAGTAGCAGTTTGGGCGAGATTTACAGGTATGTCAGTTGTTGTTTTTTGGGTCAAATTTATGTCTTTGTCTTCTTTGCTTTCATGTTGCTTAACGTCCACGGAGGCAAGATGGCCTATTAGGGACGGGGACAGAGTGGGAAGGAGACGAGAGAGTGATTGGCTCGACCGCGGAAACCGCCCGAAAAAGACCGGAGAGACCGTAGACCGCCGCCAGAACAATGGAAGTGTTAAGGCGGTGTCCCCTCGCCATTGCCCAGCGACTTGTGCACTGTGCAATTGCTCTTTCAACTGCTGTGCTGGACAGAGTCACTAAGACAATGTCCGTTGCACCGCTGTTGACGAACAACTTGGACAACTCGAAGCAAAAGACGTCCAACTTGCTCAGCCCAGCTCCACCTCCCTACTCATGATCTCTTCTGGGCAAAAGTGAGGGTCCAGCTGCACCTCCCTCCTCTAAGATCTCTTGATCTTTTGATCTCGCCTGGAACCCGATGTCTTTGTGCAAAGGCGTGTGTTTTATACGCGGACGGGGCGAACCGCTTGTGTCGAGCGGCGAGCTAGGGTGCAGTCACTGAGTGTCAGTGACGCGACAGGCGTGTGCCAGTGTGCTTGTTTGCGTGTTTTTGTGGGTTAAATCCCAGGACAGTACCACACCTGAGCCTGAATAAGTTCATAGCACACCTAGGCTACGCGGTTTGATGCTAGGGTTAAAACGTGTCGTCTTATTTCTTTCGTTCTTTGCGGGGTACTTTCAATGGAGCACGTGCAAAGTCAGTCGACCAAGCCGGAACCGAGTCGCCGTCATCATACGTCACACACACACACACACACACACACACACACACACACACACACACACACACACACACACACACACAAATATAAAAAATTGCAGGCAGTTTTTGTGCCTGCAGTGTTTTTTTTAAACGGTTTTTGTTGTTTTGTTTTAGGTGTTAGCCGTTGATGCGACACTATAACCTGTCAAAGAAGCTGCACAGTCACTGACCGTTTATTACAATGGCGGCAACTCCACATCTGTGTTTGTTGCGTGAAAAACGAGAGGAAACTCGTAGTTAGTTAATTGCAACTTTCCAAAAGTTTAAGATCTTTGCAATCTTTTCAGTGAAAAAACAAACGCCAGGATGACAAAAATACAAGCATGGGGAGGGGGGGGGGGGGTGAATTGGGCCTAATTCTCACGGCCGATAATAACAATTACTGCAACAATGGGGTCCAGGCCGGCGAGATCATGAGCAGGCAGGTGGAGCTGGGCTGCGAAAGTTGGACTTCTTTCGCTTCGGGTTGTTCCTCAACGCAGTGCAACGGACAGTATTGTGCTTATAGCACAGCAGTTAAAACCGCAATTGGGACACCGCCTTAACATTTCCATTGTTCTGGCGGCGGTCCACGGTCTCTCCGGTCTTTTTCGGGCGGTACTATCCGCGGTCAAGCCTTCACTCTCTCGTCCGGCCCTTCCCACCCCCTGTCCCCGTCCCTGACTATGATAAGCAACCTCACTTCTGTGGACGTAAAACAATATGGTCACGGATAATCACAGAGCAATTTTGTCTTCTTCCAGAGCTGTGATGTTTTTTGTTTGCTCACAAAGGTGCTTTGGGGGGGGGGGGGGGAGGGGGGATCTGATCTGTTCAGACAACCGGCACCAAGATAACAGGAAGAGGGGGGACGGGGGGGGGTTAAATTGTTCAGTCACATTTCTTGTTTTGTGTTTAGTTGCATAGTTACTGTTTAACAGGTACCCATTTCATGTTTGTATTTATCTGCTGGAAGACTTGATACAACCGTGTGGAGCCTGTATTGGATGTCCGCCTCTGTCATGAAGAACAACATTACTCAGTTATGTACATTTTTGTTGACTTTTTAAATTTTTTCTTTTTGTTTTGTAAAGAAAAAAATCCCTACATAAAGAAGCCAGCATAGACATGAGAGAAACTGCCAACAAAAGAAGCCATCATGGGGTGTGTAAGAGAAACTCCACATGTAAACCAGCACTGGGAATCTAATAGAAACTCCCCATACAAATCAGTACTGGGGCACACAAGAGGTGCTCCCCACATAAACCAGCACAGGGTGTGTAAGACTAAGAGAAACTCCCCATGTAAAGCAGCATGGGACTGTAACTAATGTAAGAGAAACTCACCACAGAAAGAATTAACCATCATGGAGTGTGTAAAAGAAAGTCATCACTAAAAGGGATTTTAGCACAGGGCTCACAAGTAATTTTTTTACTTCCAGTCTTTGAAGTCCTCCCTCAGAACTCTTCTGTTCTCTTGTAGCTCCTGCTACAAACATTTCACATCTTACCCTACTGTTCTTCCATCTCCGTCAGTGATGTGACTGTGCATGAGGATGTGTGTGTGTGTGTGTGTGTGTGTGTGTGTGTGTGTGTGTGTGTGTGTGCGTGTGTATGCATGCATATGTGTGTGTGCATGTGTACATGTGTGTTTGTGTTTTTAACACTGTAATAACAGATCTATTTAGAGACACTTTTGTTGTAACTTTGTTGCTGGTGTGCTGGCATAATTATTGTAATGTAGTCAGGGTTTGCATTAACTGGTAATTTCTGGTATTATACTGGTTAAGATCAGCATATATTATATATATATTATACCGGCAAAAAATCAGCAGTTGGTTAGACTGTCAGTTGTGATTTTGTTTGACCGGTTCTCAAAAACAAAAGTTTTAAAGCGCAGCACAACAAAAGAGTGTGTATTAGGTGTGTGCTGCTAGACAGGGAAGGGAGAACTTTAGATGTTTGTAGTTACTGCTGTAGTACTGTATAATATATATTATATAGTAGTGGTATGGACGGCTGTGTGTCTGACCGGTTACAGTGGTTACAGTTTCCATGAACTACTTTCAGCATCTTACATCTGTCACACTGGTTTGAAAACTGTATGATACTCACTGGTAGAGTTTTGGTTTGTAATGATGTAGTGGTCTCTGTTGTGTACGCTGTATGATTGTCATGATAATATAAGTGCAGAGGGTTTTCTCGGAAGGTTAGATACACCAAGATTTTCATGATGATGATTTGATCTTTGTAGTGTTTATTGCTTGTAGCCTGTATGTTCCATTCAGGATTTTTTCTTGCACCTTCTGCCGAGCTACTTTTGTTAGTGTTAATGTTTGTTTAGTAGTTTTGGGGGTTCCTTTCTCTTCAGAAATGTCTTGTATTTCTTCTTCTTTTTGATGTCTTGTATTTTTTCTTCTTTCTGATGTCTTCTTTTTACCAGCTCTTTGTCTTAGTGTTTTTGTTTGTTTGCCTGCAGTGCAGTGGCATACTGTGGATGCAGAAATTAAGGTCCCTTATGTTGAGAACCCAGAGCTGTGAAATGTTCTCCCTTTAAAGCCTCGAGTAGGTCAAAGTATAGCTATGCATACTTCTGCGACTGCCTAGAAGGTTTCCATAGTTCTGTCTGATAATATCTGCCTTCCCAGTCCATTCACCATGTTTTCCAAAATTGTTTCACCGTACTTTTTCAAAAAAATGAGGAAAAATCTCAGGGCAGCGACAGATAATGAAAAGTAGGTTACAGACACGATCAAAACATTGCAGATTGATTGCATGTGCATCAGCCATTTACTATGAATGCAAGTCATGTTGGTGACTTTTGAAATGTAGAGTCATTTTAGAGTACATGTCTATCTTCTTGTTGTTTGAAATCAAGTGAATCCTGTATGAAATTGTTACTAATTGATTGAAATAAATTGCCTTTTTCAAAATTGCCAATGGATTTATTTTATATATTTTTCAGTGCTGTGATGCTTAACATGATACTTAACTACTTGTGTGTCATACTGCTTGTCATCACAAGCTGTCTGATATAACTGAGTGCCAGTGGAATATAAATATTGGCTTCCAAACATGTCGTTGTGTGTCATAACACTGAATTAGACATATATACTTGTGATTTGATTGTTTTAATTTTGTACTGAAACGATCCACAAAAGAGAACACGCCTGTTCGTACCTTTCTTAGTTGTAAATAAGTGAAATGTAAATACTGATGCTGGTTATGTTTGCTGTTGATTGTGTTGTGTCTAGAACTGTGGGCTTTTTTCATTATATTTTTTTATTTGCATTTATATGACTTATTGTTTTGCCATGGTATAAAGTAACTGTGAATGTATGATTTGTCCTGAGGTGACCCTGTATGGTTGATGGAATGTGAAAATCCTAGAACTAACTTCTTCTCTTCAGCATTCTGTAGGACTCTTTTCTCGACTGCATTTTGGGGCATGTTCTGCAAACTGCTTTTTGGGGCATGTTCTGCAGACTGCTTTTGGGGGGCATGTTCTGCATATATATATATATGTGGCAGCAAGTGGCAATGTGATTTCACTCATAATCATAAACTGTGGTAAGCAGGCTCAAGATCCCCAAGGGTCTCTCCACACTATTGTTTCACCGGTGGAGTGAAGTTCCTTCAAGGGGAGGAGTCTGTATTGATTCAAGTGCATGAAAAACTACCTGCTTTACAAAGAACCCACTTGTCTGTGTTCCTCAAGTGCTGCTTTTTAGAGCTTTTGGCTAAGCCTTCTTCTATCAGAACTCTTCTTCATAGTGGTTTTGATTCACTGTTAGAAAAGCTGCTGGCTTTACAACCACTTGTCTGTGTTCTCTGAGTGCTGCTTGTTAGAGAGCCTTCTTCTGTGAAAATTTCATCTTAGTGGTTTTGCTCTTTTTAGCATTTTGTATGGCTCTGTTCTTCTCAGAGTGGTTTTTGTAGGGCTTCTTTCCAATTTGACTGGTTTATTTTAGGGCTTTTTCTTTGGCCTTCTTCAATCTAGTTATTGTTGTTAGCATTTTTGTTTTGTTCAGCATTTCATGAGGCTCCTTTAATTCTGAATGCTTCCTTTGGTTTAAAAAATAAATAATTCAGACACCTTCTTGTGTCCAGCTCTTCTTGTGGTTTTGTTTTGTTTTAGCATTTCCTAGAGTTTCTCTCCTCTTAGTGTGCTTTTCAGGGGTAGTCCACCTGTCAGCCTGTGGCAGGCTGATTTCACACAGAATCATAAACAGGTGGTAAACAGGCTCAAGATCCCCCAGGGGAAGGGTCCACAGTGATTCACTGTATGAAAAGCTACCTGCTTTACAAAGATGCCACTGGTATGTGTTGTCCGAGTGCTGCTTTTTAGAGCGTTTAGCTGGGCATTCTTTCTGATTTGACTGGTTCATTTTAGGGCTTTTTCTTTGGTCTTCTTCTCTCTAGCCATTGTTGTTAGTGTTTTTGTTTTGTTGAGCATTTCATCAGGCTCTTTTAATTCTGAATGCTTCTATGAGGGATGGGGGTGGAGAGGGGGTGGTCATACACCTTCTTGTACCCAGGTCTTCTTGTGGATTTGTTCTGGTTAGCATCCTAGTGTTTCTCTCCTCTTAGTGTGCTTTTTGGGGGTAGTCCACATGTCACAGCCTGTGGCAGTGTGTTTTCACACACAATCATAAACAGGTGGTAAACAGGCTCAAGATCGCCCAGGGTCTCTCCACACTATTGTTTCACCGGTAGAGTGAAGTTCCCTCAAGGAGAGGGGTCCACGGTGATTCACCGTATGAAAAACTACCTGCTTTACAAAGCTGCCACTTGTCTGTGTTGTCGTTGTCTGAGTGCTGCTTTTTAGAGCTTTTAGCTGGGCCTTCTTCTATCAGAACTCTTTGTCCCAGTGGTTTTGTTGTTCTTTTTAGCATTTTGTAGGGCTCTGTTCTTCTCAGAATGGTTTTCATAGGGCTCCTTTTGAGTTTGACTGGTTCGTTCATTTTAGGGCTTTTTCTTTTGGCCTTGTTCTGTCTAGCTATTATTGTTAGTGTTTTTGTTTTGTCGCATTCTGAATGCTTCCTTTGGAGTTTTTTCAAACACCTTGCGTACAGCTCTTCTTGTGGTTTTGTTCTGCTCTTAGTGTGCTTTTCAGGGGTAGTCTACATGTCACAGCCTGTGGCAGTGTGTTTTCACACACAATCATAAACAGGTGGTAAACAGGCTCAAGATCCCCCAGGGTCTCTCCACACTATTGTTTCACCGGTGGAGTGAAGTTCCCTCAAGGGGAGGGGTCCGCGGTGATTCACCATATGAAAAACTACCTGCTTTACAAAGATGCCACTTGTCTGTGTTCTCCGAATGCTGCTTTTTAGAGCTTTTAGCTGGGCATTCTTCTATCAGAACTCTTCTTGTTAGTGGTTTTGTTGTCCTTTTTAACATTTTGTAGGGGTCTGTTCTTCTGAGAGTGGTTTTTGTAGGGTTCCTTTCCAATTTGACTGGTTCATTTTAGGGTTTTTTCTTTGGCCTTCTTCTATATGGCTATTGTTGTTAGTGATTTTGTTTAGCATTGCACAAGGCTCCTTTAAATCTGAAAGCTTCCTCCTTCTTCTTTTTTCAAACACCTTCTTGTGCTCAGCTCTTGTAGTTTTGTTCTGGTTAGCATTTCCTAGGGTTTCTCTTACTTTTTCGGGGGTAGTCCACATGTAACAGCCTGTGGCAGTGTGATTTTACACAATCATGAACAGGTGGTAAACAGGCTCAAGATCCCCTAGGGTCTCTCCACACTATTGTTTCACCGGTGGAGTGAAGTTCCCTCAAGGGGAGGGGTCCGCAGTGATTCACCATATAAAAAACTACCTGCTTTACAAGGCTGCCACTTGTCTGTGTTGTTTGAGTGCTGCTTTTTAGAGCTTTTATCTAGGTCTTCTTCTATCAGAACTCTTCTGGTTAGTGGTTTTGGTGTTCTTTCTAGCATTTTGTAGGGCTCTTTTCATCTCAGAATAGTTTTCATAGGGCACCTTTTGAGTTTGACTGGTTCGTTCATTTTAGGGCTTTCTCTTTTGGCCTTGTTCTGTCTAGCTATTATTGATAGTGTTTTTGTTTTGTCCAACATTTCATGAGGCTCCTTTAATTCTGAATGCTTCCTTTTTTTTGGAGTTTGTTTTTTCAAACTCCTTGCACACAGCTCTTCTTGTGGTTTTGTTCTGGTTAGCATTTCCTAGTGTTTCTCTCCTCTTAGTGTGCTTTTCAGGGGTAGTCTACATGTCACAGCCTGTGGCAGTGTGTTTTCACACACAATCGTAAACAGGTGGTAAACAGGCTCAAGATCCCCCAGGGTCTCTCCACACTATTGTTTCACCGGTGGAGTGAAATTCCCTCAAGGGGAGGGGTCCACGGTGATTCACCGTATGAAAACTACCTGCTTTACAAAGCTGCCACTTGTCTGTGTTGTCTGAGTGCTGCTTTTTAGAGCTTTTAGCTCGGCCTTCTTCTATCAGAACTCTTCTTCTTAGTGGTTTTGTTGTTCTTTTAGCATTTTGTAGGGCTCTGTTCTTCTCAGAATGGTTTTCATAGGGCTCCTTTTGAGTTTGACTGGTTCGTTCATTTTAGGGCTTTTTCTTTTGGCCTTGTTCTGTCTAGCTATTATTGTTAGTGTTTTTGTTTTGTCCAGCATTTCACGAGGCTCCTTTAATTCTGAATGCTTCCTTTGGAGTTTTTTCAAACACCTTGCATACAGCTCTTCTTGTGGTTTTGTTCTGCTCTTAGTGTGCTTTTCAGGGGTATTCCATATGTCACAGCCTGTGGCAGTGTGTTTTCACACACAATCATAAACAGGTGGTAAACAGGCTCAAGATCCCCCAGGGTCTCTCCACACTATTGTTTCACCGGTGGAGTGAAGTTCCCTCAAGGGGAGGGGTCCGCGGTGATTCACCATATGAAAAACTACCTGCTTTACAAAGATGCCACTTGTCTGTGTTCTCCGAATGCTGCTTTTTAGAGCTTTTAGCTGGGCATTCTTCTATCAGAACTCTTCTTGTTAGTGGTTTTATTGTCCTTTTTAACATTTTGTAGGGGTCTGTTCTTCTGAGAGTGGTTTTTGTAGGGTTCCTTTCCGATTTGACTGGTTCATTTTAGGGTTTTTTCTTTGGCCTTCTTCTATATGGCTACTGTTGTTAGTGATTTTGTTTAGCATTTCACAAGGCTCCTTTAAATCTGAAAGCTTCCTCCTTCTTCTTTTTTCAAACACCTTCTTGTGCTCAGCTCTTGTAGTTTTGTTCTGGTTAGCATTTCCTAGGGTTTCTCTCACTTTTTCGGGGGTAGTCCACATGTAACAGCCTGTGGCAGTGTGATTTTACACAATCATAAACAGGTGGTAAACAGGCTCAAGATCCCCCAGGGTCTCTCCACACTATTGTTTCACCGGTGGAGTGAAGTTCCCTCAAGGGGAGGGGTCCGCAGTGATTCACCATATAAAAAACTACCTGCTTTACAAAGCTGCCACTTGTCTGTGTTGTCTGAGTGCTGCTTTTTAGAGGTTTTATCTAGGCCTTCTTCTATCAGAACTCTTCTTCTTAGTGGTTTTGGTGTTCTTTTTAGCATTTTGTAGGGCTCTGTTCTTCTCAGAATGGTTTTCATAGGGCACCTTTTGAGTTTGACTGGTTAATTTTAGGGCTTTTCTTTGGCCTTGTTCTGTCTAGCTATTATTGTTAGTGTTTTTGTTTTGTCCAACATTTCATGAGGCTCCTTTAATTCTGAATGCTTCCTTTGGAATTTTTTCAAACACCTTGCACACAGCTCTTCTTGTGGTTTTGTTCTGGTTAGCATCCTAGTGTTTCTCTCCTCTTAGTGTGCTTTTCAGGGGTAGTCTACATGTCACAGCCTGTGGCAGTGTGTTTTCACACACAATCGTAGACAGGTGGTAAACAGGCTCAAGATCCCCCAGGGTCTCTCCACACTATTGTTTTCACCGGTGGAGTGAAATTCCCTCAAGGGGAGGGGTCCGTTGTGATTCACAGTATGAAAAACTACCTGCTTTACAAAGCTGCCACTTGTCTGTGTTGTCTGAGTGCTGCTTTTTAGAGCTTTTAGCTAGGCCTTCTTTCATCAGAACTCTTCTTCTTAGTGATTTTGCTGTTCTTTTTAGTATTTTGTAGTGGTCTGTTCTTCTCAGAGTGATTTTTGTAGGGTTCTTTTCTGATTTGACTGGTTCATTTTAGGGCTTTTTATTTGGCCTTCTTCAGTCCAGCTGTTGTTATTACATAGTGGTTTTGCTCTGTTTAGCATTTCATAGGGCTCCTTTCATTCTGAATGCTTTCTTTTGGTTCTTTTTCACACACTTCTGCTACCCATGTCCCAGGTCTTCCTCTTGTGATTTTGGTCTTTTTAGTGTTTCCTAGGGCTCCTCTCTTCTTAGTGTGCTGTTAGGGGTGTAGTCCACATGTGTCACAGACTGTGGCAGGGTGATTGCAATTGTGAACAGGTGGTAAACAGGCTCAAGATCCGCCAGGGCCTCTCGACACTGTCGTTTCACCAGTGGAGGGAAGTTCCCTCTAGGGGAGGAGTCCAGGGTGATTCACCGTAAAAAAACCCACCTGTTTTACAAAGATGCCACTTGTCAATTTCTGGCCATGTGATTTCGCTGATGTTACTGCTTTCTCTTCTCTGTTCTTTTTAGCATTGTATTATTGCTTCTTTCTTTACATATTCTTCCTTTTGTGGCTTTTTCTTTGGCTTTAAAAAAAAAAAAAAAAAAAGATTCCCAAGTTCTTTTTCATGGTTGTGTTGTTCTTTTTCAAGGGCACCTTTCTCCCCTGACCACTGCTTTTTCTGGCTGTTTCTTTGGCCTTTCCCCCCCAGTTCTTTTTTTTTTTTTTTTTTTTTTAGCACTCTGTAGAGTTCCTATCTCTTCCAGTTGGTTCTTCATATGGCATTCTCTTAGGCCTTCTACCCAGCTTCTTGTTCATAATCATAGTGTTTTTTTCCTCATTGATACTTAGCTGGGCTCCTTTTCCTTCTGAGTACTTCTTTTTACAGATTGTGCTTCAGTCTCTCACCCTGCTTTTCTTTTAAGTGGTTCTGTTCTTTTTAGTGGTCTGTAGAGTGCTTTTCTCTTTGAGTGCTTCTTTTCAGTTAGTTGGTTAGTGCTTGGATTTGAATGTACCTGGTTACCTCAGGACATATCAAAATTAAAACAAAATCATCAGTTTAGAACACATACAAGACATCATAAGTATACAGTTGTGTCATAGTTCTGGAGACAGCAGTCAATAGCAAGCACATGTCAGTCTGTATATATATATACTTGTCATAACAAGTTAAGGGCCAGTAGGAAATTTCACTGTACTTTTAAAAATATCTCAGAGCAGTGACAGCTAAGCAAAGAAAGTTGCAGACACATGGCCAAGGCATTGCAGACTGCTCTTCCATCAGCCTTTAAAAAAAATCTTTTTGCTCACAGCTTGTTTTGGTCACTGGTGGAAAGTGTCACAAATATTTTTTTTAAATCCCTAAATTGTTAAATTTTTAGAACTATTTTTGCTTACTATGCAGGGCACATGCCTAAAAATTGAATGGTGCAGGCGAAACTAGATTTTTATGTTAATATTTCTCTCATTTGATCTGGGCTAGGTGGCATGAATTTTGTTCAGCCTGAAGAACACAGCATGCAGTCAGAATTCCCTTGACTCTGGTTGACTGCTGCACCCGTGCAGTGTGGTGTCCATGCCATGTGCCCTGGACCAGGCAGCAATGGTACATGATCCCCTTCACAAATGAGCCTCCTGCTTTACTATTGCTTTCAACAATGGCAGGAGATGCGTCTGTCTTGGGTTCTGAGAACACTTCATTGGATACGCTGTTCAGGAGGTTGATTGCTATGGAGGTATATCAGTAATGATGTGGGTCAGCATGTATCTGTGGAGAAAAGACATTCTATTAAAGTACATCGGGTTACCAACCCCCCTTTTAAAAAAATCTAAGTTTAACTTTAGTCAGACTGTTGGTGAAATGGTCTTTGTAAGTTTTGAAGTTGAGAAGATGAGAATGTTTTTAGTTCAGTCAGTAGTTCGTTGGTACTGGGTCTTAGTGCGGTCATGGGGTGCAGCATGGTAGTCTCCTTTCCCATGTGAAACCACTGGCTAAAGGATGGTTTCAATTAGCGCCGGTCAGTTGGCCAAGCTGTAGACAACAAGCCTTCCTGTTCATGCACGGGCATGGAAGAGCTGCCTTCCCCTTTTTGTTACAAATTCTTCTTTTATTCCAAATTCTGGGCCACCAATGCTGTATTTTTCAAGGTATAAAAGACCCTCCATTTTAATCCCTGCACCACTCGCCCTCACAGAAATTTAAAGACTGTGTGCCCTCCGCTTTGCAGTCACTTTGTCAAGTCTCTAGGTCAGTCTCCAAGTCAGTCTCTAAGTTTCTAAGTCCAAATTTCATTCGTGCAGTTAGTGTTTTGGCTCAATTTAATCTACATTCAACAGGTTGGCTTGATTGTCTTTTATCTTCCTAGTTCCTGACTGATGTTTTATTGTTGTTTGTTGTAGTTTTTATGGTTTGATCTTGCCATAAGATCTGGCGTTGCTGATGTTGATTATTCTTCACGTTCACTTAAATGATTAGGTACAGGGGCCGGCTTCATGGTAGCCACAAGTTGTTTCAAATATATGGGTTATAACACTTCTTTTTTTCATTTCACAATTGATGTGTTGAATCTTAAACTGTGTTTTGCTGCAGATATTCAGACTGAGAGGTCAGGTTCATTATCCGAGCCTGGCTCCATTTTTTTTTTTCCATTCTGATCTAAACCTCCTAATGGAGTTCCTTTATTTTACTGGTTAGAAAAGGCCTGTTCCGCGTGTCCGTGATTAACAGGTTTGACTTTTCTATTTAATATTATGTGAAAAGGCCAGCTCCGCGATAGTCCGCGATTAGCTTTGGTTTGACTTTTCCATAAATAATTCTCTTGTGTATTCCATCTTCCACTATCCATAGATTTGGAAGATACCTTAAAGTTTTCTTCCATAAATTCAGTGTAAGACCCTCCTGAGAAATTATAAAGTGAGGCGATGTTTTTGATGATACACCAGTTATGAACTGTCTTTTCACAGGTTTGTAACTCGGACTTTTGTAACCCGCACGGACGATTTTGTGTTGACTTAATTGTTGTTTATGTTAAATTCTCAGGGAATGAGACAACCAGATAAAGTTTACCTAGCTATATTGGCTTTTCGAACATTTGTGTCTTCTAAACCCTTCTTTTGTCTGCTTATGAATGCTTGTGACTTATGTTTTTGGTTCAATAATATGTGGAACTTTCATTCTCCACTTGAATTCGTGTTGAAAGAGAGATGGGAGTTGACCAAGAAAAAATAGAACAATACTGTAAGTGAGTGGGTGTGTGGATGTGTGTGTGTGTGTGCTGGATCACTTCCTGATACTGATAGTCAGGAGATGCCACGTGCAAGTAATTAACACAGACATGTTTATAACCTAATCTGCTAGCGTTCTCATTTATGTGGCCACAGAATCGCTCGACGACATTTGATCCCTGTATGCACTAGAGACGTTACATATCCACCTCAATGGTAAAATACTACTCTATGTCACTGAGGGCTCCCTAACTGACCTACGCTGCAGGGAAGAGATTGTGTGTGCCCACTCATCCAACATGCTCTGCAAGCCATGGGACCATGTACCACACTTTGCAGGACAATGATGCCACTCCTCACAGAGCTCAGGTCACCACAGATTCCTTGCTGCCTACTCCCCAGATTTGGCTCAGGTCAATTTTTGGATGAGTAGCTAAAAACTACCCCACCCCTGTTGATGTGTACAAGCTCACCCATGTCCTGAAGCAGGTGTGGCAGAGTAAACTCTTCAGACCCTCATCCTCTTCACGAGTCAGTGCTGCATAGAATGTCTTTCATGTAATAGCCACCATACCTGCTGTGGACTGCCATGAACACGAGTCACTATAAAAAAGAAGGGTGGAGTCATTTTAGAGTGCATGTCTCTTTAGTTGTTACTTGAAATCAAATGAGTCTTGTATAAATTGTTGCTAAATGATTGAAATAAATGTGTCTTTTTCAAAATTATGGTGTTTATGTGGCCCTTAATTCTTTGGTGACAAATCACCATGCTTGTCATCACAAGCAATTTAAGCAGGTTTCTGTGTTGAGCATCTGCAGAGTATAAATAGGCACTTAAACATGACTGTGTTATTGTCACCAGTATGTTAGTCATATAGTCAGGGCGTTGATGGGCGCATGATAAATGTACGTTATTATTATTATATATATGCTTGTGATTTGATAAATTGTTTTAAAATTTGTGCAAAAAACATCTCAGAAACCCTCCTGGAAGTAAATTTTCCAGTTGCATGAAAGTGAATGTAAATGCTGATATTGCTTGTGTTTGCTATTGATTGCATTTTGTGTAGAACTGTGAGCCTTTATATAGATATATTTATTGATTTTTTAGTGTTTTGGTAATTGTGTTTTGACCTGGTGTAGAGTAAGCGTGAATATGTGATTCATCCAGAGGTGACCTAGCTGGTGTGGCTGACAGAACATAAAAATTGAAGCACTAACTAGCAAACAAAAGGTTCTGTTGTGTTTGGTGTTGTGTAGGGTTCCTTTTTCTTTTGAGTGCTTCTTTTTGGTTGGTTAGTGTTTGGATTTTAATGTCCTGTAAGCCACACCAGATCACCTCAGGACAAATCACACTTTCACAATTTGTATGTACCAGCTCAAAACATAAGTCACTAAATCATAAGTAAAAAGCTGGATCACAGTTCTGGACACAACACAGTCAGCAGTAAACACATGGCACTTGACATGGGAATATGCTTCAGTCGGTCATGACAATTAGCAATGTTACCTCTTGTTCCTGGGTCAACAGGGGAAACTGCATTAACCACAACTAATTTAGTTTAAAATGTAGGCAGTAGAGAACAAAAGTGTAGATGAATGAACCAGTAAGGTAGAAATTAGGACAAGCAAGAAATTCCAGGCAGCAGGTGAAGCATACAGGGCTGTATTCTGACCTACTCGCAGCTTTAACAGGAAAACGTTCACAGCTCTGTGTTCTCAACAGAAGGACCTTAATTTCTGCATCTGCATTACTCCCACTGCAGGGGTTCTTTTTAGGGACTTCTGCCTTTTTGTTGTTTTAACTTATTTTTTATTTTTTAAATCCAGTTTCTTTACAAGCTAAAGCAGTGATTATTACAACTGTAAACCTGAACAGAGATAAACATATAGAAACCTTAGACATAACAAACATGCATGTTATACATGTTATTTTAAAAGTAAGATATCCATCTATTCATAGTAGTAGTAGTTGAGTACTGTTCTTTTTAGCACTTAGTGTGGTTCGTTTCTTTTCAGTTCTTTCTAGAGATTTTGCTTCAGGTCTTCTTCCACCCTTGTCTTCTTGATAATTAAAGTGATTTTGTTCTTGTTAGAACTTTGTTAGCACTTTTTAAAAGTTTTTTCTTCTCCTTTTTTGTTTGTTTTTCTCCTTGTTTTTTTAGACTTAAGTGTTCCACTCAGCTTTTCCACTTTTGGGGTTCTGTTCTCTTTAGTAGCAGGGCTCTTTTAACCTCTGTTATTTTTCTTCTCTTTTTTCCATTTTTTCTTTTCTTTTTGTGTGTGAGTGTGTTTAAAAAAAGAAGAAGTATGTCCTGAAGTGACCCTGTGTGGTTGATGGTACGTTAAAATCAAAGAACTGTCTCTTGATCGGTCTACCCATCTCTTCTTTGTCATGTTCTTTTTAGCACATCATAGGGCTCCTTTCTGTTCTGAGTACTTCCCCTTTCTTTTTCTACCCATATATCATCAGTGGTTCTGTTCTTTTCAGCTGCACAAGTTTTCTCCCTGGGATTATTTACTTGTGTTAATGTTCTTCACTTGCATAGCTTTTTCTAGGTAAACTCCATATGGCTTAGTCACACATACACACATTCACTTGTAGTCATAAACAGGCTCAAGATCCCCCGGGGTCTATCCACACCCTTGCCACACTGATAGAGTAAACTTCCTTCAAAGGGAGCGGTCCATGTGATTGACTGTAAAAAAAAGCCAACAAACTACCTGCTTACATGGTTCATGTTAATTGGTAGTTTCCTGTATTTTACTGGTTAAGGTCAGCATGGTTTTTTTGGGGGTGGGGGGCAGCAGTCAATCAGATACATGCACTGGTTGTTATTTTGTTTGAGTCTGAACAAAAAACGCAGCACTTTGAGAGAATGTGCATGGTGTGTGTGTATGTGTGTGTTCTAGATGGGTTAGGGACTTGGGTGTACAGCTGTCTTATTACAGCTCTGGTAGTTGTAAACAGGGACAGCTTTGTGTCTGACCGGTTACAGTGATTATGTGACCAGTTTCTGTGACTGGTTACGGTGATTATGTGACCAGTTTCTGTGACCCATTTTTGCCACCTTATAGATGTCACATTGGTTTGAAAAATGTCTAGCTTGTAAACTTGTATGCCAATTTTTAAGGCTTTCTGTTAGAGCCTTCTTTCATCAGTTCTTCATAATAGTTTGTTTTATTTTCAGACCAGAAATTGTTTTTTGATTGAATCCTTGGTTTCTAGTTGCTTGTATTGCAGACATAGCTGATCAGCTATTTTCATGTGTGTGCAGAGCAGTTGTAGAAAAAAAATAGTATTGAGAGAGAGAGAAAGAGAGTGGAGAGAGAGAGAGGGGGAACACGCACACAAAATGGAGAGGATTGAATAATGAATTAAGAGGATTGAATAATGAGGATACAAGAATTGGTTTGTAATAGGCCCAATCAGGTAGGGTCTGTTTCAACTTTTGGTTGTATGATTCAGTTTCGCATCTTATTCCCCCCCCCCCACCCCCCCAACTTGTGTGTGTATTCAGTTCAATGCAGGCAAATAGTAAAACTGAACAATGCCAATGTGCATTCAAGTATTATAGTAGTGCACGAGAGAGAGAGAGAGAGAGAGAGAGAGAGAGAGAGAGAGAGAGAGAGAGAGAGAGAGAGAGAGAGCGATAATTATGTGTGTTCAGTTTAGTGATGGCCTGTGTCAAGGTATACATATTTGTGTGCATATGTATGTTCTTGTATGTGTTCGCCAAGGGGTGCCTGTTTGAGTCACTGTCAGTACGTGCAGGTGAGGAGTGGGGGTCAGTTGTGTGCTTGTGTGTAGAAGGCCCTGGATGCTCTCCAGACTTCAGCTGGGAACTGCAATGGTCCATGCCCAGTGCAGAAAACAGTAACAGAAGGCATCCTACAAGCTAAACGGCCATACCCTCAAGACATCAACCTTCACCTTGGCCAGCATCAGCATGAGCAGCAAGGTGATGAAACAGGCCATCGACACGCACATCATGCTGGGCTGTCAGTCAGAACAGAAAGTACAAGATATTTTTAGGTTAATTTTGAATACTGATTTTTTTCAGATAAATATTTAGATATATATATAAGATTGGTTTGATTCCAGTGTAAAGTAACTGTTCTCTTCACAGTATTCAAGTTATCCCCAGCCCCCCTTACACGCACACAGAGGGCAACTGCAGCAACAAAGTACAGCATGCACATACTCCCCCTCCTGCCCCCTCATCCTCAAGGAGGTATATGAAGTAAAGCAAGCAAACAAAATGAACATCAGCAGCAGAACCTGTAACACTGAACAAGAAGAAGCACAACAGACCACACTCTGAAGATGTATCCTTGGTACAAGTTATCAATGGTTATCATGGGCGATTTCCCTCTTTTGTAATTACGTAGCTTGCTAGGGTATGACATCAATCGTGGAGCCCTGTCAAATCACTTTGTAGGGTCTGCATGAGTGCTCTTGGCCTCGTTCTCTTTAAACATAGACCTAATGAAAACTACACATTATTTTATGCATATTGCAATACTTGGAAGCCAAACAGGTTCTTCAGTCTTCTTTTAACGATAGCCTGCTTGTGCCATAAAGGAATACATATATACAGAGTTTGTGTGCTTTTTATGAAAATGTCAGTGATCATGCGAGACATTTTTCAAACCGGTGTGGCATCTAAGGTGGCAAAAGTTGTTCACAGAAACTGGTTAATTAATCACTGTAACTGGTCAGATACGTGTCCGTCCATACTACTTACAACCAGAGCTGTACTAGCAAACACCAAGCTCCCTTCCCCACCTAAAACACACACACACACACACACACACACACACACACACACACACACACACACACACACACATTCACACACACACACACACACACACACACACACACACACACACACACACACACACACACACACACACACACACACACACAAACACCTCTCACTCTGCTGTGTTTGTTGTTGTTTTCTAGAGTAAGTAACTTGGTGTTTTATGCTTTGTTTTCTAGAACCAGTCAAACAAAATAATAGCTGGTATGTCTGACCAATTGCTGATTTTGTTTCCAGTATATGCTTATCTTAACCGGTAAAATACTGGAAATTACCAGTTAACGTGAACCCTGAAATGTGTTGAGAAAAATACTTCTTAATAAAAGACGACGCAGAGGATGAGCATAATCAGAATCAGCAGTGAACACCCCACTTGTAATTGAACAAATGACCAAGTCAGTACATACCACCAGCTTGTGGCCGTCTTGAAATGGTAAGTCTGGAAAACCACTTTTTATTCATAAACTCGCACAGGTATTCAGATGTCTGGAAAACCACTTTATTCATAAACTCATACACACATATCCAGGTGTGTGTGTGTGTATCCTACACAAGTAGACAGATGTATATACAAAAATGTAGTCACTCATCCAAGCATGACCGAAGGCGAGATTGACTCAGATAATTTGTTCTGCTTTATGCCACACTCATGCTGTCATGAACTTGCCCACAGGAGATGTATCTGCAGATTTAACATTGACATAATATAATTACTACAGTGCTCCTCCAACAGGCCTGTGCATTGATGCTCTGAGCATGATCAGTTTTTCTACATAGGGCTCCCACAGTGGGATACTGTGGACGCAGAAATTAAGATCCCCTGTTCAGGACCTAGTAAGTTTCCCTGGTGAGTACCTACCGAAAATAAATACGTACCAAAATGTGTCATTGTGCATTGATAGATAAGTGGATTTGTAATTTATTTTTTTACATTTTGTCCTCAGGTGACCCTCTGTGGTTGACGGGATGTTAAAATTCAAGAACTGTGCAGGGGCAGAGGACATTCAAAGTGTAGACTGAACATGACATGAACATGACAGACTCTTGGTGAACAGCCAGTGCTCTGAACACTGCAGACACTGAAGAGTACAGACGGAGAATGACCCACTGAACGGTACACACCCTGAATGCAACAAACACTGACACTGAACGCTACAGACTCTGAACCCCACTGACATCTGAATACTAGACTGAACACTACCAACACTGAATAATAATAGGCAGACCATGAATGCCGTAGACTGTACCCAGCTAACACTGAACACCATTGACTGTGTATGCTATAGCTCTACTCTATAGACTGAACGCTTAAGAAACTGATGCTATAGACTCTGAACACTACTTGCATTGAATGCTGTAGAACTGAGCCGACGCTATAGACTGATGCTGAACACTGTGTACAGTGAATCCTACTGACACAAACAGTACTGAACTGACATTACACTGAACACTACATAATACAGAAAGAGCAAACTGCTCTGAACACTACACATAACCTTATCCATACCATAAAAAACAATGCAATTTTACACCACCATTTCACACCATACGCTTTTCTTCACCACACCATTCTGCACCCCTTCACACTCTGTAGTCCATCCAGGCCACAGACATTCCACATTATGCAACATGCCATTCCACATCACACCTTATGATAAAAAATATATATCTTCCTTAGTATCATTTAATTCTGCCCTTGACACCCACCTTTTCTCCTCTGGACTCTGATTACTTTGCCGGTGTGCATGAAGTTGTGTGCCATTTGTTTTGCATGTGTCTGTGTTTCATCCACATTCCGCATCACAAGTGCTGGAGTGTTTATGTAGGGTTCAAATTACATTTCTTGTTTATGTAGGGTTCAAATTACATCTCACATCACATTCCTCAACTCCACACCACATTAAACATTTTCATATCACACCACACCAAAAGATTTTACATCATGCCACCTTTCACATCACACCATTCCACATCACACCACCATTGCACAACATTCCACATCGCATTACCACATACCACATGTACCTCGCCACATATCACAGACATTTAATGTCACAACACATCTCGCCTCGGACCACCATATTCTACATCTGACATATTACACTGCAGTCTGCCTCCCACCACCACTTCACACCACCACATCTCAAAGTACAACATTCCACATACAGCCACAGTCCACATCTCGCACCATTCCACATCCACAACTATTCCACACCACACCCACATTCAACATCACAGCACATTTCACACCACACCATATTCTACATTGCATTACACCGCAGTCTGCATCCCACCACCATTTCACACCACCACATCTTGAAGCACAACATATTCCATATCACACAGTCACAGTCCACATCTCACACCATTCCACATCCACAAGTATTCCACACCACACCCACATCACAGCAAATTTCACACCATAGTCCACATCTTGATTTTACACCACACCACTACATCTGACATCACAACACATTGCATCATTTTCCACAGCTGACATTTCAGCACATTGCATATGCCACATTCTTCTTCACCACAATTCCACACCACATTTCCACATCTTGCATTATGCAACATTCCACATACCAGGACATCATATTCCACATCACACATTTTGCATTTCAATCACATTCCACATCACACATGTCTGAAATTGCAACTGACATTCCACATTGCACCACATTTCACATACACATCACACCACTTTTCAGATCACCACATCTCGGCACACCATTCCACATCACGCCCACATTCCACTGCACACCACATCAAATATAAATTACACATCACACTATCCCACAGCACATTCCAAACCACAGCACACATCCCACACTGCATTTCAACCATCATTCCACATCACACCATGTTTAATTGGGCGTCAAACCATTCCACATCACTCGGTATTCCACAACCACATTTCACATCTTGCATCACAGCAGCACACCACCATATTCCCTATGCACCACACCATCATTCCACATCGTATCACCACATTTCACACCTGACATTGCATGACATCACATCCTGTATCACACATTCTACATTACACCCTTTCCCACATCACAGCCACATTAGGATGAATAAGGCACAACATCCCACATCTGGCACTGCAAAACCTTCCACATCACACCAAATTCCACACCACACTATTCCACATCTCGCCGTGTGATGTGTGATCTAGTGGTATTGAACTGAAAATGTGAGTTGTGGTATCAGTGGTGTGCTGTACCGGAAATGCCGTGGTTTGATGTGAAAATTGTTGAGCTGTGGTGGTGAGATGTGGAATGTATAACACATCGCACCACATCACATCATTCCACCACATTTTACATTGCATCATTCCACATCAAACACCGTCTCTGACATTATTCCAAACCATACCACATTCCACGTCAGGCGATCATTCCTCACCATAACGTACATTTCATATCACACCAACACCTCTATTCCATTTTGCAATACCATATTTCAAATCGCACTGTATCGGCCACATTATGCATCACACCACATCCCGCATTGCACCCAATTTCACATTACATACCACATAATGCCACATTTCATGTACTTCACGGCACATTTCAGATCACACCATATATTGGCCACATCATGCATTGCACCACCACATCTCACATCGCACCACATTTTCAAGACAACATTGCACCGCATTTCACATGCCGCTCCATTATCTTGCGTAACTGCATCATTCCACCACATCTGACCGTGATCACACCCAATTCCACATCCCACTAACATGTTTCACATAACATTCCACATCGAGCATCAGTACACCACCACATTCTACATCCCACCACTTATCACATCTCGCATAACGCCACCTCCACGTCGCAGCCCACACTCTCGGTGCCTCATTCCACATCACACAACGTTCCACATCCCATGCCACGGCACACACACCAATCCATAGTACGTACACCACCGCTATCCATAACCCCATTCCAGTTTGAGAGACTAGAACTATACATGATCCGTTCTGCGCTTAGAAGGACATTGGAAAGGGGCTTTACTAGTTTCAAAAGGTAAGTTTCGGCAAAGAGTAGTTTCGACGGAAGAGAGGGGGCCTGACTGAGAATGAGAGCTAAAGAAATGCACTTAAAAACAGATTTGTGCAGCAGAATTAAGCTGTTGCTGATCAGAATACTAGTGTTTGAAGTGCTAGGTAAGTTCAGTCAAAGACTACTCGGTTTCGAAGGCAGCAACGATTATCCTCAGTGGCTGGCGGTGATCCAAGGAGACGGTCGGAAATTCCTGGACCGTTTTAAAAGTTATTTTGGGTCACAAATATCATCACCGTCATTAAATGATGCCGATTACAGCCAAAAACCGGAACAAAAGGTGATTTTTTTTCCATACATTTTTGTCGTTGATTGATTCGCGTTGGCGTCACGGATTGCAAATGGCGAACGAAGCCGACGAAGTGCTGCTAGGTAAGTGACCTGATTAAAGAAGCTGCGGCAATTAAAAACCACAACAAAAATGTACGGAAAAAATTGCAATCTGACAATGAGTTTGCCTAAGCTGGAACAGAATCTCCTAAGAAATAAAGGCAAAAGTAATTAAACCTAGTGCATCGAGCAGATAAAACGTAAAAATAAAACATATAAAAAGTAAGCGTCGCGAGGCGCTTTAAAATAAAATCAAAGGTTATTTACTCGGGTAGGATTGCAAGGTTGGCAACTTTTGCCAGTCATAGCACCATTTCCGCGTTGCACGCACTGCACGCGAGGCCTTGACTGAGTCAGCGCGTCATGACCTGAAAATGCCTGCGTGTAGGCTTGTTTACGCTTCAGTATGGCTAGCAAAAGGCGCCATTATTCTTGTTTGCTTTTGTGTACTGTAAGAACTATCACTCGCATAAAATCGCAACAAATCAAAGATTACTTTTTCTTTTCTTTATGTGTGTGATCATGGAAGAGAAAAATAACACATCCTGTGCTTTTAAACAACTTTTATGTTCACACACATAAAAAAAGAGAAGGAATCTTTGATTTGTTGCGATTTTATGCATCCAACTTTACGGGAATAGCTTTGATTCTCATATCCGGCCCTCCTTCTTGGAGTCATCATTCCGTTTTGTTGTTGCTGTTGTTGTTTCTTTCCTTTGGTCTTTGTTCAAGTTAGGGCCAATCTTCTTTCTGCCTAGCTAGTAGCTCTACCGCCTCAAAATAGTTATTAAAATCACCTGCGCTAGTGTAGTTTCTCTCCCCCCCCCCCCCCCCCCCCCCAGCGGACTCAGTTTATCATTGTCAGAGTTGTTGCCTTGTTTTCGAAAGAAGATGCATGATGCAACTGACAGTAATAGTTGATTTTGGGGTTCACTGGTCAGTGTCTTGTCTGCAAACAATCCTGAATGCTTAGCTTGGCAATGCAATCATCCAACCTGCTGGAGAGTTCAGCAATACCGCCAGAGATCTGAGAAATGGTGGGTTCTGCAAACGAGCGAACAAAAAAGAATACGAAAATTTACCATGAGACAAGTTTCCGTCGTGTTTTCCATCTGTGGGGTCCAAAGCAAGAGACAGTGCGAAAACCATGAGTCTTGCGTTTGTATTGTTGGATTTTCAGCATGCGTGTGTCAGAAAAAGAGTGTAGTGTACGAGACGGAGTGTAGACATGTAGCAGTTCAGAGAGGTAAGCAGGACCAGAACCGTTTATAGCACTGAAACACGTACAAGCGCCTTAATATGTTTTCGAATGGGAAGCCAAAGCAGTTTGTCTGTTTTTCAGGAGAGGTACACGTGTAGAGTGGTGGTCAGATGTCATTTGACATATTAAGGACAAGTTGTGACCAATGCCGAAGCACGGTTCAATAAAAGCCACATACGTAAGGCGTATGCGTGTTTAGCTGTAACCAGCCACCTGCACTTTTGGCAGAATGACCGGGATTTTTTACGTGCTACTGTGGTAACACGGGGGTGGAACGGATACCGAAATAAGAGTCAGCACAGAAAGTCGACCCTGGAGAAGAAAATTCTCCCGCCGTTCCAGCAGGGATTCGAACCCGCGACCTTTCAATCACGAGTCCGGCGCTCTAATCACTGAGCTATCCCCGCCCCCCCTGGAGCTTTAAGACTGAAGCACTGGCTAATGAGACGCGGAATCAGCTGGCCACTGAGGAAACCTAGAGCAGTTTCTGATCAAACAGCACTGACGGGCCGGTGAATCATTTAGTTCAGTGTTGCTTTACGCCCACGCTGAGACTGAGACCATAAGGTCTATTAGGGACGGGAAGTCCAGGACGGCCGCCTCGACTTTCGAGTCACTGGGGACCTGAGCTCTGGATCGTCAGTTGCTGACTCGACGAGCCTGACTCGTCCCTGAGTGGACCGACGGCCGGCCACTCCGGCATGAGGCAGACGGCACAGGCGCCTGGAACGCCGTGGTCACTCGAGCAGTACCCTACGGCTGCTGGAGTGACCACGGTTGTCAGGCGCCTGTGCCGTCTATGGTTTCTGTGGACCTAAAGCTACATCCAACTATCTGAGAATCGACATGAGGTTGAGATGGTTGAGTGTAGCATCCACAGAAACCAGGCTTATTAGGGATGGGAGCCCAGAACCGCCGGGGCCACCTTGATCATTTTTTCACACAGCTCCTGAGCTGGGGGGGGGGGGGGGGGGGGGGGGAGAAAAAAGAGAGAAAAAAGAGATACTATATAATAGTATCTTTGATTCGACCAAGACGGTTCAGTACATGACTGTGCATTAGTCGTGTTTGGGGTACTTGGTTTAACGCCGAGTTGTCTCCCGCGCGACTAGCGGCCGTTCGGCGGAACCGCCAAGTCGGCCAGCGGCACGGTTGGGGCAGGGGGGAGATGGAGACTATACTGTGCCCTGACGCTACACTGTCACCACCAGCTAGACTGAATTACCCCTGAATTAACTGGCACACCGGCACAAAATGCTTTCGGGCAGTGTTGAAGCAAAATTCAGCTTGTGTCACTGTCTGAGTCAGTCCGCGACGGATATGGCAAGTCAGTAACGGCATAACTTGATTCTGTAGTTCCAAGCAAGTTTGACTCGAGCATATTCGACTGTATGAAATGTAGTAATTTCAAGTCTGCTGGCGAAGATCAGTGTAGGCCTGTGTTGTTAAGCGGAGTAATAGGCATCAATCCGGCATGCATGCGACCAGGCTTGTCGGTATAGCCGGTGCACGGCGGCTGCTTCTGCAGCCGATTGTCACAGTGGCACAGTTACTAATCGGGCAAACCGCCTAAACACTGACTCCGCTGGTCAGAAAGTGCAGGGTGACCCAGAGGGTGACTCTTCTGCAGACTTAGCCTAGCAGAACTTGGCAGATCAGTGTCACATAGACCCACAGAAACTGAATGTGCACGAATAAATCAGCAGTTGCGTTCATTGCGGCTGTTCAGTCTCTGCACGTGCCGTATCAGGATCATGACCGTCAGTCGTGCCTTTTCGATTTGTAATTACCACTGCTTTAGTGCTATCATAAATGTCTTTTGATACAGACGTTCCAGTGAAAGGCTTGCTAGCATCAAACTGAGGATGGTATAAGAAGCTAGCTCGGCCGGTGTTGGCATAGTGTTTTCGGCGGTGTGTGTACAAAAAAAAAAAAAAATGAGGACCCCCCCCCCCCCCGCCCCCCGACTGTAAACTAAATAATAAGCTGACTGGAGTGTGCAGCAGTTGTTCACCGTCGAGTCATTCGTAAAGAATAAACTTCCGAGACGCAAAAGATAGACGCAGTAAGCCGGTGTAGGCTGCTGCCCGCGGAAAGTCAACCGCTGGCCTCGCTTCCCACAGAGAATATGGAGGGGGGGGGGGGGGGGGGGGGGGTACTGTGGCGTCAGTACTCGCCTCGGCTGAAACGCGCGTGCGCGTGCGCAGATGGGAACTTCCAGTTTGATTCCGAACGAGGTAGGAGGAGGCTGCTCGCGAACTGCTTCGTCTGCAACAAGGTTTACGAACACCACTTCAGATTAAAAGATGTCATTTCGCAGTATTACGAAGTTTGGTTCAACATTTTGTGGTCGACATAGCTCTATCGTGAATTTATGGCTGTCAAAATCAACGAAGTTCCAGGTCATTGCTGCGTCGTCTGCCATTTTCACCAAGTCATGTCAGAGCAACCGCAACGTGCACGCGTCTGCTAATCACAGTTATCAGTTCAGGATTGAGGGTATTCAGGGACCCCTTCCAACTCCGTTGTCTTTGAAAGAAAGCAAGAGATTACTGAAGCGTGCTGCAGAACAATCCAGTCATGGCTTCTCTCAACAAGGGGTGCAAGGTAATCTAGAACTGTTTTGCTTTTTAACCTTTAATGCTTTGTAAAAACAAAATTCCCTTCTATATGTCATTTAATCATAATGCTGTATTATAGTTAAGCCTTTTCTCCTCTCCACTCGTTCTGTATACATTCTTCAAACCTACTGTATTTCATTTACCAGGGTCGTTTCAGCGGGTGAGCGCGGCATGGATACCTTTAGAAGACGGACAGTGACACGCAGTCCGCGCGTGTATGTACACACGTATGTGGAAGTGTGCAAACATGTGGTTGCCCGTCTAGGTTAGAAGTTAACCTGTGCCTTGGAGCGGGGTGGATTTTGAACGAAGCCGGTGCGATTTCAGACATCCTAGTGAGAAGCAAGCATATGACTCGATGTCAAAAGGTGCCACGTCCCACACCTACCATACAAATTTGTTCATAACTTATTATGATGATGTTCTTGGTCCAATTTTTGTTTGTGGCCTTAAAACTGAAGGACCCTAGAGTGCTTGAGAAAGAAATCAGAAGGAAGCATGCAAATATAAGAGAACATGAAACGAAAGTGACCCTGCAAATCTGACAAAATCATTGTGCATTTTGACTTCGCGTGATGGTGCAGGAACTGAGGTGTATATAGTTGTGGATAAACACAGAAAATAAACATATTTTTGGTCTTATGGTGTTCTTGAATTGTCTATGGAATTGTTCCAAAGCAACCCAGCAGCCTGGATTTTGATGTGATATGGCATCAGACTGTGCATGTTACTTGCTACACTTGTTGTCACATTGCTTGCAAGCAGACGAACACATAATAATAATAATAATGTACATTTATCATGCACTCATCAATGCCCTGAGCGCTCACATGATACATATTAACCTAAATATGATATTCTATACACATGCAGAGCATAGTCCTACCAAAACAATGTACATAAAGTATTATAAAATATATAAAAAACGCAGTACAAACACACACACACACACACACACACACACACACTGACTATAGCAGAAACTGGGTACTGATATTAGGATGGAAATACTGTGAAAAGAGGAAGGTCTCACGCGTGCTAAAAAGAATGGAATGAATCTGAAGTGAGGTTTATGAACTCATTGGAAGATGACGTTTCCGATGCTTACTAGCATGACATTTTTTTAATTTAGTGACCGATTTTGGGTGGAAAGTGTGTTTGTGTCACACTGTCACAGTAACATATTCAAACTTTTAACACTTATTTCAAACTTATTTGACAGTCGGCGAAAATGGAAGTTTGATTTCTTCAAAACTGTTAACGATGTGTGCACGCCTGGATAAACAACTTTCTTTTCCAACTGTGGAGTTTCAACGAGAAGGTAAGAAAAGTTTTGTTGTCACACCAACATTTCATGTAGCAAATAACATTTTTGGTACCAAGAAACATGCAAACACTGTAGCTATCTCATGTGATTACTAAGATGCTGTATTTCTGATGGCAGTGTTATGCTCATACTAACACACAACTTCAAATTTAACATTTGGCATCACTTGGTGGTGGTTGATGGCATTGTGGGTGGGGGGAGAATCCTGTGATGGAAGCGTGTATGTCGTCACGTGTCTCAAGTAACATATGAAAGGATCAGTGAAATTGAAATTATGCAGTAGAAGCTCAATTGCCCAAACAGCTTGCCTGTTTACGATCTTAAATTTAGTGTCCTTCATAGAGTTGTGTGCAAGTGCTGTGTGATAAATCAGATCTATTACTTTTGTGTTACTAGTGACCAGTGTGCTCTGTGACGACACTGTATTTGTCGTGAGTGTCTTAAGGAACATTCAAGTACTAACAAACTAGGCCACTGGTAGACTTTCTGCTGCTAACACTAACAGTCATGTGTTTAAGTGTTAGTAGTCTTTTGGGTTAACAGTGATAGAGAGTGGTGATGCCAGAAGCTGGATGTAACAACACTATAGCTATGTTTTTCTTACAGGTATTTGGTCATTTTGACTTTGTGCTTCAGGTGTTACGGCAGGAGGCTGATCCTGGTGGTTCTGTCTAGGTGCGATACCTAAAACTGTGGAACTGGTATGGGAAGCAAGCCTGGAAATCGGAGGATGCAGCATCCTACTTGATGGAATACCAAGTTCCAGCAGCAGGTGTCCTCAGGAAAATGGAAGATGTTTAGCTCCACAATGATGGGAGAAAACAGTTTTACACTTTCAACTAAAGTTCAGGTTTTCACATTGGGACTGGGAGAGAAAGTGTTTAGTTTTCTCACAGCTTTGGTGCTGTTTTTTATTTTCTAAGCAAGAACATACATCTTATTTAGGTTTTCACACTTGGAATTAAAGTGTTGCCTTTTCTGAGCAAGGATGAAGAGCTGGGTTGTCACACTTGGAGATAAGAGTGTTTTGTTTAGTTTTCTCACATTTTCAGTGTTTTGTGGAAGGCCAGCAAAAATTTCTGCACATCAAAAATAGAAAAGAAGAAATATGTATACAATAAAATTAAAATTAAAAGGCGGGATAGTTCTGTGGCACCTGAAACTGGGGTGACGAGCAAGCTTGATGGATGCAAAGTTCTGGCAGCAGATGCAGATCTTACATTTCCCAGAACATGATGGGATTTTTATTTATTTTTATTTTGACTAGGTCCTAGGTTTTTACAGACATGTCACATCTTCAGTGTTGTTGTTTTTCTTTCTGATACAAGGCAAAATAAGAAGTCCAGTACAATGCAGGTGGTACGTTTGTGGAAAAAGGGGAAAGATTTTAAACAAAAATAATGCAGTATTATATCAGAATTATAAAACTAGGTTTTGCAGGGTGGTTTAAAATAAAGGTTTGAGTTGGTGAACAAAAGATGGGATGGGTCAAAAACATGTAACTAGGGTTTTGGGCTGTTATTAGTGTGGTCTAGTCATTTTGATAAGTTATAACAATTGATGATCATGTATACATATCATTTGCAACATTTAATTTTTGATGCTGCTGAGATGGTGGGTATTTCAAGAGATTTAGTTATGCGTCTGTTGTGCTCAGAAATAGTAATAATGTAAAATTTCCACTAGTCACTAGTGTGAGGGACAGTGTTACAAAGCATTAAGCCTATCTGATGTATCGCACTGATGAGAGTCCTGTGGTGGGATTTGAAACTCAAGTCTTTTGCACCGGGTTTGCGTTGTTCAGACATGCATTCTTCTCAGTGAAGTCGTTTTTTGTTTTCCCTGCCACTTGACTGAAAAAGATCTTGTCACTTTCTGATGTTTTTGTGAGCAAGTGCTCTTTGTACGTTTTACAATAATCTTGCCCCGCTTAACGGATCAATGCAATTTCATTACTGTACTTTAGTAACCCGGGAACCGGAGCAGACGACGCTTTTGTTTTGAAGCGCGGCGTGTGGCGTAATGCCACATGGCCTTCACACAGCCGACCGGCGATAGCCGCCAGTGCGCGCCTTTTTCAAATCTGTTTTTCTCCCTTAACATTTTGACCGCTTGTTTGTTTACCTACTCTTTGTTTAGCTAGTCCTTTTTATGCACCAAGCCATGAGTAATATATTTTGGCATCTTAGAATGTTTATTTAACGTTTATTTAGACGCAGGATCGAGCTTAATTAGTAGCCGATGCCTCTCTAGGTCCATTCTTTTATAGCCGTCGTCTGCATGGCGCGCTTTGTTTAGTACTAGTAAATGGTAGTGAAACGTTGTTTTGATTCGATTAAAGTAATTCTGTGTCAATCAATACTTTGTCTATAGTATTTTGCTTAGCTGACTTCATGTTTAGTGTTTATTTTGGGTTGAAATTAACTTATTAAGTATTGTGTACTGTAGAAGCTAAGTTGTATTCATAGACTACTTAATATCACTATCAGCGCTGCTGCGACTAAGATTATGCGCCCCAGGCGAAAGTTCGCACCGATTGTTTTAATGCTAGTCTTTGAATGTGTCTTGCTTCTCTTACAGAGCGTTGTATTGTAATTGTTACGTACCATTTTAACTGTGGGAGCGTGTTCTTTATTCTGATGTAAGTTTTAGTGACAGTTATATTTTGTACATTGTGTTAGTTGTGATTTAGTTGTACGAATCTGTTTATAGACAGGCGCAAGCCACGCTTCCCACTCTTGTTGTAAATAAAATAAGTCATGTGTGTACATTTTGTTTATACAGTTTAAAAGATGGTAACTGTAGCTTTTATTCGATGTTTTTCATGTTTTAGTTGGTTTAGTTGTTGTAGAGGAAACTGTATTTGTGCGGGCCAGGGAAACACAATTGTCAGCCATTTTGTGGTCCAGACGGGCAATTTTACTGTAGCGATAGTGTGTGTTCCCTGTGGCCCGCGCCGTTCTCTTATCTATGTGTGCGCGTGAGGATTTTGTGTGTGCTTAAAACTGTCTGCGGCTGAACAAGTAAAAACTGATTGCTGCCATACGCCTGCTGTGGTCTCCACTTTATTGACTCCGCTGCCTGTGTCTTGTCCTTTGACCACTCTACACCATTACATTTTGTTATAGTTAATTTGTATATTATACATAACATTTCAGATTTCATTTTTATGTGAAGCTTGTGTGGTGGGCATTCCTAGTTTTCTGTCATTGTTTTGAGCAATGAAACACAGTGTACTAGCAACTAAATACATTGTCCAGATTGAGAGTGCATTGGGTCCAGATTGAGAGTGCATTGGATGGTTAAACAAGTTTCTGGAGATTTGTCACAGCGTCTGTACTCTGTATGGTGGTACATTATGTTTGTCACAAGTAACACATGGACAGTAACTGTTTCCAAAATTCTGGCTTTAAGATTATAAAAACACACACCAGAAAACCTTACTAAAGCTGGCAGTTGAACAAATGGAAAACTGAATTACATTTTTGACACTGAATTTGGTAGTTGCTTTGTTCTGGTTTCTGGGGACTCGTGACACCATTATGTTTGTTTCTCACACACGTAAGTGTGAATGACTACAGAGAGGGTTAAAGCTTATACTTTAGACCAGTTTGCTTCAGTTGTTAGCTTTTTTTATTAAGTATTTGCTTTCCAAACTGGCAGTTGAACTCAGTATTTCCGTGTCTATGTTTCTGATGACAAGTGACAACATTTCTGTGTCACAGTCATGTGTGTCACAAGTAACATTTTAGATGCTCTTTACTTCAGCTGTTACAGGCATTTTCTGGCATTTGTTTTAGGTTTTTTAAATTCGGGAAAGTTTCCAAGTTGTGTCATTTTCAACAGTAGCTCTGATAGTTGATATAAATGACATTTTCTGCTTTTTTAAATTACTCGTGACTAATTGCAGCATTTTACTTGTTGTCACAAGCACATGTGTCACAAGAAACCAATAAGTTGAATTTAAGGTAGTAGTCTGAAGAGGTTGTTGCTCATATCATTATAATTAAACTTTTAAAGTGATTGGACTGTTTGCATGTGAAAAGGTTCATAGCTGTCAACCCCTTCCATAGCTGTCAACTCCTTTTGGGAGTATACCTTAGTATGTGAACCTGTATTTCCCTTATGCAGGCTGGGATCTTTTGTTTTTTCGCTGGTGGCAGAAGCATTTTGAATTCCAACTGGCACATGTGGCAGTGGAAGGAAGAAGCATTGTTGTGCTGAATATGCATGCACAACTTCAAATCTCACCTTTGATGAGATTTTTGAGCCTACTGCACTAGTCCAGTCAGTGTGCATTTGGCACTGGCAGTGGCATGTGTTGGCTGCTCATTCATCAGTTTTTCAGTCTTTCTGCTAGTTTAAAACAACAACAAAACCTCATGAAATTGAAAATGATGTTTTCCTTAATCCATTTTCCAATATATATGGCCATATCCCCTCAAAATAATGGAGAGAAAAAAAAGTACATAGAGCCCCCATGGAGTACAGTACTTGCCCCATTCCTCTTCACACTGTACCCCTCTGACTGCAGCCATTCTGGTAGTTCACGCCTTGTGATTACATTGGCATACAACTTTGAAATCACTGGAAAGAGAAAGAATGATGATGATTCTGTGTCCATGGAGGAGATACAGTTTTTGTCAGATGGTGTGTGATGACAATTATCTGTATTTGAATGTTTCAGAAACGAAAGAGATAAAATTGATTTTAGGAAGAACAGAAATGACCCCAAAGCTGTTTGGATCAAATGGGAAGAGTTTTAAAATACACATGTATAAGTACTTGGGTGTAATATATATTTGACTATAAACTGTGTTGAAACCAAAATGTCTGTTGTATTAATTATCAAGAAAGCATTAAACAAGATTGTAGTTGGCTGGGAAAACTGAGAAAGATCTTTTGGCATCAGCGCTTCTTTGCTGGCTATCTTTTACAGTGCAGTAAGAAGAAGTTTTAAATATGTGTAAGATGTGTGTATGTGTGTGTACAGATATGGATGGGTGAAAGCATTATGACAATGCTGTAATACAGTATATATATATAGATAGATAGATAGATAGATAGATAGATATGAGCCTGTGACAAAAGGTCGTGATCTAAAGTGGGACACATTGCCTCAAAATCAAACTCCCAGTAAGCTATTTTCAGTCTTACCATTAGAAAGTGGTATGTTTCAAGCAACTATTTCCATCATCAAAAAATGGTTTTGATCCAAGTGTGTGCTGTATGGCATCAAAACTGGGGTCAGGTCTGGTGTGGACGTTTGTAACAATGGACACAGTGAATGTCATAATAATACAGGGAAAAACCATTTGTATTCAATTTTAATGCTTCTGGTGCATTTTAAGTAGCTGCTAGTAATAAAATCAGAGCAGGCAGGACAAACAAATTCTGCTTTAAATGTAAGTATTATGTAATCACTGTGTCCAAATTTTGCGCTCAAGAATCTAGTGCAACAAATAATCATTTTAAACACAGAACAACTTAGTAAAAGTTTTCAAACAAGGAACACTTTATTTCATAGTATACACTGTAATGATAAATGTAAAAAAATGTGAGGCAGGAGGCATATTCACACATTCCAACTTGTTTAAGTGGACGAACGTAACACTATGGCAGTGGACACAGTCTATGAAAACCAAGATACTATTTCACCCAGACTGAACAAACAGTACACAACTGTAGTGACTCTAGGCGGAGTAACAGTATGTTATGACAGGTGAAAGGAGTGACTTTCTGAACATGCAGATCACATTAAAACTTTAGGACAATTTATAAGACTTGTTCCCCCCAAAAACAACAACAACAACAACACACAAACAAACCACAAACACACACACATACACACACACACACACACACACACACACACACACACACACACACACAAAATACATCCTTTCAAACTAAACCTGTCTTTCAATCACTGTCAGTGAAAAACTGCTGCCTCACTTTGCACTCAGTGTCAGGGAAACTTTGTTTCTGTTTGCAATCAAGAAATCCCAATAAATGTCTGGTGGTGAGGGCCTGAAAAACATGCTTCCTTTTTGTGTGTGTGAAGAACTGGATCCATACATGATATTCTGCTTGGCACACTTCCAGAACCTGCCACAGTTATGGAAAGTAACAGAATTTAATACAGACTTGAATACCAAGGACACACAGACGTCATCTAATGTATGCTTACTAAAACTAAAAGAAAAACAACAACACGTTAAAAATGCAATCAGGTCACAAAGTATGGCATTTTTAAGTCAGATACCTGTATTATATTTTTCAGTATGTAAAAAAGGAAAACAGAAAGATGCTACATGTACTTTGGACTGTAACAATCTTAAAATGCCCTTACATACCAAAGGTCTTTATTTATACAAGAGCAGTGAAAATGTTTATAATTAATTGTAAGAAAATCTCCCCCCCCCCCCCCCCCGCCCTCCCCCCACCGGCCCCCAAAGTCGGCCTTCATGCACAGTTAATCAATAAAAAAAATGTTTTACAGTGGCAAGTCAACTATTACATCTAATGCAGAAAGGAAACAAAAATAAGACCGCAGAACAAAGGAAAGGGGGACGGGGGGTAGCACTGTGTCCATGTTACGTTCACCTGCTACAAAGTTTACAGAATACTTGTTTAATACGCACAAGCCTCCATTCGGATGTAAAAGTTTGTAAACAACCACTTGAAAGGTAAGCAGTGAGCCATTTCAACTTTTTAATTGGCCGCTTAGCTAAATCAGCAATAATTACAGACATAGATGGACTGCAGACTAACGTAACAAAAGACACAGCGATCATCTGGACATACATAACACAGACACAGTCACAAACTGTGTCCACAATCTGAAATTGCCCCCATCCCGCCATAATACGATGAAGTAAACGAAGCACACTACCAATACCATTTATATCACTTACTAGTGGCTAAGAAAGCATTTGTTTGGGAAAATATATGATGAGGACAGAAATTCGACAATTATGTGGGACGTTTGTAACATTTAGGACATTCGTAACAAAACAAAATAACCAGACACAGTCAGAATACTCACCGCCACCCCTTCGATGAGACCATTGTCAGCGACAAGCGGCCATGTGATGTCAACAGGAAGGCCAGTGGTAGTTTTAGAAGCGGTCAGCAGTAATTAAATGTTTGCGATGTCGATAAAATTTGCAAAAGGTCATTCGTTGCAAATGGACAAAGTTTTAGATTTTTCACTTCTGGGTAAAAAAAATTAAACACGAAAATGCCCGCAGTAAAAACATCGACTGCTTTCGGTACGCGATTGGTATGCAAATAAGAGAAGTGAAGGTCCGCAGTGAATGCAGTGGCGGACGGTAGCAGACGATCTTTAAACTTATCGGAAATTTGGACACAGTCTGTTACGAACGGCCAGTGTATTTTCAATTTCATTTTTTTGTTGTTATGAAACATCACGCATGGCTTGCAATTTGACTGGATACTAAATTTAGTTTATTCAGTAGTCAAATGGTGTACAAGTTGTGAAGAATAGTTCAGCTGGTTAGTTGCATCTTGCTGTTTTCGGCTGAAGTCGAACAACCCACGTTGTCCCACTCTCTGGAAGCCGATTTTCGTCGATTTTCGTCAAGTATTTTTGTTTTTAATCCTTCTCTTGGTGACCAAAGCTGCCAATTTTTACTTTAACTACTCATCAATGCATACTGAAGAAAAGCAACCACAGTTTCGTGTAACTGTAGTAAGACGAAAATAAACAGGAGTATACAAACAGACCTGGGTTAAGTGGGAGCACCTTTTGTCACAGGCTCAGGTGTATATACTGGGGGTGGGTGTTTGGGGGATTCATACCATATAATTTTACACATTGTGATGATTTATTTTTGGGTGATTGTTTCATTTGTTTCTTGTTGCATTTATGTGCTTTTTATACATACATACATGTGCGAGTTGACACTGTGATTTCCTGTAATGAGATTAAAAAAGTATTCTGTATTCTGTATTTTGTATGACGTTGTAAGCAATTTGTATTTAATTGAACATGCAATGTTTGCAGGTTTTCAGCTGCACACAGACTATGTGCGCAACGGTGGGGCCCGTCGGATGGCCCAGGTGGAGGACTGGGAGATGGAGGCAGCCTGTCCCCAGGGTGTGCAGGGAGATTCAGATCAGCAAGAAAACTGTGGCCACTTTTTAACCTGGCTTGAAAACTGCAGG
Source organism: Alviniconcha strummeri (assembly GCA_963584105.1). Taxonomy (NCBI): domain Eukaryota; kingdom Metazoa; phylum Mollusca; class Gastropoda; family Provannidae; genus Alviniconcha; species Alviniconcha strummeri. The sequence continues at coordinate 15,072,722 of OY757546.1, read as the reverse complement.
CGGTACGGGCTGGCTAACTGTGATGAGCAGCTGCAGGTTTGTGGCGAATTGTATTTCTTTGCTTCTTTTTATGCCCCCCTTTTTTTGTTGTTGTTAAGATTAGGAAAGCCTGAAAACTCTTGCTTACAAGTACAATAATGGTGTGTTCCAAAGAGATAGTTTTGTAAAAATGTTAAATCAGACTTCAGACTATCTTGTGCCATCACATCCTCACATTACATTTGTTGTTGTTGTTGTAAAGATTAGGAAAGCCTGCAAAATCTTGTTTACAAGTACAATCATTGTGTGTTCCAAAGAGATGGTTTTGTAAAAATGTTAAATCAGACTTCAGACTTTCTCGTGCCATCACATTCTCACATTACATTTGTTGTTGTAAAGATTAGGAAAGCCTGCAAAATCTTGTTTACAAGTACAATCATTGTGTGTTCCAAAGGGATGGTTTTGTAAAAATGTTAAATCAGACTTCAGACTTTCTCGTGCCATCACATTCTCACATTACATGTATATCATTACATGTATCCTTTCAGTTACTGGTTGGCTTAGAATCAGTTTTACAAAGAAGTTTGCATCTGTTTCCTTTACCGGCACAGGGGATCCAGACAGGTCGTCTGACTTTGGCTGAAGTACTAGCACAGCAGGAAATCCTCATCGCAGAAGTTGTAGAGAACTACCGCAAGCATTCTCTGCAGAAGGACAACCAAGAGGATGAAAGCATGCAGGTAGGTTTTAGTTTGTGGTTGATCTCTGTAGGTTTATTAAAAAATGGAGGGGGTGGGGGGGATTTCTTTTAGAAACCAATAAAAACATTCTTAGAATAAATCAATTTTGGATGCTGATGAAATGTACTAGTAGTAGTACCTACTACTTAGTAGTTTATGCAGTGAATGAACCTCTGTCAGTCATATCAAAAACTTTAATGTTACTATTACTTGTAACTGTTAGCTTTTTCTCAAAGAGACTTGTACACATGTGTAAGCGAATTTTGCTTGATGACACCTGCCAGAGATCTCCACACAGCCATACTGGTCTTAGTGACCTTGGCCTGGTTTCCTCAAGGTCTTGAGGAAAGTAAAACAAGAAGTTGTACTTTGTCAGTATTTGTTTGATCAAGTTCAGACTTTGTGTAATACATACAGGCACGATATCATTGTCATGCCTTTGGCATGCATGTTGGGGAAATATCTGGTGTGAATTTGTAGACATAGCAGACATTTTTACAAGATATTTACCTTGAAAGGTTCAATACTATTAAAGTAATTTTTTAGAAACTTTGTGATGATAATTTTTTTTTCTTTATATCTCTTTGATTGTTAATGGCCATAATCAGTCTTATTATTCTGCAGCTTTTTCTTCCTCCTCTTCTTTTTTTGGGGGGTGGGGGATATGTATTTCTGTACCACCAGCTGTTATGCCTTCTTTTATCAGAAAGTAGACAACAGATCTTTAAGTATATGGCATTATATACACTCATTGGTGTGATAGGTATTGGTGAGTCAAGTGTTGGCTCAGAAAAACAAGAACTAAAATCTCCCACATTGTCCCAGCTGGAGGTTGAACATAATTATGGTAACTGCTTTTTCTAGCCTAAATACAATGAAACTGTCCTCACACTATGAAAGTATCTTGGATTTTTTTTTAAATGGTTGTATAATTTCTATTGTGCCTTATGAATACATATGTGCCAGTTTCAGTGATCTTGATTGTTTGTAAGGTGGCAAGAGTGAAAATCATAATGAAATATGTATTTTCACATTTTAAAATTGGAATTAGCTGAGCATTTGTTTGTCTTCCCAGTTGTGTATATATCCATACAAAAGTCTTGCTTTCTTTTCTTTGGTATGCATGCAAATATTACGTGTGAGATACAGAGTGTGCAGGGGCGATGAGAGTCTGGGAACTGATGTTGGAATGTGAGTGTACACATATGCACACCCATGCACCTCCCTGCCCCCTCCCTCCACCCCCACACCCCCTCCCCACACACAGAGAGACTTACTTCAAACCCCTCCCCCCCCCGCCCCTCCCACCCCCGCCATCACACACTTCAATCCCCCCATCACACACACACACACACACACACACACACACACACTTACTTCAAAGGTTAGTGTGTCTTTTTGTTGTACTGAGGTGAGTTACATGATTACAAGCACCGTCTGGAATTGTTTTGTCAGGGCATGCAGGGCAACCATCTGCAGCTGCGAGAGGCCAGTGCCCCCTGCCCACAGGGTGTGCAGGGAGAGGACTGCGATCAGTTTAAGGTACGGCTGGAGGACTGCCCTGGCTTTGGGCTCTGCTAGTGCTGTGATGCAGCAGCAGCTTCCAGAATGGTCACATCTGTGTGCCCTGGAAGATTCGGCCATCAGAGGGATGAGGGAGAGGAGTGAAGGAAGGAGCCAGGGTCACTAGGCAGTATCCATTAAACCACAACTGCTGAACTGAGTACAGCAGACTCTTTGTGAAGCTTGCTGGCAACCATACCGAAGGAAAAGATATTGTTTGGACGCCTGGCTGGATAGAGCAGTTGGGGGGTTGAGGCCCACATTCAGGCTGCAGCTTTCCCCTCTCTGTTCTCAGTGTGAGGGTGGTGGGCTTGGTGTCCCATCTTTCACATGACAGAAACTTGAGGCCCCCTGTGTCAGGTTGCAACTTTCCCTGTCTCCCCTCAGTCTGAGGGTAGTAAACTCAGCGTCTTTTGGGTAAGTCAGAAACTTGAGGCCCACTTTGAGCTGCAGCTTTGCCCCTCTCTGTCCTCCAGGTGAGGGGGGTGGGCTCTGTGTCCCATCTTTCAGGTAAGACAGAAACTTGAGGCCCCATGTGTAAGGCTGCAGCTTTTCCCCTCTCTGTCCTCTGGCTGAGGGGGGTGGGCTCTGTGCCCCATCTTTCAGGTAAGACAGAAACTTGAGGCCCCATGTGTCCGGCTGCACATGGTTTAGGTCCCACAGCAGTTGGAAAAAGATTTGCCTTGGACATTTTGAGAAAATCTGTAGAAAAGGGGGACAAAAGAAAGTGAAGTGGGTGGTGAAAAGGGGCCACAGTGAATAAACAAGGCTATTTGTAGCAATGCGGGCAACTTACGGCTATAGTTACATCAAAGTATGTGACCACCCTCCCCTCTCCCAATAGTTGTTAAAAACAACAACCAACAACAGCTTTAAGATACAAAATATCTTACAAAAATGCCATTCAATGTAAGACAAGCTTTATTTGTCAGGTGATGGTCACTGAATGAACTGTTTGATGAAGCTCAATAATAAAAATAGTGGTCTGAATGCAATGGGCATTGAAGAGGCTGCCCATGGAAGTAATTTGTTGAGATCAACAAATTGGTTATGTACATTAACTTTTTTAAGACTAGAGTGTACATGAAAGTTTTCAGTACCTTTATGTTGATGGGTTTGGGATATGAATGTGATGTAGTTCACACATACTTGATACCAACAGTATGGGGATAACATTAGGTGAGCGGATTGATGGTCTCGCTGACTAATACTTGATGGTGGAGAACTGGGGTTTTATGGTATTAATATAACATGAAAAGGACATAACCTTGGTTTGGCCTTGTTCTGGTTGTTACAAACTTGTCAGACAGAAAAGCTGCACACTGACTGAGTGTGTGAACAAGTCGCTCACTCCACCCACCCACCTCTTTCATACTGTCATGGTTGACTGGGTGTTAAAAACCAAGTTTGTTCCTCACAGTCTCCTTCTGCCTATCTGCACTCTTTGAAACACCTGTGAGGTCATAAGATTTGAGAGTGCATAAATTATGTATTCTTTGGCACTGAGGCAAAGCATTTCATAATAACTTCACTGTATTCTCAGGCACTGAGGCAGAATATATTTCATAAAAACTGCACTGTATTCTTGGGCACTGAGACAGAACACATTTCATAAAAGCTGCACCTTGTTCTTGGGCGCTGTGGCGGAACATATTTTTTAAAAGCAGCAAGCGCAAGAGGTAATGCTGGTTGTACTGTCACCCAGGTCTGTGTGACACTACAGCGCTTAAATTAAAGGAACTAGCCTTCTCAGTTCCAGCAACAACAAGAACAAAAATGCATGATTTTAATATTTAAAAAATGTTTTAGGCATAATTTTTCTTGAGCATTATTTTTTATCTGCTGGCTAATTTTACCAAAATATTACCCATAGTACTTTATACTGAGCTGAAAATAGTTCATGGTTGACCAAGTAGATCACCCATCTTGTAGAACACTGCAATACATCATCAAAAGTTAATTAAAAAAACAAAAACACATTGTTAATAAAAATAAAAAACAAATGTATTCATTCTGTGAATAGTACAGGAAACTGAGAACGTCTGGTGTTCTGTCTGTGATGCCTTTGACTGTGGGAAAGAGCATGTAAATACATCAGTGATGCCAGCAAAATTGTTATTAAATCAATAGCATTTTGAATTACTTAATTTTTTAAATTTTTTTTTAAACTTTGAATCGTATTCTTTTCACCTGTTCTAGAAACTCAAGTGGTTATTTTCTATTTAAATCTGAGAAGGATAGTTCCTTTAATGCAATGCGGATTGAGCCATGGAGGCATATATAATTATATTCTCCACTTTGTCCTGACAGGCTGGTTGTGAAGTATCAGCAGACAAAGGACACAAAGAATAGATTGTGCAGTGGGGTGTTTATTACAGTGTAATGACCTGCCTCTGTGTCATAACCCTCTTCACTGTAGTTTTTCACTGTGCATGTAGTAAGCCTGTCCCAAATGTTTGTCTGCAAAATGGGACAATATTCTAAATTGTGAACTCTAATTATATAGAAATCATTCTTGAAGAAAAGAAAATACTGTGTGTACATGCACACATATGATTGTGTGTAGTATATGAGCTTGTGTGCATCATGCATACAATGTAGGTGCCTGCATGCACGTTTGTGTGTGTTTGTGTGTGACCTGCTGGATCAGTTACGGGTTCAGACCCATGCACATGCTGTATCATTCACAATGTAAGTGACAGAGTGATATTGGCATCACTTAACAGGCATCAGTCTAATCAGTACTACTAATTCAGTCTAACTTTTGTTAAATTATTGTATTTAATTTGTTAAAAGAAGACAAAGAAACTTCTTGAATGAGCCACTAAAATAAATAGAATAAAATAGGTAAATGGTTTTTGATGCCCATTAAACCATGATAGCTATGTCAGGGTAATGAAAATAATAGGAGCCCTTAAAGTAGATGATGAATGGATTTGTGAAACAAAAAAGCTCAGGACAAAAAGTACCAGTAGGCATTTAGTATGCAAAGCAGAATGCCATCTGCTAGAGGCCCGACTGATGGCCATCTATTTTAACAGGTGTGTTGCAGCACAAGTTTTAATACAGGGAATTGTGTCCCCCCAGTTCATGGAAAACAAAATACAGGAGGTGTCTAAAAATGAACAAAACACATGTGTATGCTTGACTTCACCGACACATGCATGCATCCATGCATGCACACATGTTTGCACATGCACACACACATACATAGTGTCTAGAGAGGGAGGGAAAGATTTTTATTTTCAGTTATGTATGAGTGAACAAAACTGCAATGATTAAAATTGTTTTAGTTAAATAACACTTCCACAAATGTTGTCTTCCCATTTATGTTCATGGTAGCAGCTTTTCGCGAAGAACCTATGCTTCATTTTACTAAAAGTTCAGTTTGTTGAAAGTTTTTTTTTTTAATAATATTTTTGCATTGATGCTTTGCTTACTAGTTGCATAAAGTCCTGTTGCACATCATCTTCACTCAGCATCATTGGCACTTCCCTCTTATTACTGCAGTGGAGCAAAGACCTCACTGGGAGTAGCAAAGTACAGTGTCCATGATTGAGGCCAACTCTTGCTTGCTTATTTCTGATTCTTGTTTGACTGGATCTTTTCTGTTGTTCTTTGTAATGGATTTTAAAGGGGAACCAAACCAAAGAAGATGGACAGGGCCCTATCAGTAGAAATTGATTTTTATTTTTTTAATGTGTACACACAGCAGTTTTCTGATTGATTTCTCATCCTGTTTGTTAAAAATGAACATTAGAAAGTACTGAAAGCATGACATAAATAAGGCTAGTGTGTGTGGCAAAAGGATCAAATACATCATGAGCCAACCTTTTCCTGTTCTTCATTGGTAAATAGTGAACCAGTTTGGCAGTGCCCTGGGGAACTCGTTCAAAGCAAAACAAAACAAAAAAGAGTACTTCTTTTAAAAACAATGGAAGAAATTACTTCTTTTATTGATAGAACCAACAAGTAGACCATGCAGATGAAAATATTTGTGCATCTTGTACATTTTCAGGCCAACTTGCATCTTGTTTTCAGTTCCCCTTTAAGAGCAGGCTGTCAAGATAAAGGAACAGCTCTGAGACAAAAAGGAAAATGGAGCAAACAGTGCTGATGTCTTGCTGATTGTTTTACCCAGGCAGTGCAGCAGTACCAGCAAAGACGTAACTATAGCACTCAGACCCGTGGTGATGGCCCTGAGTCCGCGGCGAGCAAACCAGTGGCTGAGTCCACTGGCGCCCAGCTCAGCCAGCGTGAGAAGTTGAAACGGGCCGTCAAAGAGTATGGCTCCACTGTCATAGTCTTCCATGTCGCCATTTCACTGGTCTCACTTGGTGGCTTTTATCTAGCTGTCTCCAGGTGTGTGTGGCTTTTTTTGTTGGTTCATAACTTGCTAATAGTTTTACTAACCAACTCCTTCTTCAGCGGTGGAAAGAAGAAGAACAAGAAAAACACCCAGTAAATCAGTAGCTAATATCAACCATACCACAGAAGTGGTCTGAAGCTGTGCCTTTCAAACACCATGCCCTGCGGCTCGGGAGTAATCTTCCAGACAGCAGCTGGAAAGTTGGAAGCATTGAATTTGAAGGCTCTTGATGGCAGTTACAAAAACAAAACAAAATTATGTTTGCAACAAGTTGTTATCCAAGTGAGCTCAGTCTTTGTATATTTTTAAATCATTATTTAAACATGATGATAAGAAATGGAAGGCATTGCTTTAATTAAGTAGAAAGAGCCCATGATTAGGGGTGATAATTGATTCATTTTCTGCCTCATTTGAATGTGTTTGGATGCAAGTTGATCCATAAAATTTTGCACGATGATGAATTCTATGGCATATTTTGGTGATAACCCATTTTGAGGGTCATAGGAGAGTCGTAAATAATAGTGAGTTGTAATTTTCAGTTTTAAATGCAAGTCAACTCATGCTTGCCCTCTTGCATGTACACATGTGTACATACTGCATAAGTACATTCTTGATTAGCTGTTGGACTGACGTGAACATAAGACAGAAGTTTGGGTTACAGTGATACAACAACCAAACTTGATATGATGTGATTATTGAGCCTGTTTGCTAGTCACAAAGGACAAAAGGTCTGGAGCACTGTCAATGTTTTGATTACTTGCCTGTTTGCTAGTCACAGAGGACAAAAGTCTGGAGCACTGTCGATGTTTTGACTACTTACTTGCCTGTTTGCTAGTCACAAAGCACAAAAGGTTGGGAGCAATATTGATGTTTTGACTACTTGCCTGTTTGCTAGTCACAAAGGACAAAAGGTCTGGAGCAATGTTGATGTTTTGACTATTTGCCTGTTTGCTAGTCCCAAAGGACAAAGGGTCTGGTATTTGCCTGTTTGCTAGTCACAAAGGACAAAAGGTCTGGAGCAATGTTGATGTTTTGACTACTTGCCTGACTGCTGTTGCCTGTCAGTAGCTCTATGCTTCCTCTGTTTTGTGTATTTTTGGATCAGTTGTTGACAGTACATGTGTTCATGCTTGAATCGGAATTAGAATCGGGGGTGTGTGTTGGGGGTTGGGGGATCAGAAGATAAGTCTTCTTGGTAAACGCTGGTAGCCACATCCTAGGTTTTGCTTTGTTGTCTTCTTTATTATTTATTTGATGGGCATCCTTTTCAATGTTTGTTTATTCATTTATTTGCTTTCCTTTTCCTTTTTTCCCCCTTCCTGCATTTTCATCCTAAGGTGTAGTTGACAGGATGTTAAAATCCAAAAACTAACTAACTAACTTTCTGTCATCATATTTCCCTTTTTCATCCATTTTATTTTATTAGAGATGCACATGATTACACTGGATGGAAGACATGTTACCATAGGAGTTTGCTCAACATTCATTACTGGGCTGTGCGTTGAGATAACTGCTGATATTATGGTAGCTGATGTTACTGAGTTTCCTGGAGCAGCTGGTATTATGGTAGCTGATGTTACTGAGTTTCCTGGGGCAGCTGATATTATGGTAGCTGATGTTACTGAGTTTCCTGTGGCAGCTAGGTGGCCTGTTTAATTTGAATGGCAGGCTGCGCAAAATATGACCATTGGGTTAATCTTTATTGACCTGTTGTAGTAGCAACATGCTATTTCTCAGCCTTTCTTTTGCACTGATTAGTTTTACAAATACAAGACAAACAAACTTTGTTATTCATAATAAATGCATACAGTGAAATTTGCCATTTGGGTCACTTGAATTCCACAGTAAAAGGAACAAGCAGACAACATGGCAAAGGTTTTATTTGCTGCATTTCCCCATATCTAAATTTGCTGGTACACATCTTAATGATGGCAATCATGTGATTCATTGTGCTTAGGTCTGAGGAGGACATAGTGTGACTGGTATCTGATATTGTCTAGACCTGAATCAGTTGGTTGTTCTAATGTGTGGTATCTGAGCAGGGCCATGATATTCTCTAGACCTGAATCAGTTGGTTGTTCTAATGTGTTGTATCTGAGCAGAGCCGTGATATTGTCTAGACCTGAATCAGTTGGATGTTCTAATGTGTGGTATCTGAGCAGGGCCTTGATATTGTCTAGACCTGAATCAGTTGGATGTTCTAATGTGTGGTATCTGAGCAGGGCCATGATATTGTCTAGACCTGAATCAGTTGGTTGTTCTAATGCGTTTTTCATTTTCAACCTGCTTTCAGGTTGGCATAATTTTTGGACATTCTAAGAAAAAGTGTTCCATGTAGTCTTTCTTGTTTGCACAGCAGACATTGTGTTCTGGTGGTGTTCTGATACCCATCTTGTGCACTAGTATGTTGGTTGAGTAGATATTTGATGCCCATCTTGTGCACTAGTATGGTTGGGTAGATGTTGTGCAGTACTTTCTAGCGTAGAACCCTTAACTAGGTTTCTTTGATGCTTTTTAATACAGCTTACCAGTTTGTGTGGTCAATGTCGGTTACCAGTTTGTGTGGTCAATGTCGGCATTAAGTTTGTATTTCCATAAGTTTATTGTGCAAGGTTGTGTTTGTTCTGTTAAGAGATGTCAGAAGTCTTTCACATGATATGTAAGATGCTTCTAGCCATTTTGTTTTGAATTGTTCATTCAGTTGTGGCTCTCAGTGACTCAGTGGACTTTTCCTGTTTAAGATGTTCCTGTCCCGCATTTTGTTGTCTGTGTTGACTTTCAGTGGACTTTTCCTGTTTAAGATGTTCCTGTCCCGCATTTTGTTATCTGTGTTGACTTTCAGTGGACTTTTCCTGTTTAAGATGTTCCTGTCCCGCATTTTGTTGTCTGTGTTGACTTTCAGTGGACTTTTCCTGTTTAAGATGTTCCTGTCCCGCATTTTGTTGTCTGTGTTGACTTTCAGTGGACTTTTCCTGTTTAAGATGTTCCTGTCCCGCATTTTGTTGTCTGTGTTGACTTTCAGTGGACTTTTCCTGTTTAAGATGTTCCTGTCCCGCATTTTGTTGTCTGTGTTGACTTTGAAACAATATACTTGCGTGGCATGATGTACATGAAATTGTGATTGTACACCTGCCTTCACTGTGTTTCTTAATGGTTAGTGGTTACCAGTGTGTATGTATGTATATATTCTCTTTCTCTCTCACTCTTTGCTAACTTAAATCTTTAATGTGCTTAACTTACTAGCAGTGTTTCGAAGTTGTTTATTTATTTTCAGTTCATTCTGTTTACTCAGCCCAACTGAAATGCCACTGTTCTCCTTCTGTTTGCAGCGGGATTGATGTGGTGGGGATACTGAAGAGCATGGGTGTAGGGGAAGCAATTCTGCAGTCTAAACTGGCAACAGGGACAGGGACTTTCGTGGTGGCCTACGCTGTGCATAAAGTGTTTGCTCCTGTCAGGATTGGCATCACCCTCACCTCCACGCCATTCATTGTGCGCTACCTACGCAGCAGAGGTGTCTTGAAAGCACCGAAGAAGGTGCCATAGCTATGTTTTGACTGTGATGATTTTTTGTTTGTTCATAGCTCTCTTTTGTAACCTGTGAAGTGTGATGCAAGTTTGTGTCTCCATGCTTTCTTGGGCATGATGACAGGACTCATGCTTTCTGAAAAGAGTTTGCTTGACCTGTAAATACTGAACCTGAAATGGGGAAGAAAAAGAAAAAAGGAAAAAAAAAAGGAAAAAAAAGGGAAGATGAAAAAACCCTGCCAGAGAATATATAAAATAAGGCAGTAGAAACTAATTTGCTTTTCCTGTTTTGACCAAGATAAAGAATGTAAATAATTGTTGCATAGCTTTTTGCGTCATTTGGACACTGTCCTATATATATCTTTAAAAATGTGCGTGGTATTAGTTGTGTTTTTTGACACTGTCCTACATCTTTAAACATGTGCATGGAAACAGTTATTAATTTTGGATACCGTCCTATATCAGCGAAAATGTTCAAATAATATTTATTTTACCTGCACAGAGAGTTCAGATTGTGTTTGCAGGTGTAAGGTAAAGTGGTGTGTGCAAATACATGTTACAAAGTATGCATCACTCTCTGCAGCTTTTGAACAGATCACAAATAGATGAAAAAAATATAAAATAAAAGCTTTTTATGTGCTTGCAGGCTAACTATTTTGGGCATTAGGTAAAATCACTTCTTCTTTGGAAGCATTTGGATAACTCTCTTCAACATTTAAGTCCGAGTGATAAACAGTACCAGTAGGTTGTAGCCTTGTATGCTTTTTTTTTTTTAACAAGGGCAGTTTGTGTTTTGATGTTTGTGCATGTATGTTTTTAGTTTTTAATGTGTATGAATAAACTGATTTGTTAGAATTTACTTCAGAAAGGGTGTACAGGTACATAGGTAGAGAGATTTGCAATATGCATTTAATAGAGATAGAGGTTGATTGTCCCTAGCAGTTGATGGGACATTAAAATGCAACTAGGTTAGGGTTAATACTGTTTTAGTTGTAAGACTTTAAAAAAGAGAGAAAAAAAGAAGAGGTTTACTTCTGTACAAGTGAATGACAAAATGGGTCTGTCAGAGGAAAGGATTTTTTTCTTTTTCTTTTTAACAGATTTTGAAGTTGATTCTTGTTTCTACTGAAGATCGTGTCAGATGCTAAATTGTATTTGTCTTATAAAACAAATATCTGTGGAGTGGCCTGTTTGACTTGTCAAAGAATGTGAGTGTGTAACAGATAACTAGACTGTTAGTTTGGCCAGCCAAATGGCCAGTTGTATGTGGCAAAATATTTCCTCTTTTTTCCCCGTTGTTGCTGTCAAAGTCAGATCTTTTTTAACTGTACCACTAAGTATTTTTTAACTACACTGCTACATGATAATAATCTTCTTTCAGCTTTTTACCCATGCATACTGGTTTCATCACCTTGACCCATTTTTGAAATCATAGCAATGTTGGAAAGTCTTAACAAAAACTTTTGAATATTTTTTATTGAAAGTTTTCTGTACTTTCTTATCTGATTTCAAACCAGGCAGTGATGCTTTTTGTTAGTTTGGCATGTATGTAAGGGAGATTTCAGATTTGCAAAAAACTTTATAATGTGGGCTTTTGAGAACTGTTTACTTCAAGTACCAACAGATGTGTGGACCTTCACCTTTTTTTGGGGGGGGGGGGGGGGGGGGGGGGCAGGTGGATGGGACACCTGAAGCAAAAACTAACAATCAACACGAAAATTGGTATTTCATATTTGAGGTTAATTTTACCACCACCTTATAACAGGGATCCAAGCCCCATCCACACCCTAATGTCAGACAGCTTGGCCTAGCAGTAAGGCATTAGGCTGGTAAGCAGACAGACCTCGCTTTGATTCCTTTAACATCTTGGACTTGCACCTCTCTCTTGAAAAGTTGTGGTCTGTTGACACTGTCTTGTGACTTTGTCCCCCACCATTAATAAACATTAAAATGGCTCTCATTTCTGCCCATCCAAATGCAGGAGTCATTCTGGTGGTGACAGTGTAGTGTTAGGTATCGTCTCCATCTTTCCCCACCTCCTGGGATTTCAGTCCCTGCCAGTACTTCTTTACAGACAGCTTGGCATTAAAAAGGTTTAACCATCCAGAACAGTGTAGCGTTAGGTATTATCTCCCTCTTACCCCACCTCCTGGGATTTGAGTCCCTGCCACAACTTTGCAGACAGCTTGGCGTTAAGAAGGTTTAACCATCCAGAACAGTGTAGCGTTAGGTATCGTCTCCCTCTTCCCCAACCTCCTGGAATTTCAGTCACTGCCAGTACTTGTTTGGAATTGGAGACAGCTTGGCGTTAGGTTTTACCATGCAAAACACCCCAACTCTAAGCTTCATGTACTGGCCTGCTCCCCTCACATTGCTCCTGTAGTCAGTTGTTCCACAACTTTCTCAGGGCAGTGGGAGGGGTGGGTGGGGGGGGGGGGGTAAGTAACCATCTGTGACTGAGTGGTCAGGGGGTAGGCTGCTTGTTGATTTAAGTGTGACTCCCGCCTTCCAAATTTGCTTGGTCAGAATGAGCTGGTTGTAATCAACTGAGCTACAGGCTGCCACCAAATCACAGTGGTTTAGGTATCTGAAAAAGTGTATTTAAACTTAAAGGAGGTGGGCGACTTTTCCAGTCAGTTTAATTCTTTGCTCAAGATCTCTGCGGCATGTGTTATTGGTGACATATAATCTGTCATTATTGTGTGTTTATGCTTGTATATGGCTACTATTGAAGTGGTTAGTAGTTTAGTTTGTTGTGCATTTAAGTCATATGTGTACTTAAACTGTAAAGTTAGGTGAACATATTTAATTGGTGAACTGTATTCAGATCTGAATTTATCATTTAACTCTTTCCCAGCACTGAGGGCTTTGGGCATCATTGACAGAGTTTTTCCTGTTTACTTTTGTGACATATAATATCCGGTGTGACAGAACTTTTCCTGTTTACTTTTGTGATGTATAACATCCAGCCTGAGTTCCAGTATTTTGTATATCCCATTATGGAACAGATGTCTCCAGAAACCATTTCTGGTTCGGTAGGACTCTTTCTGAGACCATTGTTGGTAGGAATTTGAACTGGCAGAACAAAGTCCCCAGTAGGGAAAGAGTTAACGCTGGGATTGTAGCAGGTGTAATATAGTTCATATCATGTATAATCATTCAGTAGAATTCCACATTGAACTTTTATCCCCATCTCTTTCCTTGCAAGCTTTTGGTGTGACCATGGAGTGGTGCGTGTAATGATTGTGTTCCACACCATGGCTCAATACAACTCAGCACTCTAAGTGTAATTCGCTCTGCCCTCATCATCGGTGGATGGGTGCCATTGCATATTTTCAGTTTTATTATCAACCAACCAGTCTTACACTCCATTGTTGCCTTAGATTGAGGAAAACATGGCAATCACTTTTCCTGTTCATTATGTGGAATATTATTTGTGATTACATTGGTGTGTGTGAAGGGACTGTGTGTTTCTGAGAAATGTTTGGATCTTGTCGAGAAAAATGTCAGGTAAACAAGTAAACTTGCATTTATATTGCTGATACAAAGCGTGACAATTTTCCCATGCATTCACCAAGTAGGACTGAATGTCAGATCAGTCCCACTTGGTCATACCACAGACCTATCGCAATATAAACAGTTGGAGGCAATGATGTGCATATTAATAACCAGGTCTTGTGAAACATCTACATCAGCACATGCTTAGCAAGTAGCTAGTTAAAGTAGAAACAGTTGGTGCACATGTTGTCAACAAAAGAGAATTAAAAGGTTACTACCACAAATTCTTTTTGATATTTGTTCATGACTTTAAATGTCTGCTGTTAGTATGTTAGATGGGAGGCATCTCTATGTTTCCTGTGCTTTGTGATGCAGTTAGTGCACCATTTCCCTTGCATTACAGGACACTTAGTACATGATGATTATTTCCTGTTTTGCAGCTCATCTGGTAAATGCATCATTTCCTCTGTTTTATGAAGTAGTTGGTTTGGTTTTCTGTGTTTTATAGCATTTGATCCATTGTTTACTGTTTCACGACTGTCATGTGGTACTTCACTTCCTGTGTGCAATTACGCATTTAGTACACGGCTTTCTTTCCCCCCCTAATATTTGATACATCATTTCCTCTGTGCAATTACACATTTAGTACACTGCTTTCTTTCCCCCCTAATGTTTGATACATCATTTCCTCTGTGTAGTTATGCATTTAGTGCAGTGTTTTCTTTTCCCCCTGTAACGTTTGATACATCAGTTTTTCTGCTTTATTACACATCTGGTACATTGCTTTAAATTTTTATGTTTGATAACTCATGGTACATCATTTCCTGTTTTTTAGTGAACACATGTGAGGTTATTTTCTGCATTTCGTGACACAGTTGGTGTATCATTTTTTCCACTTTCTAACATTTGGTATAACATTTCATCAGCTTTATAACATGCTTAGTTAGTAGATTATTTTCCCTGTTTCATAACATATTGCCTGTTCTATTTTCTCTGTTTTGTTTAGTACATTATTCCTGTTTTATGATGCATTTTTATACCATTTCCTTAGTTTTATAACACATTTGGTACACCTTTTCCAGTGTTTTATGACATATTTAGTACATCATTTCCTCAGCTTTGTGATACAACCTGAACACATTTCTTCTGCTTCATGATGCAACCCATTTGGCACAATTTGTGTCTACTGGATGACACATTTGGTACCTTTCTACATATTTTGTATATTCCTGCAGCTTTTTAATACATTCAGTGCATGATTTTTTCTGTTGTAAAGGACATGCAGTACATCATTTCCTTTGCTTTGTAACACATTTTGTACATTTCCTCTGCTTCATAGTGCAGTCAGTGCATCATTTCTGCTTCATAACACAATTAGTGCTTTATTTACTCTGCTTTATAACACAGTGCATCATTTCTCTGCTTCATAACACAATTGGTGCTTCATTTCTTCTGCTTTATAACACAATGCCTCGTTTCCCCTGCTTTATAACACCGTGCCTAATTTCCTCTGCTTTATAACACAGTGCCTAATTTCCTCTGCTTTATAACACATTTGGTACATTGCCTCTTGTGCGTGTCTGCTTCAGCAACATAAGACTCTTCCTTAAAATCTAGATCTATCCCAGAACTTCCTTCAACTCACATGGTGCTAGTTTCTGTATGTGACACAGGTACGTGTATGTTTGTGTTAGGCTCTGTGCCCATCAGCCTTGTGGCACTATTGTGCAGATTTCCAACCACATGTTCCCACAATCAGATTAGTGAGTGAATTTGGAAGGCAGAATCTGCTGTGCACTTTCCCATTTAATATTTAATAATAACAAATAATAAAGATGACCCACCTCTTTTATTTTGAAGACCACAGTCAATGAAATACCACCTTTCACTTTTTGATATTAATGTGTTGCTGTTGGTAACAAATAAACCTTTCATCAAAGACCTCTCCTCATCAGGCATCCCAACACAAAGACCACATTCATTTTAGTTAGTGGTCTTTCAGCAGTGGCTTCACTGTGTAACAGCTGTATGAAACAATAGGGCAACCCAAGATCTTCAGGTTAAACATCTTTATTATGGAACATTAAAAACTGGTACAGTGAATACATCAATGTGTTTGCATTGCTCTTAACAAGAACACCTAACTGGACAACTACATTGTACTGCATCAGTCATCTCTGGCTATCAAAACGGATCCAGCTGGGTGTGGTGTGAGGTGATCGAAGAGAAATGACAAGTAGAGAGCAAGCCAGCCAGTGAACAGCCAGTGTGCTAATGGCTTCTCTGGAAGGCAGACTTTGCTTGAGAATCTGCCACAAAGCTTCCAGCAATCATAGAGGTGTACATGGGTATCCTGTGCAGTCAGGAAAGCCCATACACAAACACAAAAAGCCCCCTTAGTCACAATTGTTTTCTAAATGGTCCCCTCCAGGATCAGATTGTTGGCAACCCCTCTGCTACCTGCTTAGCATTGTGGGCCATATATTGGGAGTGGGGTAGCGGATGGGGGTTGATGCAACCAATAGGCTCTTTATAAAGGGAATAAGACTCTTCCCCCCCCCCCAACACACACACTCCATCTATCAGATTTACTCTGTTTAAGGTCATCCAGGTCTAAATATAATGCCTCAACAATTAACTAATTGCTTGTGTTTTTTTTTCTACACTTCAACCTAAATTTTCTAAATGGTGATGATGTTGGAGAAAAAGAAAATGACATGTGTGCAACCCCAATAGGACTAGCTTATTTGAAGTTAGAAACACAGTTTTTACATTTAAGCAGCCTAAATGCCATACAAAAATGGCTGCTCAGTGCTGCCATCACCCAGAGAGGATACTACTGAGGAGAAAAACACTTATTCAGACCAGTGCCATCCCACATACAGTGAAGATCACAAATTATTCAAACAAATTAGATTCATGCCTCAGGACACATCACGGTCAACGCAGACGATGCAGAGAGGGACAGAAAATCTTGAATGGGAAGAGACCATTGGGTCACTGACATTTGCCACAATCAGAGAACTTCGGCTCTTTGAAACTGACAAGGCTGCTGTCATGTGGTGTAAGATGGTGCCCAGTCAGTCTAAGTTTTCAGTGTCACTTGCATTGCATTGATGGTAAAACAAAGGACTTTCCTGATCTAAAAATAAATGCAAATATTTATTTTCAGCCCATTAGCAAGTGGAAGGAGAGCTGGACTTGTGTCCTCTTCGGTAAATCAGGATTAGGAGCTATCCACCTTTATTTGCTCTTCATGCCTTTATTCTGTGTACCTGTGATCACGCTAGATATCTTTCAAACCAATGTGACATCTATGTGGCAAAAGGGGATTGTGGAAACCGGTCAGACTATCACTGTAACCTGTCAGATACACAGCTGTCTATACTCCCTCTAAAGCTCCACTAGCAACCACTCTGCTCCCTTCCCCATCTTGAACACACACACACACATGACATGCCACACGCACTCTCAGTGCTGTTTAAAAATTGTTTTATTGTGTTTTTTCTTTTGAAAACTCGTCAAAGTAAGAGCCGGTACATCTGACCAATTGCTGATTTTGTTTCCAGTATATGCTGATTTTAACTGGTAAAATGCCAGAAATTACCAGTTAACAGGAACCATAGTGTACTTTTCAGTCGCCCACTGCATGATCACAATAGGGAGCAGTCTCATGAATAAATGCTTCAGACTTTTTCTGTAGATCAGTGGATTTCAGAAGTGTTGAAGGAATGGGCAAGCTGCGCACACTAAACGCAGAATACACTTTTCATAGCTTTGATCAGCGAGAGGTTTTCTCTGATTTAAGTAAGGCCCTCTCCCTCCCTCTGTAAAAATTCAGCATGTCCGAGTGTCCCTAAATGACCGCTGAACAGTAGGTGATCATTTTAACCCTTTCTCTGTTTTTAAGACATGACCTCTTATGTACAGTGCTTCCCATTTGATTATTCAGTGTCACATGACATCCTGTTTAAATGAACACTTTTTGCACATTTTCATGTAGAGAAACTGTCTCCAAATGAACATTCCTGGCTCACCAAACTTCTTTTAGAAGAATAACTTACAGTACAAGCCTTTTGGCAGGGAAAGGGTTAAGTATTAACATCAGCACTACAAATAATGAGATGAGGCTAAGTATGTTTCCTGTTTATTATACATGTTAATTTTGTGCTTTCAGTTTCACTGTCAAGGGTTTTGCTGTTGTCTCTTCTCCCTCCCCTCTTTTCTTCCTTCTATTAAAAAACAAAACAAAAAACGCATTTTTCAATGATTGAATCAATCTATAATTAATTTGTGTAGCATATCGTATCATGTATCACCCTGATTTAATTAAAGTTATATTTCACTCAATATCTCCACACTACATTTGTTCATTGTCTTAAACCAGCTAAAACAAATAATAAAAAAATCCTCCAAATCAAGATAATGTTTCAATCAGTTTACAAGACAATGGGCTGCCAAATTTGCAAGTTGATTTTTAACACCCCCTGATTATGCAGTACTTTCACATTCTAAACAGTCAATGTGTCCCAGAATCTGAGGTGTCAATTTCCCCCCATAACCATACAAAATCAACTGCATAAAATTTAGCAGCCTCTTTTCTTGTGATCTGCTTCATCAATTAACTGACTGCTACACTGCCCATTTAACTTGTCTGCTTCAGGACTGCACTACACTGCATACCTGTCGATCCATACAATTTACTGGTATAAAATACAGTTGTTGTTTTTTCCATTATAATGGGGGGGGGGGGGGGGGGGGGGAGAGAATGGCCATTATGGAAAATAGATGCAGGAAAACAAAATCTTGATGAGATTTTGTTGTTTTAAACTGAGCAAAAAGATTGAAAAACTGTCGAGCAAGCAGCCGACACATGCCATCGCCAAATGCACACCAACTGACCTAGTGCAATAGGTTAAGAAATCTCATCAGAAGTGAGATTTGAAGTTGCGCGTGTGTATTTCGCACCACTTCGCTTCCTTCCACTGCCACGTGCCAGTTGGAATTCAAAATGCCACTGCCACCAGGGAAAAAACAAAAGACCCCGACCTGCATAACACAAATGCAGGTTCAGAAACTCTGGACCAAGGTTTACTCCCAAAAGGGGTTGACAGCTATGACACCGGGTTGTGTCCACCGACACATGAAGCTGAATACAGTGCTTGCAGATATGTAGCAATGTCCATGGTGTGTTCTGTTTTGCGCTACTACCCCATGGAGGTACACAGCAGTGTCCTAGCTCAGTAAGTGGGATCAGTACTGATTATTATTATAATCACTTGCTTTTATATTGCGCTATTATCCGCTCTGGCTCTGATATGGCCATCACGGTTGACTGGGCACTGAAAACCATTTTGTTTCCTTCCAGACTCGTGCTTCTTATTTTTCTCTCCCTTTTTAGTCACAGGTTATTTTAGTGTTTCTATAATCCACCAAAGTCTAATGGACTTCAGGATATTTAACATGTGTGGGTGCTCATTTTTGCATGTGTGTACATTACTGTTTACACATGGGGGGGGGGGGGGCGCTTGGGTTTCATAGTCTCATCTGAAGGACTTTTGTAGTGTCTACACATCATTTGACTCTGGAGAAATATCAGGGCAGGTGCAAAGCCTAGCACAAGTTTAACAGTCACACATCCACATGGTGGCCACAATCATGCTTAACTTGGCCTTAGAGAGCAAGTGCTGTGACCACAATCATGCTTAACTTGGCCTTAGAGAGCAAGTGCTGTGACCACAATCATGCTTAACTTGGCTGTAGAGAGCAAGTGGTGTGACCACAATCATGCTTAACTTGGCCTTAGAGAGCAAGTGCTGTGACCACAATCATGCTTAACTTGGCTGTAGAGAGCAAGTGGTGTGACCACAATCATGCTTAACTTGGCCTTAGAGAGCAAGTGCTGTAACCACAATCACACCTACCTTGGCTTTAGAGCAAGTGCTGTGACCCCAGTTGTGCTTAACTTGGCCTTAGAAAGCAAGTGCTGTGAGTGTGACCACATTCATGCTTAACTTGGCCTTAGAGAGCAAGTGGTGTGACCACAATCACACCTACCTTAGCCTTAGAGCAAGTGCTGTGACCACAATCACACCTACCTTAGCCTTAGAGCAAGTGCTGTGACCACAATCACACCTACCTTAGCCTTAGAGCAAGTGCTGTGACCACAATCATGCTTAACTTGGCCTTAGAGAGCAAGTGCTGTGACCACAATCACACCTACCTTAGCCTTAGAGCAAGTGCTGTGACCCCAGTCATGCTTGGCCTTAGAAAGCAAGTGCTGTGACCAGTCGTGCTTAACTTGGCCTCAGGCTTAGAGAGCAAGTGCTGTGACCACAATCATGCCTAACCTGGCCTTAGAGAGCAAGTGCTGTGACCACAATTATGCCTAACCTGGCCTTAGAGCAAGTGCTGTGACCACAATCACACCTACCTTGGCCGTAGAGAGCAAGTGCTCATGCCCTGTGCTACCATCTCTCCACCACAATACTGTTACTGGTGTTCACATGGCATTCCTAGCACCACTCCTGGTTAAAGGACACAGAGGGGTGCCAGGCAAATAAAATATTAAAACTGTGTTGTGCCACAAGATCTGTAAAAGGTCTTGTGGCACAAGATACGTAAAATAAAAACAACAAACAAAATGGTGTAACCTTAGCACTACACGTATATATATGTAGAAAAAATTAACAAATTCACTTACACTAAAAACGCCACCTTAAGCAGGTCAAACATTTCAAAGCAAATATATTGTAAACTGCAAGACTAGGGCTTGGTTGTGCCGTTCCTGTACTGTTCTTTGGAAAGATGATTCCCACAAACCACAGCAGGTACACGATCATGGTGTAAATGATGGGCATAAATTAGGAAAATATGCAGAGATGGCAGGTCATGTGAACGTTTAAAGCACAGGATGAGTCACTGACAGAAACTTCACCAATATCATATTTTCATGAAATTTTATTTTTAAGGTCCTGGTTCCACTTGTAGTTGTATCCCAAGAGGGTAAGACCCAGTTTAAGTATTTGTTTCAGCTTCAGCAACAGCTTCAGCAACAGAGTGAATGGTGTTCCAAATATGAATGAAAGCTCCTCTTTTTTTGCACATTCAGGTGTCAAAATTGCCATTCCTTTAAAATTGTCTGGTTACAAATTCCAGTCTGCCTAGCAATGAACATGTGCCATTTCAGAAGCTTGAAGAGAATACAGAATGACTGAACAAAATAAGAGGGCATAGAGAAGGCAACTTGACCATAATTATTATGACATGGATTCAAATTTATGAAAAACTTTAACCATTTGCCAGGCCTGTAGTACTGTAAACAAACAAATAAAAAACCCATACCACCACTAATTACTTGCATTACATAATGTATACAAGCATACAATCTTTTTGCAACATTCAATTCACAATGAAAAAAAAAAAAAATCAGGTTCCATTCAAAATCATTGCTGGGTCTTTGCACAGCATGTGTAAGCAAAGATAATCTGTACCAAGATAACACAGTCCTTCATGCAGTCTATCAAAAATAAAACGGGACAGATTTCAGTTACTCTGCCTTAGATTGAGCAGTCCCTTTTTTTTTTTTTGAGTGACTGGATTGAGCAGTGTTTCTTCTTCACTGACAGCAGAAACATCACACACAGCATTGTCAGACAGAAGAGGCATCATAGTTGTGCCAGACATTCCCTTCCTGCTTTAATTTGTTCACTTGAAGCAAAGACTGCGAACAGTGAAACATGCTTTCCAAACATGATCAGCCCAAGGTTAGCAAAGACTGTTGCTGTTAGTCCTTGCAGTATGCCACTTGTCAAGGGTGGCAACTCTTGATGTTCATCCTCAAGTTTGGGGTGTGGAGTGCACTATCTTGGCATGTTCAGAATAATCATCATGGGTGTACTGCACTAATATGTGCCAGTCATAAAAAGCAGGGTAGGGTGGGGGTGGGTGGACAATCCATCTCCTACTTGAAGCTTTTGAAAAAGAACTCTGGCTGATTCAGCTTCAAGGGACGTGTGTATAACAATATCTTCACTGAAACTGGAAGAGAGCACCCCTCCATCCACACAATGTCAACAAAACATGCACTTCTTTCTTTACAAAAGTAGACTAGTCACAATGTGTTTTTCCCTCTTGTTTCTGTTTGTTCTGCCAGTGAGCAGAAGCACTCTGCGCAGTATGGTGGGCAGAGTTGACATAATAAACCCTGTACACCAGGATGGGACATACTTCTCACCACAGGCCAGCAGACTTCATTAGGCAGAAAGTACCGTGAAGGCTTGGTTCTTGATATGCTATATTCTGCGTCCAGTAATTTCTACATGTAAACCTCCAGTATGCTGTTACAATTTTGCCTTTCATATGAAATAGGCAATAACTACTAATAGTACAGGTATAGTATAGGCAGAAAAAACAACTGAGACGTTAAAAAAATTGGTAGATGGTAGTAAACTGTTAGTTACTTGATGCATAATGCCCTGTCTACTGTGAATTGTATGGGGACAAAGTAAAATGTGTCCAATCAAGTAAAAGTATGATTCACTATTCAACTCCAAGACAGTGTTGAATGTATACAAGTATTTAAAACAGGATTTAAAAGGGGAAAATGAAGATATATTGGTCCAGAAAGCAGACCCTTTGGCAGCTACAGGTTCTCAGCAAAGTGGACCATTATTTCTGCATCCATGGTATCCCATCTCAAATGGGTCCAAATATTAATCAAACTGGATCATATTCTTGCCAAATATATGGTAGATCGAGACTGTCCAAGGCAAGACAGTCTGTTCTGTGTGTACGTGTATCTCTCTTTCTCTAAAACTAGGAAAAGAGAACTTTTTAAAACAATAAATGACTTAGTCTTTCTCCATAAATGTTTCATCAAATCGCGACTGGAAGTTTAAGGGCATTTAAATTAAGCTATAATTTAGACATGCAAAACAACAAAAATCTGCTATATATGCTAACAGTAACAATGCTCATAAATCTAGGAAACCTGACAATAAGCAGATTCAAGTGTATCACTTTGGCACAACATGCACAGTGCAAGAACGTTCAGACAAGTCAGCCAGTTGATGCTCGACAACACAACTGCATACCTACGCACACTCCAGTAGATTCCAAGACGGTGTCAATGAGATGTTCTAACTAACACTTAGTCCAAATACTTCAACATCCGAGGAAAGGGAAGAAAACGACCTCGAAAACTACAAAGGATCAAAGACTGAAGGTTTTCCTGATGGCAAAGTAATGAAGGTCCTTGTCTTCTCATGCCTCCTCCTCCGACAAATGAAGACTGATATTCACAAAGTTGCCAGTTTTTGTGGAACAGGAGACATCTCCGTGGGCAGGGCTGCAGGGCTGGGGGAGGCAGTCTAGTGGAGGGAGGAAGGGGTGGAGGGCGGGTGGGGGGAAGCAAGCTGGCGGTTACATGGCATATTTGTGACAAAGATGGGTGTTTGGAGCACAATGTATAGCTAATGCTTGTAGTCAATGAAATGGAACACAACTAAAATCCAAGCATGACATATGCACTTTCAACATAATATGATTCAAAATAATGGAATTTCCCCTTTGTTGGGATGGATACAAAATTGACATGCTAATTTTTGAACTGATTAAATTTATAATTCAACAGGTCCACATGCCTTTAATCCAATGGTAAAACCAGTCTTGTTTTCTCTTCATCCTATGTAAAATGGAATGAAGCCAAAGACATGCAAGTTCTCTTCTGGCACTGAATGATGAATGGAGAGAAGAGAAAAAACCCAGTTAAAACACAAGAAGACTTTGACTGGCAGGTTGATATGATCAACCCTGCTGAACATGACCGGGTGTTTCAAAAATGGCCATGTAAGACTTCGCTTTCATTAGTTCAAGAACTTGAATGACTGGGAGGTGGTGACGTGTAAAAATTCACTGTCTGTAGCTGGGCATCAGAAAGCGCACTGCTAAGAGTAGTCCACATGCAATGAAGAGTACAGAATTATCCATGATACCTGAAACAAAGGAAAGAAAATTTCCCAGTTTTAGAGTCATCATCAGCACAGAGATGATTAAAATAAGAACATTCAGAAGTGTGCACATGCACATAAGTATGTCTGCAAACACACACACACCCTCATCATGGGTCATACACACAAGAACACAACACAGCAAAACATAAAGTGATAAAGACACCCGAACAAACCCAGCAATACAACACACTGTCACATCCACACACAAACATCCTATGACACAACACAATGACACAATGCAGTGGCACATCCACTCACACAGAGTTACACACACAGTGAATGTGTGATACAATATGAAACTGAAAAGGTGAAGTGGGACAACTGCTGTAGAAATGTCTGGGGAATTAGCTTTATGTCATTTTATTGGTAGTACTGCTAGTAGTACTACTACTAGTACAGTAGTAGCAGCTTTATAGACACTGTCCATCTTCCATTTATATAGTATACATAATATGCCACAACAAATGTGATTATATCCTCTATCCTGATCTGCTAAGAAAGAAGCATACAATGATCCACGTACCAAAAAGGATGAAAATGAAGTCATCAAGCCTTCTTTTAAAATTTCACTCATGCCCCCATATTCCTCTTCATCCACTTTCTGAAACGAGTTGCTGTAGATGTAGACTATGGCCACGTTCACCAACAGAAACCTGAAACAAAATGAATATGGAAAATTAAATGAAAATATGACTTAAAGGTCTAGTACATTTTGGCAATGAGTATGATGCTATGGACAATTAACACCAGAGGGGATTCATTTTCAGTACATCATTAACCTTCTGCATGACATTCAAGTGACTTCACCTGAACAAAAAGATGTGTGAATACTCAAACCATTAAATCAGTAAATGAGTAAACACAGACTAAGACCGCCCCCCCCCTCCCCCCCCCATGACATAAAAAAAAGAAGAGAATAAAATATGATTACGAGTTGTAATTAAAATGAAGTAAAAGAGGGCAAGACAAATGGATGCAAGCAGGCATGAAAGAAACCACAGCAGCAAAAAATGAAACAAAAAGTCCAGGCAAACTTCTGAATCTAAAAGAATTCCACCAACACTCTGGGATTGATCAGACTGTTGCAACCGACTGTAATCACTAATGTGAAATACGTTTCCGTATGAAATATACATCAACTGGGAAAGTTATAACTTGCATAAAAACTATTATAAAAATCAATTTAAAAAAGAAGAAAAAAAACCCTCTCTATCCCACCACACTGGGAATCTTCAACTTACAGGGCAATGCCCAGGATACCCTTCATAGGCAGAAGTCCCCAGATCAGGCCCAAGATGATGCCGAGGATCTGCCTCAGCCAGTAAATCACATCAAGAAATTCATCCTGTTGAAACAAAACAAAATTATTGTGTTTGTTGTAATTTGCTAGATTTAGTTTGCACACTTACCATTGTTTACCACACTACTTATAGAGCAAGCAGCCATCATAAATATTTCATAAGTGTGTAGGACCGAACAGAACCAGCTGACTCATCAGTACCACACTGGTGAAATCACTGTTAAGCCAACAGAGTTGAGCTTCAAACTTCAGACAGTGAACGTTACATATTTTGCTCTGATCCTGAAACTTGCCTAAAACTTGGCACAGAGTGAGATTTTGACACTGGCATTCTGGCTGCAATCCTGCTTTGTCCAGTTATGTAACCACACTCATGTTTGTTTGGCTGAGTGAATTATCTTGAGTCAGTGAAGCCTAGGCAGGGATGTCAGGTACTGTCCCTTCCACTATCTGTTGGTCAACCATACTGTCACTAGAGTCAGCTGAATGTCCATCAAACATTACACCATTCTTTCCCCTATGGATTTCAAAACTGTACAACTTAATCAGTGAATGTAACATTTTGAACTGGGGCAGGATAGCTCAGTTGGTAGAGTGTCAAAAACAAAACAAAAACAACCTTATTCAGGTAAGGTGGCCCAAATTTTATACAAAATTACAAGGGATTTTTGTCTTTTTCCGACCTTCATGTATTTAAAAATTAGCAAAAATCTCAAGCTAACACACACACACACCATTATGTATTTACAATTCAAAAGTATTGTCTTTAACACTGTAAATAATAGCTGACTTGCATTGTAATTTGTATCACTGTGTTTAAAATAGAACACAATAATACTTCCTGCATCCCAGTCTCATTGCCAGTACAATGTACTGAATATTCATCAAACAAGACCAATCAATGCTAAGCAGGATGGTGCTGGGTGTATACAGGGTTTATTCTCCAATGCTTGCTGACAATGTAAACTGTTACTCCTTGCACCACAAACATCTCTGCCTACCACTTGAAGGGCAGCTACTCTCAAATTTACCATCAACATTAGACTGTAAGGGTGGTGTCCCTTAGGCTGTAACGCCTACACATTACTGAAAATGCTAAAATACTATACTTCACTGTATGTGTACTCTCCTCTTTCAAGAACAATCTAAAAACACATCTTTTTAAAGAAAATTTTACTCCTGGTTTGTAAAGCAATTTTTCTGCACAGTTTGACACAGTGTGGATGCAGATGAGGTGGTGTTAATATCACTGATGTCCTGGCTGACCTAAAGCAGTAACTGTAGCACGTCCAATGCAAGATTTAAATAGTGGGTGCTAAGAAGATAGCATCATAAAAATATTGCGTCAAATGACAGGTCTGAATCAGTGAATGTTTTACATTCTACACACATCACTTAACTGCCTCTATCAATAGCATGCATAATCTGCCCTGTCCCTTTCTGAACCTGGAGCAATCTGTTTGCATGTGACACGAGGGGGACCCCTCAGAAGCTGTGTTTTTAAATGCTTGGAGAAAGAGCATCACCACTATCTGTATTACTATTAGCACTACCACTGCTACTGTACTAGAGTATTCCCCTCAAAATGCCAGCCATTTTCTTTTCACAGGATAAGTTTTTGGTTTTCCTTGCATGTCATCTTCTATTTGAACTCCAAACACTGCTGCTTTCAGTTTCAGTCTCAGTTTGTTTGCACTCTCGACCACCAGACAACCAAACTCTGAGCACCATGCCTGGCAAGAATGCATGTCAGCAGCATGTTTCAATGTGGAAGAATCTGGATGGTTCCCCCCTGAAAGTGGCCACCAGTGCATACTACTTTGCTAGCCTTCTGAAGCACTTATAGTTAGACAAACTCAGTAACATGAACTATCTTCATCACCAAAACTGATCAAACTGGCAATGATGTTAGTTTTTGGTACTTGTAGTTGTACTGTAGGGACTGTCATGCCTCATCATCATAACTGCCAAAACTGGTGTGAAGCAACTGGCTGTGGGACTTTTAAATTTTATTGGCTCTTTCAGTTTCATAAAGCTGGTGAATGACTGCTGCTGTGCTGAGTGGTCATGGTAACACCTGTATGTGTCTTCTCTAAAGTTAGTGTTATTGAGCAGGTGCCATTGCCTTGGTGCCCACAGCCCAGATACATGTATCTGACTGAATTCTGACCATTCAGGTAGTTCTTTTTAATGAGATACTCTAGTCTTACTAAGTAAACTAGTCTTACTTAGTTTACTGGCATTAAGATTAATTAGTACAACAGTAACAGACACAAAACACTGAAGACAGCTGATCATCTCAGAGAAGCCAGAAGGCACTGGAACTGGAAGAAATACAATGACTCTTTAAAATTAAACATTTAAATACTAGCACTGTAGCAGCAGAATAATCAGATTCAGAATGATATGACAATTGCAGTTGTCAAAAATGGTAAATCAAATTAAATAATGTCACTTGTGAGTTGTGCGACTTGGCACTAATGGCAGTGTAACTTCTATAAAACTATAATTCTCTATAATTGTATAAAACTTTAATCGTTTCAAAAAATAAAAGTATTTAACTAAAGTTACATAACAATGTGTTTGTGACAAACCTAGAACATTATTATGCTCAAAGATCTGGAAGATTAGACTACTGGAGCCAAAGAACAAAATAAAATATATTACCTTGTCGTTCCATGATCCATATTCTGGGGTAAGGGCTTTTGACAGAAGTGACCCTTTGTTGCTCTCTGCGCCGTTTACTTTCGTTGCTGACCGCTTTGTATTGCTTGCCATAATGTATACGTAGAGAATAGTTTGCGTTAAAAGAAACTAAATCAGCATTGCAAACGCCCTGATTTTAACGCTACAACCGCTAAACATACACAGAACGTGATCTTCTCACGCTGGCTTGCGTGTACCGTACTTTTCTGTGTTTTTTTCAATGAAGAGTCGCTAAATTTAGAGTTACTTCCCTGTGGCCGCCGTACGCGTGAAAACGAGGAAGTGGGAACTGTCATAACTCTTCTACTTTCGGTCTCTGTGAGAAGGAGGAGCACCTTCTGTGATAAATACAGTGTTTACCGTAGATCGTAATGAATGCAGCAACCGATTTCTTCCGCCAAGTTTCTCCAAAAGCTGAATCACACTGACTTGGCGATGCCGTGAGATGGAGTAAAAGTGCCACGGTCGCCGAAGGCACCTAACGGTCAGTACCTAGGGCCAAACCGGCAGTTGTGCTGGGCCTCCTTTCCTTCACGCATGCTCAGCGACTTGGCAACAACAGTGAGAAGTAAGACCTGAATTATTCTGACCTATTTTACTGATCAAATGTTATTATTCGTCCGTAAACTGATATTTATTCATTTTGTCAACTTCCTGCAGTGCAGTCAGTGTAACTTGACTTGAGGGCGCTGCCAGTCAGATATTACTAGTACTACACAACGACGATCTTTGCTACTGCTGCTGCTGTCCGCATTGCCGGCCGCGTCGCCGATTGGTGACCACACACCGGGGTTTCCCCGGCCCCCAATCACCGCCGGGGCAGTGCATGTCAGTCAGTGAACAGTGTCGGTTCAGTGATTGATTTTTGTTGCTTCAGTAACGTCCACACTTCGGAAAGCTTCGTACGGTTTATCAGGGACGGGGAAGGGGCCCTGAGGAGAGGGGGGGGGGGGGGGGAGGCTAGGGTACCACTCAGTATACCAAAGTTCGGTCGCTCCGCACGTTTTGGGGCGCTCAAAAAAGAAAAAAAGAAGAAAGAAAGAACCAACACCAGACTGAATCGGCTATAAATGAATTATAGCTACTCTAACTGCAGAACACTGAACTTGTGTATTCCGCAACTTAATGTTTCGACCGTTGTGGGGAACACAGCCACAAAGACAGTGTCAAATACTGAACTGTTCAGCGGAGAACAAAAGTAAAAGATCGTCAACTTGCTCCGTGAGAGCCCAGCTCCACCTCAGTCCCTGTAGTAGTCACACAGCTCTGGACTCGCTTGTACCTTTGTTGATAGTATGGTTAGTCGTCGGAAAGCAGGAAGATCAAACTTGTTCAACGCCCAGTGAACCATGACGTGTTATGGTCAGGGCAAAGCAGCCAAGACGAGAGCGGAGAGTCGGTGTGTGAGCCGTGAGCCTGTGTGCCCTAGCGGCAAGGCATTACTGAGGCTGGTAAGCAGAAGGGCCTCGGTTCGATTCCGCTTTGGCTCTCCCTTCTCTTCAAAGAAGTGTGTGGTTTGTGGACACTGTCTTGTGACTTTGTCCCTCACCATTAATGAAACATTAAAATGGCTCTCGTCACTGCCCATCAGTTCATGCAGGAATCATTCTGGTGGTGACAGCGTAGCGATATAATTGTAACGTCTCTAGTGCGTGAAGAGCGATCAAATGTCGTCGAGTGATTCTGTGGCCACACAACTGAGAACGCTAGCAGGTTAGGTTATAAACATGTCTGCGTTAGTTACTTGCACATGGCATTTCATGACTATCAAAAAGTGATCCAACACACACACACACACACACACACACACACACACACACACACACACACACACACACACACACACACACACACACACACACACACTCACTCACTCACAGAATCGTTCTACTTTTTCTCGCTCTGCTTCCTTCTCTCTTTCAATACGAATTCAAGCGAGAATAAAAGTTCCAAATATTATTGAATCAAAAACGTAAGTCACAAGCACGTCATAAACAGACAAAAGAAGGGATTAGAAAGCACAAAGGTCCGAAAAGCCAATATAGCTAGGTAAACTTTATCTGGTTGTCTCATTTCGTGAGAATTTAACATAAACAACAATTAAGTCAACACAAAACCGTCCATGCAGGTTACGAAAGTTTGAGCTACAATCTGTGAAAAGACAGTTCACAACCGTTGTACCATCAAAAACATCGCCTCACTTTATAATTTCTCAGTAGGGTCTTACACTAAATTTATGGAAGAAAACTTTAAGGTATCTTCCAAATCTATGGATAGTGGAATGAACACAACAGAATTATTTATGGAAAAGTCAAACGAAAGCAAGTCGCGGCCTATCGCGGAACTGGCCTTTTCACATAATATTAAATAGAAAAGTTGAACCTGTTAATCGCGGATACGCGGAACAGGCCTTTTCTAACCAGTAAAATAAAGGAACTCCATTAGGAGGTTTAGATCAGAATGGAAAAAATGGAGCCAGGCTCGGATAACGAACCCGACCTCTCAGTCAGAACGTCTGTAGCGAAATGCAGTTTAAGCTTGAACACATCAATCATGTAACGAGAAAAATGTTATAACCTGTATAATACTGAAACAACTCGTGGCTACCACAGACCTGGCCCCTGTACCTAATCATTTAAGCGAACGTGAAAAATAAACATCAGCGACACCAGATCTTACAGCAAGATCAAACCATAAAAACTACAACAATCAAACAACAATAAAACATCAGTCAGGAACTAGGAAGCTAAAAGATAGTCAAACCAACCTGTTGAATCTGGATTAAATTGAGTCAAAACACTAGTTGCACGAATGAAAAACTTTGACTTGGAGACTTAGAGACTGACTTGGAGGCTGACCTGGAGACTTGGCAAAGTGACTACAAAAGAGGGCACACGGTTCTTAAATTTCTGTGAGGGCGAGTGGTGCGGGGATTAAAATTGAGGGTCTTTTATACCTTAAAAAATACGGCATCGGTGGCCCAGAATTTGGAATAAAAGAAGAATTTGTAACAGAACAGGGAAGGCAGCTCTTCCATGCCCGTGCATGAACAGGGAGGCTTGTTGTCTACAGCTCGGCCAACTGACCGGCGCTAACTGGAACCGATCCTTCACAAGGGAAAGGAGGCTACTGCACCCCACGACCGCACTAAGATCCAGCACCAACGAACTATTGACTGAACTAAAAACGTTCTCATCTTTTCAACTTCAAAACTTACAAAGACCATTTCACCAACAGTCTGACTAAAGTTGAACGTAGATTTTTAAAAAGGGGGATCGGTAACCCGATGTACTTTAATAGAAGGGCTTTTCTCCACATAATCTCCCTCTCTCCCCTCCCTGCTTCGCCCGTCC
>OY757546.1:15021749-15034249 GCA_963584105.1 Alviniconcha strummeri | reverse complement strand
CACACACACACACACACACACACACACACACACACACACACACACACACACAGTGTCTGTCTCTGTCTGTGTCTGTCTGTCTCTCTTTCTCTCTCTCTCCCCCCTCTCTCTCTCTCTCTCTCTCCCCCTCTCCCTCTCTCTCTCCCCTCCTCCCCTTACATCATATAACTGGTCCTGCTGCAAGTGTTCTAAAGACGTGTTTGCATGCTGATTGACAGGGAACCCCGAACTGAACGACCCGACCTTTGAACCCAACGTTGAATGGAGAGCGGCGCACGCGGCCACCTTTGAAACCGGCTTTCTGCTCATGACGCCGTCCCAGTCACAGCTGACGTTTGAATACGTCATGAGCGACCAAGATGACGTCGTTGATTCCTTCACGATCGTGAGAAAATTGGTCCAGCGTTTTGATAGTGCAGCATACCAGGAAGAGTACGTGGACCGGCGGTGAAACATAATAATAATTACTCTTATATAGCGCTATACCCCGTAAAGATTTACGAGCTCGCGGCGCTGTACATTATCAACATCAAAATCCACTTGACAATCAGATAACTTTTCTGTGCAACCACTACGTCAGTTGCCGCTTGCATCTGGTGAAAGATCGTTTTCTCACGCTGGCCCATCTGTTTGGAACAGTTTGCCTCAAACATTCCGCCACTCTGATTCTGCCTCCTCTTTCAAAGCCGCCCTCAAGACGCACCTGTTTGACAATTATTACTAAACTGTTTTTCACAGCCCTGCCCATCCCCTCGTCCGACGCGCGAGTGTGTGTGTGTGTGTGTGTGTGTGTGTGTGTGTGTGTGTGTGTGTGTGTGTGTGTGTGTGTGTGTTACTGTAAAGCGCCCTGTGCTCCCACCGTGTGCGGTAGATTGGCGCTTTAAAAATCCTCTTTATTATTGATTCTTTTTCATACTCCAAGCAGAGTCTGACTCTTTGCACTGTCAGATTGGTCACATTGTGAGCACTCTGTCAGGGCTGATCTAGTGACGGTTTACTGACTTTACTGCCAGCATACAGACAGCCTGTTGTCACAAATTATATCAGCGGAGGCCTCTTACTCGCAGAAATGCCGTTTTAATTCTATTTTTAATGGGGATTATTCCCCCCAAGCCACTGATATTAGTTTGCATGAATAGCAAGGGCAGCTCCTTTTATATATGTATATATTTTTTTAATACTCAGTTAGGCTTATTAACTGTAAACTGTGGATAGCTAATTGCTTTTCAACGCCTAGTCAACCATAACGTTATATCAGGGCGAACAGACAAAAACCGAGTTGATTATCAACTCAAACTTTCACATGTTGTATTTGTATAGTATGTCATGTGCCCATATACAATTTTTTTAATGTTTCAGTCGTATGAAAAATTTGAAAAATGTATTGTTGGATCGACCGTTTATCTGTTTATCAGCCTCGAGTCACTCAGGGTACTTGAAGCTTCGCGCCATGATAATTTGTTTCTTGGTTTTCACCTGTTGATACCGCAAACCTGGAATCATAAGTTTCGTCTCACACATGCATCATAGAGGGATTCGATGCATTAGAAATACATGTATCACTATTATGAAAACTATATTGTAAACTTTGTTGTTGTTACATTGAAGATCAGAGTGTGTTGGTTATGACAGAGTGTGTTGGTTATGGTTTTTTTTTCTTGGCTTTGGCGGTGTGTACACAGGTGTTTGCCTTTGTCACATGCGTATCGCCAACGAAGAAACAAAATTTTAATGTTTTTAGAGCAGTATCGACAGTTCAGTGTTGGATGGTCGTTCCAGTTGCACAGACTGTGATATTATTAGCATAACGCTCAATAAATGTTTTCGGTATTGTTGTTGTGCTTTTGTCGTTTGTGTACTGGCAACACACAGAACATCTATTGAACCTCAGACAGTGTGTGTGTGTGTGTGTGTGTGTGTGTGTGTGTGTGTGTGTGTGTGTGTGTGTGTGTGTGTGTGTGTGTGTGTGTGTGTGTGTTTACAGAAACTGTGTATAGCTCACTCAACAAAAGGTCATAACTGAAGACTAACACTGACCCTGACCTTGACTTTAAAATACAATCATTAACGACACCGTTTCACTGTGGTCACTGTACTGCAAGGGCCTGGACTGCCTCCGTATTATACCTATACCTTTTTTTAATTTAAAAATAAAATATATACTTGAGAAATAATTTGTGCGAGATGTCGTTCAAAAAAATATTTCTTCATGTTCGTATTTCTTTGAGCAAGTGTGTCAGATATACATTGTCGCTGTCAACATTATTGCCCTTTGAGGAAAAGTTCAGGTTAGATTATATTCTACGATAGATTCTATCGTGAACGTTTCCTCAAACGACAACAATGTTGACAGCGATATTAATGGAGAACGGCCTTCTCCTCGGGATTAGATAAAATAAAGAAAAAATATATAATAACCGCAAAAATAATTACTAACATAATAATAATGTGCATGCTAATGTGCGTGTTATTTCTTCATTAGAGCACATAGCTCATTTGAAAGAAAGAGGCAAAGAAACTGTAGTATTAAATCTACCAGTAGAGTTCTTAAAATTACTGGTCCGTAGACCATGGACAGTAATAATGAGAATACACACACATACATTTATTTTTTAACTTTTGTAAATTTATTTTTTAGCGCTATTTCCAGCTGAGCAAGCTCAACGCGCTTATTTTTGTAGGGGAGTGGGGATGGGGAGTTGAAGGGAAGCAGGTTGGAAGCATGGATGAAGAGCCACAAGTCAGAGTTTGCTATAACATAACTTTTATTTGTACACCAGCCAACCAGGAAACAGTGTAGGCTCTCCCCTGAGATGAACACATGAACACCGGCCGCAACAGTTAACAAACAACCTGCCTCTGCAGGGACACTGGGGGAAAGGGACGCTGCCGGTAGGTAGGTAGTGTTGCTTAATGTCCTCAGATGTCGGTTGACATATCAGGGACAAGCTGAGACCAATGCCGAAGCATGGTTCAATATAGCTTTACGTCCACGGAAACCAGAAGGCTCGTTAGGACGGACAGCCCAGGACGGCCACCTCGACTCTCACACAGCTCCTGAACTATGTGGGACGCTGCCGGCCCAGCACACAACTTTTAACACCTTAGATAATTGGGCCATAAACCCCCCACCCAATCAAAAAGGAAAAGGACCGGAAAGAAAAGGTTAAAGGGTCATGGCCCGGAACATGTATACAATACACTCGGTTACATCCCCCCACACTCAATCATAACCAGCGTCCTTGCTGGTTAATCACATAGCAATAAACAAAACAAAAGGATGTAGGGCAACTAAGAGTTGATTTAAAAAACCATCAAAGTGGTACCCAATACATCCACGCACAAAACTGTACCCCTTTTTGCCAGCATACTAGTAAAGGCCTGGCTAACTACACAAAACATCTCCCAAGACCAAGCAATGATTGCATTGCAGTTAAAGGGCAAAATGATTACTGCATTTAAGCCAAGTAAACCAGACAGACCCAGAACGCAGTGCTTCAAACAGGACAAAAGGATGAAAACCAGGATTCCTTGCGTTAATGATGAAAACTCCCAAATAAACATCTGTTCTTATTGCATTTGAAAAATCTACTGCCATCTGGGACATAAAAATGGAGGACGTTCCACAACTGGCCGTACAAGACCTCAAAACAACATGTTCGGAAAAATAAAACATCAACACAGCGCACATTGCAACAATCGAATACTACACATTGCATATCATTTACCACATGAACGGCACACAAGTGATGTCTGCCATCTCATACCATGATTTCAATACCAAGCCTTATGTGAAGGTCCCTCGGTACGATAAAACGTTTCGCTAGAGAAATGCACACACGAAAATACAGGGCCTTATGTAAAGGTTAACTCGTATACTCGTAATAAACGTAACTCTCACTCACAGACAACACAACGCTCAGTGACCTGATGTGGACCCTGTCCCGTTACTACTCAAATGAACATATATACTGCTATGAAGTAATACCAGATTAGCTGTCAAGCCATCAAAATTCGATCATGATGAAGTAAATATACACAGTAGTGCAACGCAACATTACGGTCGCCACATTGCTCTTCGAGGTAGGTTGGCAGCATTGGGGTTTACCCCTTTGTTCGCACGGGTGGAGCGCCTTAGTGCAGGTTTGGCTCTGACTGGCGGTGCGTTAGCTGCAGGAATTGGTGCAGCGGGAACGGGACCAACAGGAATGGGGACAGCATTGGGGTTTACCCCTTTGTTCAGTCGGGTGGAACGAAGTGAGCAGAGCAGAGGTTTTGGTGGTCGCCAAAGGTTGCTGCGAGGACTGCCAAAACTTGGGCCGCTGTGTCTGCCTCCCCTGCTGCGCAAGTGAGGACCTCCCTCCAGGCAGATCCCTCCAATGCCTGGATGATCCATTCTACTGCTGTTCCTTCCTCCATCCTGAAGTTCCGGAGGATGCGCTCCGCCACCTGAATAAATTCATCGGCGTCGCAGCCATCCGCCTCTCCAGTGAAGCGTGGTAGCTTTGGTGGCTGGATCGCTCGCCACGGTGGTTGCTCTGCCATGTTGTTGTTGGTCGGGTCCGCTTGAACGGCCTCTAGACAGCTCCTCTACACTGTCTGCCGGTGCACCCAGACAGCTCTGCTACACTGTCTCATGGTCGGTCATGACTCTTCTACTTCCAATCCTGCTCGCAAGCGCCAGCTTTTGTAGGGGAGTGGGGATGGGGAGTTGAGGGGAAGCAGGTTGGAAGCATGAAGGAAGAGCCACAAGTCAGAGGTAAGTAAGTAAACATGGTGCTTAACGTCCACAGAAACCATAAGGCTTATTAGGGACGGGGAGAAGGGGGGGAAGGGGGCATGGAGGTGGGGGGAGAGGGAGACTATATACCTATCGCTACACTGTCACCACCAGAATGATTCCTGCATTAAGATGGGCAGCGATGAGAGCCATTTTAATGTTTCAGTAGGAAGTGATGGACAAAGTCACAAGACAGTGTCCACAAACCACAACCTTTTTTGATGAGAAAGGAGAGCCGAAACGGTATCGAACCGAGGTCCTTCCGCTTACCAGCCTAACGCCTTACCGCTAGGCCACACCGGCTCACAGAAGTCAGAGGTTGCTATAACATAACTTTTATTTGTACACCAACCAACCAGGAAACAGTGTAGGCTCTCCCCTGAGATGAACACATGAACACCGGCCGCAACAATAAACAAACAGCCTACCTCTGCAGGGACACTGGGGGAAAGGGACGCTGACGGCTTTTATGTTGCTTAACTGCTTAACGTCCACGGAGGCGGGATGACCTATTAGGGACGGGGACAGAGTGGGAAAGGGGACAGGGTGATTGGCTCGACCGAAGAAACCGCCCGAAAAAGACCGGAGAGACCGTAGACCGCCGCCAGAACAATGGAAGTGTTAAGGCGGTGTCCCCTCGCCATTGCCCAGCGACTTGTGCACTGCGCAATTGCTCTTTCAACTGCTGTGCTGGACAGAGTCACTAAGACAATGTCCGTTGCACCGCTGTTGACGAACAACTTGGACAACTCGAAGCAAAAGACGTCCAACTTGCTCAGCCCAGCTCCACCTCTCTACTCATGATCTCTTCTGGGCAAAAGTGAGGGTCCAGCTCCACCTCCCTCCTCTAAGATCTCTCGATCTTTTGATCTCGCCTGGAACCCCTGACGCTGTCGGCCCAGCACACAACTTTTAACACCTTAGATAATTGGGCCATAAACCCCCCACCCAATCAAAAAGGGAAAGGACCGGAAAGAAAAGGTTATAGGGTCATGGCCCGGAACACGTATACAATACGCTCGGTTACATTTACATACGTCATGTATATATATATGCAATAGTGTGGAGTGGTCAAAGGACAGGACACAGGCAGCGGAGTCAATAAAGTGGAGACCACAGCAGGCGTATGGCAGCA
Source organism: Alviniconcha strummeri (assembly GCA_963584105.1). NCBI lineage: Eukaryota > Metazoa > Mollusca > Gastropoda > Provannidae > Alviniconcha > Alviniconcha strummeri. The sequence goes on along the minus strand of OY757546.1, from coordinate 15,028,334 downwards.
GTCAGGTTTTACTTGCTCAGCCGCAGACAATTTTTCAACACACACCCAAAATCCTCACGCTCACGCATAGATAAGAGAACGGCGCGGGCCACAGGGAACACACGCTATCGCTACAGTAAAATCGCCCCTCTGGACCACAAAATGGCTGACGATTGTGTTTCCTTGGCCCGCACAAATACACTTTCCTCTACAATAACTAAACCAATTAAAACATCAAATAAAAGCTACAGTTACAATCTCTTAAACCGTATAAACAAAATGTACACACATGACTTATTTTATTTACAACAAGAGTGGGAAGCGTGGCTTGTGCCTGTCTATAAACAGATTCGTACAACTAAATCACAACTAACACAATGTGCAAAACATTAATGTTAATAAAACTTACATCAGAATAAAGAGCACGCTCCCACGGTTAAAATGGTACATAACAATTACAATACAACGCTCTGTAAGAGAAGCAAGACACACTCAAAGACTAGTACTAAAACAATCGGTGCGAACTTTCGCCTGAGGCACGTAATCTTAGTCGCAGCAGCGCTGATAGTGATATTAAGTAGTCTATGAATACAACTTAGCTTCTACAGTAAACGATATTTAATAAGTTAATTTCAACCCAAAATAAACACTAAACATGAAGTCAGCTAAGCAAAATACTATACGACAAAGTATTGATCAACACAGGATTACTTTAATCGAATCCGAAACGTTTCACTACTATTCACTAGTACTAAACAAAGCGCGCCATGCAGACGACGGCTATAAAAAGAATGGACCTAGAGAGGCATCGGATTGATTGTCCCTAATATGCTTTTAGCATCTGAGGACATTAAGCAAAAACAGAACGAACGAGGCATCGGCTACTGATTAAGCTCGATCCTGCGTCTAAATAAACGTTAGATAAACATTCTAAGATGCCAAAATATATTACACATGGCTTAGTGCATAAAAAGGACTAGGTAAACAAACAAGCGGTTAAAATATTCAGGGAGAAAAACAGATTTGAAAATGGCGCGCACTGGCAGCTATCGCCGGTCGGCTGTGTGAAGGCCATGTGGCGTTACGCCACACGCCGCGTTTCAAAACAAAAGCGTCGTCTGCTCCGGTTCCCATGCAGTACAGTAACGAAATTGCATTGATCCGTTAAGCGGGGCGGGATTATTGTAAAACGTATACAAAGAGCACTTGCTCACGTATATATATATATATATATAGAGAGAGAGAGAGAGAGAGAGAGAGAGAGAGAGAGAGAGAGACAGAGAGACAGAGAGACAGAGAGACAGAGAGACAGAGAGACAGAGAGACAGAGAGACAGAGAGAGCACATGCAGTCACATAAGAAATTATAGACTTAATACATTACAATAATATATAACGGGTACGTACCGCAACAACGAGCAAAATAACTATTCACACACACACACACACACACACACACACACACACACACACACACACACACACACACACACACACACACACACACACACACACACACACACACACACACACACACACACACACCACCACCACCACCACCACCACCACCACCACCACCGACAACAACAACAACGATAACAGCACCAAAATTGAGTCTCACAATTAATCAATTCCACGACTTTACTTTTAAACATTTATTTTGTTGCATTCCTCTCTGAAGCCTGAAATGTCCGTAATCAGTATGGCTGAAAGAAAGAACAGCAACGATACTCAACTAGATCTTGATCAGATCTATCACAACAAAATCCAACCAACATATCACCTAACTACAACCAACAGAAGTATCAAATGCTACAACCAACAAATGTTTCAAGCAAGAACTCTGAAACAATAATTATGCACAGTGTGGACTCAACGGAAGGGATTAAAAAATAAATCACAAACACATTTTACCGTCCCGTCACTACAAAGGGTGACCCCTGGACGAACACCAGCAGGGAAGATAAGTAAGTAAACATGGTGCTTTACGTCCACAGAAACCATAAGGCTTATTAGGGACGGGGAGAAGGGGGGCAAGGGGGTATGGAGGTGAGGGGAGAGATACATCATATACCTGTCGCTACCTGTCACCACCAGAATGACTCTTGCACTAAGATGGGCAGCGATGAGAGCCATTTTTATGTTTCATTAATACTTGTGAGGGACAAAGTCACAAGACAGTGTCCACAGACCACAACTTTTGAAGAGAAAGGAGAGCTGAAGCGGATTCGAACCGTATGTCTACTGCTTACCAGCCTAACGCGCTTACCGCTAGGCCAAACCGGCTCACAAAGCAGGGAAGGCCAAACTAACAGCAGCAAACGTTACCGTAAGAACAGATCAACCTTGATATGTCCTCTCACCCAAATGACGCCGCTGAAGAGGACACAGACAAGAGATGGGTAAGTAACTGATGAGAAAGAGGAGGAGGCTGTGGAGACTGCCTGGTGGCTCTGACCAATGAGGATACAGATACAGAGATGAGTAAGTAACTTATGAGAAAGAGGAGGAGGCTGTGGAGACTGCCTGACTGCTTCTGCCTAATGTGCCAATCAGTCTATACCCACGAACGTGACGACCTCGCAGGAACATCGCCACAGCCGTTTCCATGTTTATTACGGTGAGCATGTTCAGACACGGACATCAAAACAGCGACTGCACAGGAACATCGCCACAGCCGTTTCCATGTTTATTACGGTGAGCATGTTCAGACACGGACATCAAAACAGCGACTGCACAGGAACATCGCCACAGCCGTTTCCATGTTTATTACGGTGAGCATGTTCAGACACGGACATCAAAACAGCGACTGCACAGGAACATCGCCACAGCCATTTCCATGTTTATTACGGTGAACATGTTCAAACACGGACATCAAAACAGCGACTGCACAGGAACATCGCCACAGCCATTTTCATGTTTATCACGGTGAACATGTTCAGACACGGACATCAAAACAGCAACCTGGCCATTGCTTTACGCTTACCCGGAAGTGTGTTTAGACTTAACCCCGGCCACGACGACTACCAGGCCAGGCCGCTGTAGCGCAGTGATGTTAGCAGAGTGGTGGCCACTACCACCACGACTGCCAGGCTGCTGCAGCCTGACAGACCTGGGGCAGAGTCCGACCAGTTATAGGTTGCCGTGTCGGTGGGTGAAGATGTAGTGCGAGAACTTGGCCCGGCACCCCCTTTGCCGTCGTTGGGGGGAGAGCAGCTGCACACAGACACAGACACAGACACACAGACACACAGACACACACACACACACACACACACACACACACACACACACACACACACACAGGCACGCAGGCACGCACACAGGCACACACGCACGCACGCACACACACACATACACACACGCGCACGCGCGCAGACACACACACACACACACACACACACACACACACACACACCACACACACACACACACACACACACACACACAATTATCATGGGAAGAAAGCCGTGTTTTGCCTGGTAATTGATCAACTGCCGAGCTGAATATGCACACAGTACACACACACACACACATAGTTCCTGAGGGTGTAACCCTGTGCCGTTGACATGACGTTAAAATCCCTGAACCATAACTGCTCCCTCAGATCTACAAACATCCCTGTCCCATGTCTGAGCCTTGATCAGCTTTTACCGTCCCACGTACACACCCTGGGACTGAACCGTGTCACTACAGCAGAGCAGAGCCGTGCATTTTCCGGCACTCTCTTCCCCCGAAAAAGAAAATACTGACATAATTCCACGGTTTTCGCTGCCGTGAATCTTTACTGTCAAATGAATATGCCAATGGTAATCATGCTCACATCTTACTGGAGGTTTCCACCACGACAACTATATTAGGCCATGCCGTTGCAGTTGGACTAATGCAATAGTTGTCAGGCTACACTGCCACAAACGCGGATCCAAAGGTTGCAGGCAGTCCAGAACGCAGCTGCCAGGGTCGTGGCGAGATAGAGAGAACGTGATCACACATCACACCCACACCCAGAGAGCCGTACTAATGCTCCATAAGCTGGCGCTTTCTGCCACTTACACTTCAGTCCATGAAAGCCTCCCGCTCTGTCTCCCTCAGTCATTCCGTCATACACTCCATCTCACTCTCTCCGAGTCATTTCTCGATGTTCCTGGGCCCCAAGGACAAAAAATAAAAATAAATAAAAAATAATAAAGGGGGTGGTGGTGGGGGGTGGGGGGGGTGGGAAGGCGATATGTAAGTAAGTAAACATGTTGCTTTACGTCCACAGAAGCGAGATGGCTTATTAGGGACGGGATATAAGAACAAAAAAGTGTGTGTTCTTGGGCGATATGGCCAGCGAGCCTTCAGATACATCGCTCCTTCCCAGCGGAATTTCATGGGTTCTGTCCATTCTTTCCGGTCTACTCTCAAGACATATAATTATACGTCTTACATTGTAGCTCATAATTTCTGTCTCTCTGTCTCTGTCTCTGTCTGTCTGTCTGTCTGTCTGTCTGTCTGTCTGTCTGTCTGTCTGTCTGTCTGTCTGTCTGTCTGTCTCTCTCTCTCTCTCTCTCTCTCTCTCTCTCTCTCTCTCTCTCTCTCTCTCTCTCTCTCTCTCTCTCTCTCTCTCTCTCTTATTTTGTGTTAACAAAATATGTATCGCCCTGATATAACCGTACTGGTACAAGTTACTCTCTTCCTCTCTCTCTCTTTTTTTAAATTTCTTTTTTATCATTTCCGTTGCGGTCGCTGTCTCGTTTATTATATTATTATTATTATTATTATCATTATTGATGTTCTATTTGTCTATATCCTTCATCATAATATTTCACTGTGAATGTCTTGGTTATTAGTAGTACTGTAGCAACGGCAGATATGTGAGTCGGCCTTTGTGCTAATATCTTCACCGTTGAGAAATAAAGTTTAATCAATCAATCAATCTCTCTCTCTCTCTCTCTCTCTCTCTCTCTCTCTCTCTCTCTCTCTCTCTCTCTCTCTCTCTTACTCACTCTCTCTGCTTATGTTACTGTGCTTCAAACGATGTGCACGTATGAAAATGGACCCCCACCACCCCTGTCCTGTCCTCTGCCAGGCCCAATGTTGCTGCGACCACCAGTACCCACCCCTCGCCGTTTATTAGACAGTTCCCAATGGTCCGCATCAGTGGGTACACTCCGGAATCGCAACTCTTGCCATCATAGTCATCCAGCTCTATGGCCCACACGAGGGCTCCGGCGTAACCCTTCTCCATCAACCACGTCATCTGCAACAGGAGGACAAAGGCAGCGTACAGTCAACCAACGGATCTCTCGTGACCTTTTCGTTCTTACCCAGAAAATTAACTACAGTGGTTGAATTATCACACACTTTCATGGTAATAAATGATTTTTTTTAAATGAATAAATATAATTATATAAACAGATTAAAGCAGAAAAACAAAGAATGTGCAAACTGCAAGTTCACAAGAAAGTGAGTTTTCACTTTGGCATCATCGTTTGCCTCCTTCTAAGTAATAGCATCCTTATTGACTGCCGATCGTCAATGGTCGTTGTGCTGCCGGAGGGTATTACACGGAGCAGCGCTCCTTCCTATTCCCTTCGGCATTTTCTGACGTTTCTTGCTCTGTAGTCATATTTCCTGTAAGTCTCGTTGATGTACATTGTATTTCGAACGCTACTGCATGTACAGCACAGATGGACAAACCCCAAACTGAACGGCTTGCGTGATACATTCAAAATATGGATGACAACAACGATAAGGACACATATACAGGTAGAGACAAGGCAACAGTTATTGCAGGAGGAGCTCGCCACAAGGTAGGGTGACAATCAGAATCATTCTGCCCAGTCGACGGGTGGGAAAGGATCGTGACATTAGCATTGGCTCTCTCCACGGTCTAACCGCCGCGTGACGTCAGTCGTGCTCTGGCTAGACACGATGTGACGTCATTCTCTGCTGTTTGTTTGCATCTCACCTTGTATTTCAGCTCGTGGAGTCATCGTAGGTGATCCACTGGTCGTCCTTGAAGGTGTAGGGCGTCTTCGTTTCCTCGTCAAACACTTCGGTGGAGCCCAGGTTCAGTGCCTGTTCGCAAACCTGTTCAACGCCAGTACATGTCTGACACACTGTTCAGCACCAAGACCAACACCAGTACAATGTCCCATACACCTGCTCGACACCAATACACTGTACTACAAAACTTCCAACTATGTACCTCATACGCCTTTCTCTAATACGTAGGTAGACACCGTATGCAATAATCTCTTATGGATCACCTCATGGTAGGCGACCTCTGTGTGCCCATATCTTAGTAGCTAGTCACCTCTCTGTACTCACCCATAGTAGGTCACCCCTGTGCACTCATCTCATAGGAGGCCACTTCCTCACAGCAAGTCACCGTTGTGCACCCACTTCATATAGGTCACCGTGCACCGCTATGTATCCAACTCACAGCATGTCATCTCTGTATATATACCACCTCACAGTAAGTCACCGTTGTGCACCCACATCACAGTAGGTCACCGCTGTGTATCAAACTCACAGCATGTCACCTTTTTATCTCCTAGTAGATCACCTCGGTGCACAGACATATCAGTTGTGTACCACCACCACAGCAAGTCACCATTGT
>OY757546.1:14996037-15021549 GCA_963584105.1 Alviniconcha strummeri | reverse complement strand
AAGATGGGCAGTAATGAGAGGCATTTTAACTTTTGGACAGGGAAAGCCTGGCAGCCAGTGTACAGTCAGCGTGCTGGTGAACATCGTGTTATACAGACTATAGCATGAAGAGAGAGAGAAAAGCGAATTGACTATAGCATGAAGAGAGAGAGAAAAGCGAACTGACTATAGCAGGAAGAGAGAGAGAAAAGCGAACTGACTATAGCAGGAAGAGAGAGAGAGAGAGAGAGAGAAAAGCGAACTGACTATAGCATGAAGAGAGAGAGAAAAGCGAACTGACTAGAGCAGGAAGAGAGAGAAAGGTGAACTGACTATAGCATGAAGAGAGAGAGAAAAGCGAACTGACTAGAGCAGGAAGAGAGAGAAAGGTGAACTGACTATAGCATGAAGAGAGAGAGAGAGAGCAGAGAGAGAGAGAGAGAGAGAGAGAGAGAGAGAAGAGAGAGAGAGAGAGAGAGAGAGAGAGAGAGAGAGAGAGAGAGAGAGAGAGAGAGAGAGAGAGAGAGAGAGAGAGAGAGAGAGAGAGAGAGAGAGAGAAAAGCGAACTCACTAGAGCAGGAAGAGAGAGAAAGGTGAACTGACTATAGCATGAAGAGAGAGAGAAAAGCGAACTGACTAGAGCAGGAAGAGAGAGAGAAAAGCGAACTGACTAGAGCAGGAAGAGAGAGAAATGTGAACTGACTAAAGCAGGAAGAGAGAAAAGGGTGAACTGATTAGAGCAGGAAGAGAGAGAAAAGCTAACTGACTAGAGCAGGAAGAGAGAGAAATGTGAACTGACTAGAGCAGGAAGAGAGAAAAGGGTGAACTGATTAGAGCAGGAAGAGAGAGAAAAGCGAACTGACTAGAGCAGGAAGAGAGTGAAATGTGAACTGACTAGAGCAGGAAGAGAGAAAAGGGTGAACTGATTAGAGCAGGAAGAGAGAGAAAGGTGGTGAACTGACTAGAGCAGGAAGAGAGAGAAAGATGAACTGACTAGAGCAGGAAGAGAGAGAAAGGTGAACTGATTAGAGCAGGAAGAGAGAGAAAGGTGAACTGACTAGAGCAGGAAGAGAGAGAAAGGTGAACTGACCAGAGCAGGAAGAGAGAGGAAAGTGAACTGACTAGTGCAGGAAGAGAGAGAAAGGTGAACTGACTAGAGCAGGAAGAGAGAGAAAGTGAACTGACAAGATCAGGAAGATATAGAGAAAAGTGAACAGACTAGAGCAGGAACCAACAGAGAGAGTAAAGTGAACTAACTAGAGCAGGAAGAGAGAGAAATGCGAACTGATTAGAGCAGAAAGAGAGAAAGGTGAACTGACTAGAGCAGGAAGAGAGAGAAAAGGGAATTACAGAATACTTTATCCATCCATTACGGGAAATTACAGTGTTAATTCGTACATAAAAAACCACATAAAAACAATAAGAATAACAAGAAAACGAAACAAACAACTAGAAATAAATCATCACAATCTGTAAAATTAAACAGTACCAATCAGCCAATATATATATTACATATCCCAGCATCGATACAACGCTTTCACTCATCCACGCCGCTATACGCTTCAGCAAACAGTTTGAACAGTAAAACAGTGGTCTCCAAAAATAACACCACACGTGCTCACACCTAGTCACACCAACTCATACTGACAGACACCTGGACTTGTTACATGCACCTGCACACGCACGCACGCCCCCCCCCATCCCCCAAACACACACACACACACACACACACACACACACACAACACACACACACACACACACACACACAACACACACACACACCACACACACACGCATACACACACACACACACACACACACACACACATACACACACACAACACACACACACACACACGTAGTCCTGTCATCGTACGTACGCTCAAACTTCCATTAAACACGGAAATTGCACATGGCACAAATGGAAATTTCAGCCGATTAGTTCTTGCGAGTGGGACTCAGTTTTCCACTTCCTTCCATTCGACTGGTGTCAGAGACATAGTACAGATGTGTGGAGTCATTTAAGACAGTTACAAGTTAACATCGGACCATCCTAAAATAAACCTCTTCAATGCTCTGACCACTAATACCAGGAACATGTATTGACTGTTTTATCAAATCTTCCTCTTTCGTGTTTAGAAAATTAATATTCCCTCCCCACCAGACGACACCAAAGGTAAAAGCACTGGACAGTCAGTCATTATCGTTCTTTATCTTTCTGGTGATTTCTGAGTCATCTGCAGATTTAATCACTGGGCATGAACTACCAGAATGCCTGCAGTCAGAAGACTACAGTGCGAAGAGGAATGGAGCAAGTACTGTACCCTGTATCCACACTACAGCAGACCTAGTTCCCTTTAAAGAAACAAACTGAGGTCGATTTGACTGCGAGGTTATATTAACATTACAATTAATTTTACCATGGAAATTGGTGCTTGTGGTTATCATTTGCTTACATACAAACAGAATCCTACACTCAGATTATCACAATTCATATTTTGTAACAAATCCGGATCTTGAAGTCGGACACTAAATAAAATTGAAAGAAAAAATGGTTGGTCTTTGTCTTTCTTCTCAGTTAAATTAGATTTTTTTTTTTTAACCATCTTATTGTTTTGCGCCTTCAAGTCCACCCCCACCCACCCTCTCTCTCTCTTCTCACTATTGTTTTGTCTGTCCACTGTGAAATACGTACTGGACACATCATACATTTGATTCAGGAACCTTTTAAATACGAGTCAAGAACTTTACACCGTGATTGATTCAGTGACCGACTGTGCTCAGTCTCGACCTACTATCGTTGATTCGTTTCAGTTGTAAATTCTGATCTTTTGTTAACAGCAGTGGTGGACGGAGAGATACGGGCGGGGGTTGGGGGGGGGCGAGCAGAGACGGTGGGGGGGGGGAGAGAGAGAGAGAGAGAGAGAGAGAGAGAGAGAGAGAGAGAGAGAGAGAGAGAGAGAGAGAGAGAGAGAGAGAGAGAGAGAGAGAGAGAGAGAGAGAGAGAGAGAGAGACAGAGAGACAGAGAGAGAGAGAGAGAGAGAGAGAGAGAGACAGACAGACAGACAGACAGACAGACAGACAGACAGACAGACAGGCACAGACACAGAGAGAGACAGAGACAGAGAAACAGAGAGACAGACAAACAGACAGACAGACAGACAGACAGACAGACAGACAGACAGACAGACAAAGATGGTCACTTACTATGGAGTATTTCTCAGAGTCGGCACTGCTGGTATAAAGAGCCGCATTGTGTCCTGTGTAATTGTCCCAAGCTCCATGAAGGTCATAAGTCATAATGCTGATGTAGTCCACATACCTGTCACATCACCAAAAAAGACATCACTTGGCACAGTTACACCACCAAACAAAACATCATCGGATACAGTCACAATCACTACAGACAAGACAACATATAGTCCTAGCACCAAACAAGACATCACCATCAGGTACAAACACAACGTCAAACAAAACATTACCGGATACAGTCACAGTCACACCAAACAAGACATAAGATACAGTCCCAGCACCAAACAAGACATCACCATCAGGTACAAACACAACGTCAAACAAAACATTACCGGATACAGTCACAGTCACACCAAACAAGACATAAGATATAGTCCTAGCACCAAACAATTAAGACATCACCATCAGGTACAAACACAACGTCAAACAAAACATTGCGAGACACAGTCACAGTCACACCAAACAAGACATAAAATACAGTCCTAGCACCATCAGGTACAAACACAACGTCAAACAAAACATTACCGGATACAGTGTCACAGTCACACCAAACAAGACATAAGATACAGTCCTAGCACCAAACAAGACATCACCAGGTACAATAACAAAACAAACAGGACATCACCAAGTACAGTCACAACACCGAACAAGACATCACCCATTGCAGTCACAACATCAAACAAGACATCACCCAGTACAGTCACAACACCAAACACGACATCACCCATTACAGTCACAACACCAAGCAGGACATCACCAAACAAGACATCACCCAGTGCAGTCACAACACCAAACAAGACATCACCCAGTACAGTCACTACACCAAACAAGACATCACCCAGTACAGTCACTACACCAAACAAGACATCACCCAGTACAGTCACTACACCAAACAAGACATCGCCCAGTACAGTCACAACACCAAACAAGACCTGACCCCGTACAGTCACAATCACACAAGACATCATCCAGTAGTCACAAAACCAGACAAAATATCACCAGGAACAGTTGCAACACCAAACAAGACATCATCAAATATAGTCACAGTTTGAAACATCACCACTCGCTCATCATCACAGCACCTAGCACAGTCACAACACCAAACAAGACATCATCAAATATAGTCACAGTTTGAAACATCACCACTCGCTCATCATCACAGCACCTAGCACAGTCACAACACCAAACAAGACATCATCAAATATAGTCACAGTTTGAAACATCACCACTCGCTCATCATCACAGCACCTAGCACAGTCACAACACCAAACAGGACATCAGCAGGTACAGTGACAATGCGAAACTTCACCAGGCATTGTCATAACACCAAACATCGCCAGGTTTGTTAGTTAGTCAATTCTTGGATTTCAACATCCCGTCAACCTCAGGACGGATCACACATTCAAAATTCTTGTACACCAGTTCTAAACACTAGTCACTAAACCACAGGTTTGTCTAATTCACTGTTTCAACATTAAAACCAACCGTCATTTTATGAATGCATAATAACACACGTTTTGGTACCTAGTTATATTCCGTATGAGCTCATCACGGGAACCTTATTAAGTCGCTTGTGACTATGAGCAGTCTCTCGTCTTTGTCCGCGGAATAAGATGGGTCACCTTGATAAAGACGAGAGACCAGGTACAAAGACGAGAGACTGCGTTAGCCAAAACTAAGGCATTATTTTAAAAGGTAGGGAGAAGATTTGGAGAAAAAACATAGAAGGTGAATGAAGGCCTCGAAAAAAGGACAAAGAAGAAATTTCCGGCAGTGGTCGAAGCATGCGTAGATATGTTCTGAAATACTCCGGGCCTGAAGTGAGACCCTTTGTGTACCCTGGGTTCTCAACAGAGGGGACCTTAATTTCTGCCTCCGCTTTACCCTACTGCGGGGACATCGCCAGGTGCATCACAACATCAACAAGACCTCACCACTCGCTCATTGTCAAAGCACCACCATGCAGCCTGATTCCTGATAAAACAATACTACAATGGTCAGTTCTTGTCGAAACAAGAAACCATAAATCGATGATGACAGGAAGCCCGACTGTTACCTCTAAATGTCTGATGTTATCAATCTAGCTTGCTGTTTGGATGCACTGAGATGACCATCCAAACCAAGAACTGCTCGGATCCTTCATTTAGTGGACGGATCGAAGGGCCGACAGGCTATTATACCGGCATGTTAAACCTCAACCAGGCGAGGAAAGAGCTACCCAGTGTGTAAAGTCATCATTGTACATTCTGGAGCTAACCGCTCCTAGAATAGTGTTCATCTGACTTATTACTCCCGTCTGTGACATTTGCGTATGCTGGAGCTAACTGCTCCTACAAAAATGTTCATCTGACTTATTCTTCCCGAAGATGTCAAGGTAATAAACTGAAACTAACAGCTCCTAGAAAAATATGTATCTGTTGCATACCACCCGTCTATGTCATGATCATAAGCAGGAGCTAACCATTACCTGAACAGTGTTCATCTGTCGTATTCCATACGTCTCTACCACGGTCATATGCTGGACCTCCCTAATAGTGTTCAACAGTCTCTGCCACGTTGATATGCTGGAGCTAACACTTCCATGAGTAGTGTTCATGTAGTCGTATTCCACCCGTCTATGTCATGATCATAAGCAAGAGATAACCACTACCTGAACAGTGTTCATCTGTCGCGTTCCACACGTCTCTGCCACGGTCATATGCTGGAGTCAACCCCTCCTGAACAGTGTTCATCTGTCGTGTTCCACACGTCTCTGCCACGGTCATATGCTGGAGTCAACCCCTCCTGAACAGCGTTCATCTGTCGCGTTCCACACGTCTCTGCCACGGTCATATGTTGGAGTCAACCCCTCCTGAACAGTGTTCATCTGTCCTGTTCCACACGTCTCTGCCAGGGTCATATGCTGGAGTCAACCCCTCCTGAACAGTGTTCATCTGTCGCGTTCCACACGTCTCTGCCACGGTCATATGCTGGAGTCAACCCCTCCTGAACAGTGTTCATCTGTCGCGTTCCACACGTCTCTGCCACGGTCATATGCTGGAGTCAACCCCTCCTGAACAGTGTTCATCTGTCGTGTTCCACACGTCTCTGCCACGGTCATATGCTGGAGTCAACCCCTCCTGAATAGTTTTCATCTGTCGCATTCCATCCGTCTGTGTCACGGTCATAATATAATATGCTGGAACTTATCCCTCTACAATGGAAATAAATAACTGTAAATGGGTACCAAACGCTTAAACAACAACAACAACAACTGGCCGGGGTTAAGTCTAAACACACTTCCTGGTAAATAAAATAAATAAATTTGAAACAACATGAGTAAGTATGACTGGGTGGGCGGGTGGAAAAGTGGGTGGTTGGGTTTTCAGGTGTGACTGACTTGTTCAGGACGGGTATGTCATAGCCGTTTTCGACGGTTATGTAGCCAGCACCAACAGCTGCGGTCAGCATCAATTTAGTCTTTGCACTGGACACCGCCTCATCGTCGAACGCCTTCCTTAGCTCCTGTAACATGTACAGTCAGGGCAAAAAATCCATTCTTTAGGTCCTGTAACGTAACATCCCAGCCAGGGAACCAAACCCGTTCCTCAGGTCCTGTAACATGTAAAATCACAGTCAGGGCACCTAACCCGTTCACTGGGTCCTGTAACATCTAAAATCACAGTCAGGACACCTAACCCGTTCACTGGGTCCTGTAACATCTAAAATCACAGTCAGGACACCTAACCCGTTCACTGGGTCCTGTAACATGTAAAAGCACCGTCAGGGCACCAGACCTGTTTATTAGTCCTCTAAGACCACTGTGATCGTGTTTTCATACACACTATGAGTCGCCCATTATCTATCTATCTATCTATCTATCTATCTATCTATCTATCTATCTATCTATCTATCTATCTATCTGTTTTTACATTTTTGTTTTATTCATCGAAAATCAGTTGAGTTTCGTTTCATTCCATTCTGACAGCAAATTTTAATATTATATATACTCACCTGATATACTTCAACTGAATTTTTGTTTCTCTTTAGTTTTAGTTGTTGTTGTTGTTGTTTGGTGGGTGGTGGTGGTGGTGGTGGTGGTGGTCCTCGAAAAGGAAAAAACTCTTATTCTGACATAGAGAATGTACACTGCTTCGCCAGGGTAATTAACAAATTTAATTAAAGAAAGTAACATGTTTTATTCAGGTAGTGCTTGTCACAGTTTATATTGTGTAATGGTTTTTATCTAGTTTTAAGTCTTTTCCCACCTTGTTTCTCCCAATTTTTGCATGCTTTAGATATTTTAACTTTTCCAGTCAAAATATTAAAACAATTGAAGGTGAATTCAAAATAGTATCATATTCATATACTCTACAATACTCCTTGAAAAGTACGTCATCAGTACATAAATTGCGTGCTCTCAGTTAAACTCTGATAATATTAATACATCCCAAATAATCTAAAAATTGTACACCAATATCACATTTTTCATAAAATTCTTGAAAACAAAAAGAATCATATTTTCTTTCGAAAGCTTCTTATCCAAAAATATGTTCCTACTTGTTCATTCCTTAGAATGAAACACTTCTTCGTTGTTGTTGTTACTCTTAAACTAGTTATAAAAAAAGAGTTCAATTAGCAATTCACTTGCACTACTTACTTCAATCCTGTCAGAAAGGTTTTCATAGGCCTTAAATACATTTATCCAGAAAGGGTTTGTAACCTTTCTTGTAGTTAACATTCTAGGTTCATATGTTTTAGATGAGTATTTTCGCAAACTGTTTCTCCAGTTTGGTCTGTTTTGATAGTTTCCTCAGCTAGATTAATTTTAGCGCCTTAGTATAATTTAATGTCCGGAATATTAATACCGCCACTTGATACCGCCAGTGAAATGCAACTGACCTCTTTACTTTGTCCCTTTTTCTGTCCCTCACGAGTTTCTGAATTTCATTAATAAACATATCTGGAGGATCTGGAAGCATGATCCACAAATATAATAATTTAGGTAGAATCAACAACTTATGTACTGCAACTCTTCCAAATGCAGTGATTGTACGTTTCGTACGTATATTAAACAGTTGTTTTACCTCCTTAAATGTATCTGTTATTTTAAGCTCTGGTGTATTATGGGACAAATTGTTTTTGAACCAGAGCTCCAGGATTAAACTCTTGCGGATTCAAACACATATTTAGATGGAATAATAATATCTCTGTACAGTTTCTTTTACTTCCAAGCCAGACATTACACGATTTGTCAAAAAAAAAATTCAGTCTCGCTATATTCTCAAATCCTCTCAGGACTCCTAAACGTTTTTCATATGATTTCTGACACCTTCAGGTCAAAATAGGCGAGGTATCATCTGAAAACTGGCAATTTTTAAATTCGCTGCCTAAAATCTTTTGCCTTTTAATTATTTATATATATATTTAATTATTCTTCTTACCCTCCGTTGTTTTGCATGTTAATACTTATGCACAAAGAATAAAAAGATACGGTGAAATTGGCTTGCCTCGACGACAGCCAAAAGCAACGACAACAAACAAACAGTAACAAAACAAACAAACAAAACACACACACACGCATGCACGCACACATACACACACATACGCGCGCGCGCGCGCACACACACACACACGCGCACACACACACACGCACGCACACACACACACGCGCGCACGCACACACACACACACGCACACACACACACACACACACACACACACACACACACACACACACACACATTCACACACACCAAAACAACAACAACAACAAACACCCAGGGACACCGACTTGGCAATGACTGAAAGAGACCCTATATAATCTTGCAGCCAAGGAAACTCCAGACACGCAATAGAAAGAAAACCCAGAGGCGCAGCAGATAAACAGCCAGAGACAGCGGTACCTGGACGAGCAGCGCAAAGTTGGCCTTGTCCTCCACCCGTCCCCCTCGATCAATTTTCCCCGGGTATTCCCAGTCAAGGTCGAGGCCATCAAAGTCGTTGTCGCGCAGCAATTTGATGGCGCTTGTGATGAACTCCTGACGGTTGGCGGCCGTGGAGGCCATGGCGCTGAACCCCTCTGAGCGGGCATTGTATCCACCGACCGCCAGCAACGTCAACAGCCCCACTTTCCGAATCTTCAGGTCGGTGAAGCGTTTGTAGCTGTGTGTGATGTGGTGAAAACAGCCGATTAGTGTTGAAGCGTTTGGAGCTGTGTTTTATATGATGAATAGCCGGTTAGTGTTGACGCGTTTGTAGCTGTGCTTTATATGATGAATAGCCGGTTAGTGTTGAAGCGTTTGTAGCTGTGTTTTATATGATGAATAGCCGGTTAATGTTGAAGCGTTTGTAGCTGTGCGTGATGTGATGAAAACAGCCGAGTAGTGTTCAAGCGTTTGGAGACGTGTTTTATATGATGAATAGCCGGTTAGTGTTGAAGCGTTTGTAGCTGTGTGTGATGTTATGAAAACAGCCGGTTAGTACTGAAGCATTTGTAGCTGTGCGTGATGTGATGAAAACAGCCGATTAGTGTTGAAGCGTTTGGAGATGTGTTTTATATGATGAATAGCCGGTTAGTGTTGAAGCGTTTGTAGCTGTGTGTGATGTGATGAAAACAGCCGGTTAGTGTTGAAGTGTTTGTAGCTGTGTGATGCAAATAGCCGGTTAGCGTTGAAGCGTTTGTGGCTGTGTGTAATCAAGGCAGGGAACGTTTGCAGCTTTATGTGATAAAAACAGGAAGTTACTCAAACATTATACATATATTACATCATGCATTAAAAACATATGAACGCAGTGAGTGTGCTTGAGACGTGAAAATAGTGATATTAAAAATACAAATAAATAAAAGGGGGGGGGGGAGGATCATGCAATTAGTCAATCAATGAAGTGTGGACGTACAGGCCTTTACCGTTGTCCAGGATCTCGTTCCACTCAAGGGTGGTCATACGGTTTTTTTCCAGCTTGGCGAATGAGAAGATTAGATGCGTGCAGTAATCCACGCTGATCTGCTCGGGGAAGAAGGTACGATTGTTGCGGTACTGTGACCAGTTCTGGTAGTAGCAGAACACCACCTTGTTCTTGGCCAGCACTAAAACAGATACCAGTTGTCACAGTCGTTTGTTCTCAACGGCCTGAAACGGAGATGAGTTGTTGTAGTAGCACGCACATCACCAGCTTGTTCTGGGCCAACACTGAAAGAAAGACCAACTTGTGAATAATTTTGTTATGTGATAAACACTGAAACAGAGACCATTTCTCATAGTTGCAATCACCAGCTTGTTTTCAGCCAACACTGTAACAGAGCAGAGACTAGTTTTCACAGTAGCACATCCGGCTCCAGCTTATTCTTAACCAACACTGAAACATGAGACTACTTCTCAAAGCTGTACACCGTAAGTTGTTCTGAGCCAACACTGAAAAAGAGACCAGTTCTCAAAGTCTTTTGTGATGTACAAACACTGAAACAGAGATAAGCTGTCATGGTAGCAATCGTCAGCTTGTTGTGGGCCAACACTGAAACATACACCAATTCTAAAAGTAGTCTGTTATATGCCAACACTGAAACAGAGACCAGTTCTCATAGTAGTAATGCCAGCTTTTTCATGGCCAACATTGAAACAGTACTCAAAGTAGTTTGTTATGGGCCAACACTGAAACAGACCAGTGTTCGTAGTAGCAATCGTCAGGCTGTTCTTGGACAACACTGAAATAGGGACCAGTTGTCAAAGTAGTTTGTTAATGGGACAACACTGGGCCTAGACTTGTTCTCATAGTAGCAATCACCAGCTTGTTCTGAGCCAACACTCTAAGGGAAACAGGGGCTAAAGCCCGTTCTTAACTGGGCGAATGTTTGTTCGCCCGAACATACTTCGGACACTTCGACGAACTATGATTCGTTTCTTAATTGAACATTTACATCGCCGAATATGGTTCGGACAGTCCAAACTTTACTTCATTCTCAACTGGCTTGTAATGAGATGCAAGCTTCGGCCCGAACTTGCGGCAGACGCATGATCGAAAATGTAGGCTAAAGTCAAGTCAGTACACTTTAATCATCCCTCACAGGGTAATTCAACTAACTACTATCTCATTCTGGGTCTCCGAGACAAGGCTGCGCCTTCCACAAGTCAACAAATAAACAAATCCCCTCCGAAGCCAGTGAAGAACCTAGCGACACCGTCATCCATTTTTATTTTTGTTTTGTTTTCTCCATTCACAGGAGAGCTCTTCTCTCGGCCAATCAGAGGCAATGATCGTCCAACAGGGCGAATGTTCCCAGAACATGTTGAGCGAAGGTTTTTGGACCCCGAATACTTCGACGAATACTTCCAACTAGGTTCACGAAGAAAACTTGGCCCAATTAAGAACCAACTAGCTTCGCCGAATACTTCCAACTAGGTTCGCGAAGAAACATTCGCCCAATTAAGAACGGGCTTAAGGTTCTCATGGTATCGCATCACCAGCTTGCTCTGAGCCAACACTCTAAATGAAACAGAGGCTAAGGTTCTTGTTGCATGACATCACCAGCTTGCTCTGAGCCAACACTCTAAGTGAAACAGAGGCTAAGGTTCTCATGGTATCGAATCACCAGCTTGCTCTGAGCCAAACACTCTAAGTGAAACAGAGGCTAAGGTTCTCATAGTATCACATCACCAGCTTGCTCTAAGCCGAAACAGTCTAGTTCTCATAGTCATAATCATCATCGTGTTTCTTTTGTTCTTTTCTTTTTCTCTTTGTTCTTGTGTTTTTGTTGTTGTTTTGTCTTGGCTGACATAGAAACAAAGAGCAAGTCGTTTCTCGTGAATATTTATGTTTTGCAAAAAAGAAAGAAAAGAAAAGTAGGAAAGTTTGAGAAAATGTTTCCAGAAGAAGAAGAAGAAGAAATAATAATAATATGTAACCGAGTGTATTGTATACATGTTCCGGGCCATGACCCTATAACCTTTTCTTTCCGGTCCTTTTCCTTTTTGGTTGAGTGGGGGTTTTATGGCCCCAATTATCTAAGGTGTTAAAAGTTGTGTGCTGGGCCGGCAGCGTCCCTTTTCCCCCAGTGTCCCTGCAGAGGCAGGTTGTTTGTTTACTGTTGCGGCCGGTGTTCATGTGTTCATCTCAGTGGAGAGCCTGTAAGTAGTTATTTTCTATGGCTTGTTATTCTATTCTACTGATGTAAATAATGTATGTTTATAATGTTACCATGTTCACGACGTGCCTTGATTTTAGTTCTTGAATACGTGGGTAATTTCGGCGTTAGATTGCCGCCTGGTTCCAGCCGCTATGGCGTCAGAGTACCTTGTTTGTGCGTTCGAATGTTAAGCCTTTATGCCACAGGATGACCGGTGTTTCCAAAATGTATGCAGCTAACCTTGGTTAGGTGATATGTAGCTAGCATGTTATGTTGCCATTGTTGGATGCTCAGTTTGAGTGATGCTTTGCCGATGCAAATTAGTTATCCCTCTAAAGTATGGGTACTTTGTCAGTGCGGCCGTGCGGCACAACTTATTTGTTTAGTTTCCTACCGATCTATGTTTCTACATGAAATCGGTGGTATATTATGGCTAACACTTTGAAGATGTTGACTTCATAGTTGTGGAATGTTCAGTTTACTAGTTGAATATGGTTTAGTGCATAGGGGTGATTGTATAAACTGTGAGACATGTTATTTCTGTTTTGATCCGGCTTTTGTATGGCCAAGTCTTGGGCGCGCAGACATTCACTGCTTAGATTGTAAACCCTTTCCGGGTCTTTGTGCGTGTACCCGAACTGGCCGGTGATGCACATCAGTGGTGGCAATTAGGTCTTTGTCTCTGTTCACTAACCGAGCAGACAGGCACAGCCAGACCAACAGCTTAGATTCTTGATGCGCTACCCGCGTCAGTAAGACGCTTGACGTTGTTCACAGATATGCTCTGCTAGTCAATAACAGTGACATGCTGTAACGCTTTGAGTAACGAGGCTGGAGCCGGTCAGTTTATGACTGACTTCCTCCCGCTTACGGCATGGTCCCAAATGCCACCCGTGTCACTATCCAACTCGTTGTGTGCTTAAGTGGAACTGCTGTAACAATTATCTCACTCTTCCTGTTTAGTTAAGAATGAGCTTGGTAATCCGCATTCTTCACTGTTACTTTATTGTATACTATTATACTGGGAGTTCATCAGTTAATTGACTGGCCGTCTCTTGTATACTTACCGCGACTCTGTGAGATGTTTTAAGTGCAAAGTCATGCGCACAGTTTATGTGCTTGATGATTAATCATTTTGTCATGTATTATAGTAACCCACAGGTAAACTACATGGTTACTGTAGTTATTAGATAATTGCTGTTGTTTATACTTTACATTTGCTTTCATGTTCTAAATGTTTTGTTTGCTTGTGTCTTTTCCAATACAGACACTGTTTCCTGGTTAGTTGGTGTACAAATAAAAGTTATGTTATAGCAACCTCTGACTTGTGGCTCTTCATCCATGCTTCCAACCTGCTTCCCCTCAACTCCCCATCCCCACTCCCCTACAAATAAAACAGAAAAAAAGAAAAAGGCAGCTGCGGCAGTAGACTAGAAGATACGGAAACAGCAGCAGCATACTATAGGAAGAAGTGGAAACAGGGGAGATAGGGCATTGAAAGATACACAAACATGTGTTGACATGTGTCAATATTCTTACAATATAATTTCAACAGGTGTCAGTGTCCCAACAAAAAGCGGCAGCATTACAAAAGAACGGTGTTGACATGTCTCAGTTTCCCTTCGGAAAATTGTCAGTGTCCCTGCAGGAGTGTGTTGTCAGATGTCAGTGTTCCTACGGAAAGGTGATAACAGATGTGGTGTCAGTGGCCCTTCAAAAAGGTGTTGACAGGTGTCTGTGTCCCTACGGAAAGGTGATGACAGCTGTAGTGTCAGCGTCCATACCAAAAAGTGTTGCCAGGGATCAGTGTTCCTACGGAAAGGTAATAACAGCTATAGTGTCAATGTTCCTACCAAGAGGTGTTGACAGGTGTCAGTGTCTCTACAGGAAATTATTGACGGGTGTCAGTGTCCCTACGGAAAGGTGATAAAGATAACAGCTAGTGTCAGTGTCCCTACCGAAAAGTGTTGACAGGTGTCAGTGTCTTTATAGGAGGGTGTTAACATGCGTCCCACCTTGATAGCCGATGGCGACCAGAAGAATGGCCAGCTGGAGCGGCAGCCAAGTCCTCATGATGTCTGTCTCCCACTCTCGGACCGTTGTCGGGGACACGCTTGATCTTGATTCTGGTACGCTGACACTGTGACAGGACCACTTGTGGCATATACATTATACACTCGTTAAGAGAAAGAAATGGGGAGAACACAAATTATCGTCAAAAGGTCAAATTATGGTCTCGATTTGAGTGGCGCAGAGCAAGAGTGCTAGCTCTCGAAAGCTAAAGTTAAGCATGATCCAGCGTGATCACCAAATGGATGGGTGACCGTTACGTGCTAGCTAGGCATTGCGCCTGCCCCGAGATTTCTCCGGAGTCAAATTATGTGCATTGCGCCTGCCCTGAGGTTTCTCCGGAGTCAAATTATGTGCATTTCGCCTGCCCTGAAATTACTCCGGAGTCAAATTATGTGCACTGCGCCTGCTCCGAGATTTCTCCGGAGTCAAATTATGTGCATTGCGCCTGCCCTGAGATTTCTCCGGAGTCAAATTATATGCATTGCGCCTGCCCTGAAATTTCTCCGGAGTCAAATTATGTGCACTGCGCCTGCTCTGAGATTTCTCCGGAATCAAATTGTGTGCATTGCGCCTGCTCCGAGATTTCTCCGGAGTCAAATTGTGTGCATTGCGCCTGCCCTGAGATTTCTCCGGAGTCAAATTATGTGCACTGCGTCTGCTCTGAGATTTCTCCGGAGTCAAATTGTGTGCATTGCGCCTGCCCTGAGATTTCTCCGGAGACAAATTGTGTGCATTGCGCCTGCCCTGAGATTTCTCCGGAGTCAAATTGTGTGCACTGCGCCTGCTCTGAGATTTCTCCGGAGTCAAATTGTGTGCATTGCGCCTGCCCTGAGATTTCTCCGGAGTCAAATTATGTGCATTGCGCCTGCCCTGAGATTTCTCCGGAGTCAAATTATGTGTAGACTATACAAAGTCCTTCGAATGAGATTATAAGCCGAGGACCGCCACTCATCGCCCTGTGTATATCATATCATATAATTATCAGATTACGGCTCGTAGGCCTTTTAGCCTTTTGCCTGTTAAGTCGTATTTTGGTTTATATTATGTCCAACATTATTCCTTTTCAGATTGCTGCGTGCGTTGACCTGGCTTGTTTTCGTCAGTTCTTCTTCTTCCGTAGAGTGGCCAACATCATTTTGTTGATGGTTCTGTCGCTACCGAGTTACCTTGTGCTATACATTTTTTTTCTTTTTTCTTTTTTTTTCTTTTTTTTCTTTTTTTTATTCAGTATAACAAATATAACACAATAATACAACATATCAGTGCACCCGTTCCGACAGTGGATAACACACATATACAAATATACATGCTCATGTTATACATACATAATAGACAAAAAAGATACATCCATACAGACAAAGAGTTGGACAAAGTACTTCATAGACAGATAGTTGCCTTGCACAAAGCGTGATTGACTGCCTGTCACATATGTGCATATATTCTAAATCTAAAATAAGTACACATGCCCTGAGGTTATCCGTTTTCTGTTTTCAAAATAGGCTTGTAACAGAGCCAGTTCACGATAAAGGTGGGCAGTTCGCCGCTGATCTTTGCATTGTATTCATCTATTTTGTGTTTCAGCATCAGTTGTTGAAGGAAGCAGGAGAGAGTTGGCAAGCACTTGTCGAGTTTGCATTTGTATATAAATTGCTTAGCTTGAAGTATCACTAAGTCAAAGACAGTGTCAGTTTTGATGTCTATTTCTGTTCCAAACAATACAAGATTTTGTGTAGATTTTACATTTAACGCTGTCTCACATTTTTCTTTCAATATTGTTTCCAGCGAAGTCCAAAAACGTCTGATATAAGCACATTTCCAAAACATATGTTCAATGCTATCTTTTTTGTCATTGCAGAAGCCACACTGAGTGTTAGCAGTGACTCCCATTTTGTTTAATACTATATTAGTAGCTATTATTCTATGTATAATGCGCATTTGTAACCATTTAAGTTTTACATCTTTAATTTTTTGTACTTTTATGAAAACTGTATTCCAAGAAATATTTGACTTCAGTTTTTCACTCCATTTCAGGCAACAATTTGGCATACAGTTGTCGTTTACAAGAATGTTGTAATAGAGCCTTGCACCCTTTGGTGCAGAGTAGATTGTACTCAGCGAGATATTTACCTCATCTGCCATATTATTACTAATAAGTATCGTAGACTTCTTGATATACTGTTTTATTGAACTGGTGCAACTATTAAAAGTCAAGAAATCAACCGTCATGCCAGACTTTGTATTAAATTCTGCAAGAGTGCAAAACCGCCCATTTTCTTTTATAAAATGAGCGATACAGTACACTCCATTGTCAACCCACTGTGTGTATTTGATCATCTTGTTTCCGATCATCATATTCTTGTTATAGAAAACAGGTTCAGAAAGAAGTTGAGATGTCGAGTTTGGTTTCACTTTACTACAGAAAATTCCATAAGCTTTGAAGACGTCTGCCCAGAAGGAATTATTTTTGACAGTTTGGTTGAAAAAGCAGGGGCCGTAGCACTCTAATTGATGAAGAAATGGATACAACTCCATCGGAATATTTCTCCATTTATGGTTTGATATCTTTAACTTTTTTATCCATGTGAGTTTTAGAGCTAGAATATACGTTTTAATATCTGGAATATTTAGACCTCCACTTTTTACATCTTTTATTGTCGTCTTTCTGGCAATTCTGTCTTGTTTTCCATTCCAAACAAATTGAAAACATATTTTTTGAAGATCTTTCACAAAGTTATCAGGGGGGTCAGGCAGCAAAATCCACAAATGGATCAGTTTTGACAGAATCAGTGACTTCAGTATAGCAACTCTTCCTAGCGGAGTAATAGTCCTAAGTGACCAAATTTTAAACAGTTTTTTAACTTCATCAAATTTTTTGTTGTAATTTATTGTTGCACACTCTTTTAAATCCTGGATAAACCATATGCTAAGGATCTTAAACATAGTTGGATTCCATACCATTTTCAAATGCGGCATATATTTTACTGTTGAATATTTTTGGCTACCTAACCATATGGCCTGTGTTTTGTCCGCATTCAAAAACAGGCCAGATACTTTTCCAAATTTATTAATTGCATCTATTGATTTTTCAAATGATTTTTTCTCCCCATTGTTCATTAGTTGTGTGTCATCTGCGAATTGAGATATTTTGTGTTCTACTTTATTTATCCAGATTCCCTTGATATCACTATCTTCTCGAATCATGATTGCTAAAATTTCAACACACAAAATGAATATGTATGGTGATATCGGGTCGCCCTGTCGGCACCCACGCTCTACTGTAAACCATTGGGTTGTCTGTCCATTCACTATTACCGTTGATTTTATGTTTTTATAAAAAGTATCTATCCATCTACAAAGGTCTTTTCCAAAACCGAATGCTCGAAGAGCCCTAAACATGAACCGCCAGTCAAGAGAATCAAACGCTTTCTCAAAGTCGAGGCATAGCAACAATCCAGGCTTATTTTTTGTATTCAAATAGTTTATCAAGTCATAAATCAACCGAACGTTATCACCCATGTATCTGTTGGAAATGAAACCTGTCTGATCATCATCAATTAATGATGGTAGTACTCTTTTAATTCTGTTAGCGATACAGGAAGATCCAATTTTGTATATGACATTAAGGAGAGAGATTGGTCTCCAGTTTTTAATGTTATCTCTAGGTTTATCGCCCTTGGGAATGCAAGTAATAATGCCTTCCTTTTGAGTGGTGGATAGTTCGCCATCTTCAAATGCCTTATTTAAAGCTCTAACAACAAATGGTCCAAGCTGCTTCCAAAAGCACTTGAAAAATTCTGCCCCAAAACCATCTGTACCAGGGCTTTTTTCATGTTTCATATGTTTCAACGCTGTTCCTGCCTCCTCTATTGCTATTTTCCCTTCAAATATGTATGTGTGTATACACACACACACACACACACACACACACACACACACACACACACACACACACACACACACACACACACACACACACACACACACACATACACACATGTAGGGACTGATCTCACGAAATACCACCGTTTATTGACTTGACCTTCCATTGTCTATTGCCCCACTGTCGGTCTTTATGTATATTAGCAGATCCAGTTGTTTTTTCTTTCTGCGCTATACCTCTTGCAGTGATCTTTGTCTTACTTTTGTTTTTTTGAACACTTCAGGTATTTTGTTCTTTTTGTGCACTGGTAATGTTTTTATATTTTTCTGATCTACCCCTTCTTTGTCTGCCCTCTTGCTTCTTTGGACATTTTTGCCTGGAAACGTATGTGCGTATTACAGGGTTTTCATGTGCCTGTGACCATGTTTTCACGCACTTTGTGACAGTCATAGTTCGGCTTGGCACTGGTGTTATGTGTAAATGCACGTGCGTGAACGGGATTTCGTGTGAACTACTGCCTAACCAGCATATTCGGCCTTTGTGTCATTCCCGTTTTTTTCACGTGATGATTCAGCGTGCTCTAGATGTGGTTCGGGTGTGTTGTATTGAATGGGAGATGGAACTGTTTACCTATTGTCTGTTGTACTACTGTTGTACCTGGCGAAGCAGCTACCAAAATTCTGATGTGTTGATAACTTTGGGTTTATATACTGTCGATTATGGATAGCATTACAATATTGTCTGTAAATTGCCAAGGCCTTGGCAATACTAGAAAGAGAAGAGACGTTTTCCATTATCTGAAGCAAAAATCTTGCTCGATATACTGTTTGCAAGACACGCATATCAGTACCAAATTAGAAACATACGTCAAAGCTGAATGGGGATATAATTGCTTTTTTGCATCTTACAGCTCTAATTCAAGGGGAGTAGCAGTAATGTTTATGAACAATTTTGAATTCAAAATCAACGATGTAAAGCGAGATAGGAACGGAAATTTCATTTTTATTTCCTTCTCAATGAAGGATACAGATATTTTGCTTGTCAATGTTTACGGACCGAACCGGGATACACCTGCTTTTTATGAAGAGCTAACGGAAATGGTTAAAGAATACCAAAACCATAATATAATTATAGTAGGCGATTGGAATTTAGTGTTAGACCCCCAGTTAGACAGTTATAATTATAAACATATAAACAACCCAAAAGCCAAAGAGTCCGTTGAAAATATGATGTTAGAACTAGGTTTAACTGACATTTGGAGAGAAGCTAATCCTGAGTGCAAACGTTATACGTGGAGAAAAACGAAACCACTTAAGCAAAGTAGGCTTGATTATTTTCTACTCTCTGACTACTTAGTCTCCAGTTTTGAAGATACAGACATTCTTCCTGGATATCGGTCTGACCATTCAATGGTTACCCTTAAGCTTCGCTTTGGAAAAGAAATGAAACGAAACACCTTCTGGAAATTTAATTGCTCCCTACTGAAAGATAAAAAGTACATTGATGAAATAAATGATGAAATAAATAATGTTATAGAACAGTATGCAGCCCCCCACTATGATAAAGCAAGTATCTCGGGCATTGCCAAATCTGACTTTGAACTTACAGTTTCTGACAAGGTTTTTCTAGATTTTTTGCTCATGAAAATAAGAGCACGAACAATTTCTTATGCGACAATGAAAAAGAAAAAAACACGAGAGAAAGAAGACAGTTTGTTAAGAGACATTAAATTATTTGAAGAGAAAGAAAGTAAAACAGAGACGGATATTAAGCATATTGCAGAGAAAAATAAAGAACTAGTTTCACTAAGGAAGAAAACAATGGAGGGTGTACTACTGCGATCAAAAGCGAGGTGGGTGGCAGAAGGAGAAAAGATATCAAAATACTTCTGTAACCTGGAGAAAAGGCACTATGTTAGTAAACAAATGATAAAACTAATTGACGCAAAAGGTGAGGAAATTAAAGAACAACTTGACATAAATAAAGAAGTTAACAATTTTTATAGTAATTTGTATAAAGCCAAGGACCTAGAAGAGTGTGAGATTGAACAGTTGGTAACGGAAATTCCCAAACTATCTGAGGAGGAATCAAGATCATTAGAAGGGCTATACATTTTCTGTTCCCAATGTTTATCCAGAAGGTTTTTGAAGGAGTTTAGTATTCCTGCTAATACAATGTTGGGTGGCAGGCTGTTCCAATACAATGCTGGGTGGCAAGCTGTTCCAGTTGTTTGTAACTATGTTACTGAAAAGAATGTGCATACTGATTAGGAAGAACTGTCTTCTTGTGTAGTTTGAAAGGGTGTCCTCTTGTTCCAGCAGATTCATTCAGTTTGAACAAGGAACAAACGGTCTCAGGATCATAAAAACCATGTATCATTTTAAAAGTTTGAAAACGTTTCAAAGTTATGCATGCAGAAAATCAGTACGCACGTTAATGACCCTGTAGTCTCTGTCAGAGTTTGATGAAATACGGAAACACCAAAATAACCCAGCATGCACTAAAACATTCAGTCAGTCTTCAGACTAGAGTCTTGAAGTTGGACACTATAGTATACATACGGAAGAAGAAGAAGAAATTCCTTTATGAAGGCACTAAGCAGCACACTGCGGGAAGCAGCACGGGTGGAGCTACCCCTGGCTGAAGTGGGGAGAGGGACCGCTTCTGCTGGAAGAAACAATCTGAAAACTCTGAAAAAACGACAGTTCGTTATAAGAAAACAAACAGCAAAAGACAAAATGAGAAAAGCGGTAAGAGAATGACGTAAGGCATAGTAATGACGTTTTTTTCTTTTTCTTCTGACAACATTTTGACGTCTATGCACAAACATTGAATAGTCTATCTCAGTGTCAGGGAAGTGCCAAATGCAGTCTGGTCCCCGCTAGCTCACAGGATACTGATCTGTACAGAGCTCACAGCGCCATACATAGCTCAGTGACTGAGGGAGTGTGGGGGTTTCCGAACATTATAAAGAAAAATGAGGATGTACCTCTGGTGTAGTTTATGTACCTTGTATTTACGCGCATGCCAGGCGAGAGTTACCGTGGGCGACTCAGGTCTTTGTTGTTGTACTTGTCTGACGTCTTTCGAGCGTTAATTAATTCCCTTGTGTGTTGATTTTGTATATTAATTTTGAGAGTTTGTTCTTTTTCATGTACAATATGCATTGTTTCTTTTCTGGAGTATAGAACCACTAGGAAACGGCAAAAGTGTGTAGTGTGTGTGTGTGTGTGTGTGTGTGTGTGTGTGTGTGTGTGTGTGTGTGTGTGTGTGTGTGTGTGTGTGTGTGTGTGTGTGTGTGCATTAAAACGCACAAACGTGACCCCATTGCACGCATGTGTGTTGTAGAAAAGCCGTTGCAGTTTTCTGTTGTTTGTATGACACTTCCGCAAATGTAAATGGTGCCCTTATCTGTGCATGTGTTTGTAGGCGCGTGTGCGTGCGCGCATTTATGTGCGTGTGTGTGTGCGCGCGCGCGCGTGTGTGTGTGCATGTGATAGCGCGAGTGGCATGGCTGTGTGTTTGAGAGAGAGAGATACAGAGAGAGAGAGAGGTTTGACATTACTGAAGATGTTCGTGGGAGTACAAAACTTTACAGAAAACACAGAGACAAGCTAGCAAACATACAGATACCTCATGATACACAAACAAATGCAAGAAAGCACGCTTCCTTTTTAAATTTACGTATATTTTTTAATTGAACACTTAAACATGTTGTATTGTGTGACCATAGGGTGTCTTGGAAAAGCGACCTTTGCAGCCTATTTCTAACTTCCATTGAATTGTAGAATAGTTCTTATACCGAGTCTTTTTTGTGTGAACATAGAGGGTCTTAGAACAGCTAACTATGCAGTATATTTCTAACTACAACTGAACCGAATCATATTTCCTATACTGAGTCTTTTTCGTTACTATCAGATTTCGACTCCAGCACAGCTCCAACTCTCCTACCAACTCACTCACTCTTGACACCCCGCCCCCACGCCATCCACTATCCGTCTCCGGCCCCACACCTCCACCCCCCCCGCCCCCCGCGTGCCCCATTCTCCACGCTTTTCTGGCGGTTCCACGAAGACAGCCGTCAGTGGAAGATGGCATATATGGGACGCCATAGAACCTTCGCATAGGCGTGGGTGTTGCTGGCACAGATGCAGAGGTATCAACGGCAAATGAAGGGCACAGTGTTATTGGCACAGATGCAGAGGTATCAATGGCAAATGAAGGGCACAATGTTATTGGCGCAGATGCAGAGGTATCAGCGGCAGATGAAGGGCACAGTGTTACTGGCACAGATGCAGAGGTATCAACGGCAAATGAAGGGCACAGTGTTATTGGCGCAGATGCAGAGGTATCAACGGCAGATGAAGGGCACAGTGTTACTGGTACAGATGCGGAAGTATCAACGGCAAATGAAGGGCACAGTGTTATTGGCGCACATGCAGAGGTATCAACGGCAGATGAAGGGCACAGTGTTACTGGCACAGATGCAGAGGTATCAACGGCAAATGAAGTGCACAGACACCACTCCAGGACTGCCAGAACAGCTTATAGATACCAAACCAGGCCGTGATGCCGTGGCCGAAGCTAGCATGACTACACACACAAGCGACCCTGTGATGTGTCAAAATTATACCATCGATAGCAAACTGCAAGATCTCTGGTCAGACGGTGTTGTGTGAAATAAGGGCAGTTCCCAAACCAGGCAACGAAATCTACGGAGAAAGCGTGCGTGTAAATGCATCCACGAAGTAGGTTAAAGATTGGAAGAATTGGATTGTTGTCTCTATGGGTATGGGCGTAAAAATGCCCACAATGTATTGAACGTAAGCTTTACAACCATGAAAATCAGAAAAGGATAAAAGTGTGTGTGTGTGTGTGTGTGTGTGTGTGTGTGTGTGTGTGTGTGTGTGTGTGTGTGTGTGTGTGTATGCAGCTTCGCTTCGCTTCCAAAGCCTATTTTTTCCCTTCTCTCTTTTTCTTCCCTTTTATTTATATAAAACTTTTTCATTTTTTTCATTTTTTTGTTTTTTTTGGGGGGTAATATTATTTAGGATCTATTGAAGCCTGTGCCCCCCCTTCCCCCCAACTACTGATCATAACTCAAGTACTTACTTGTTTTGCACGATCTTACCAACGGAGAAGACTTCCCGAGGCACTTCTCAAAAATCAAAAGCAGGAATAATGACTTTGGGTGGGGGGAAAAATTGAAGGTATTGTTTCAAATCTAAACAGGCCGATGAGGGGAGGGGAAAGAAGAGAAAGACAGGTTCGTGGAAATTGCTATTGACAAACAAAAAAGTTCTTTTTCCTTCGATGGAGTGTCCGCCTTTATAGAATGATGCTGATGACGGCGGTGATGTTGGTGTTAGCATTCTAGTTTTAATAATGCGGATAAGACCACCACTGAGGACGTTGATATTGATGCTCTCCCCACTGACAGCGTCCAGCCCCACGGCATCGCAGCCTAGTGATGATAACAGAGCGGAGGCCGCGAAGACTGCGGGGCCATGCTTTTGCAGCCTAGTGATGTTAGCAAAGTGGCGGCCACTACCGCGACGACTACCAGACTATGCCGCTGCAGCGCAGTGACGTTAGCAGAGTGGTGGCCACTACCACGACGACGGCCAGGCGGCTAGGACGTGGGAGCGCTGGGGCAGACCTGTGAAGCGGCTCCTGTTCCGACGCCGGCGGCGCATGATTAGCAATCTCTTTTTGGGCGACAGCCGCTCCGACAGTGAGAGAAAACATCAGGAGCGCAGCTGCACACACACACACACACACACACACACACACACACAAAACAAAAACAAAAACAAACAAAAAACACGTATTTCAGGGCAACTGAACCAAAGATTATTATTATTATTTTAAAGGTGCAGGACTTTCAAGGAAGTTGTGAAAGAACTGACAGAGGCAGCGTGACGGACAGAAACTGGGGGTTGGTTCGAGGTATTTCCAGCCTGGTAAGAGAAAGAGCGCTGACCGTGCACTGGACTTTGTCCGGAACGGTGGTAATCTGAATACTCGCATGTCTGCAGAAGAGCTGAACTGCCGGGAAGGAGTGTAGATTTCTTCGTCTTCAAAAACAAAAACAAACAAAAAACACGTATTTCAGGGCAACTGAACCAAAGATTATTATTATTATTTAAAGGTGCAGGACTTTCAAGGAAGTTGTGAAAGAACTGACAGAGGCAGCGTGACGGACAGAAACTGGGGGTGGTTCGAGGTATTTCCAGCCTGGTAAGAGAAAGAGCGCTGACCGTGCACTGGACTTTGTCCGGAACGGTGGTAATCTGAATACTCGCATGTCTGCAGAAGAGCTGAACTGCCGGGAAGGAGTGTAGATTTCTTCGTCTTCTTTTTCTCTCCCCCCTCCCCCCCCCTTTTTGTTGTTGTTGTTGTTGTTGTTGTTGCTGCTTGTTTTGTTTTTGTTTTTGTTTTGTTTTTGTTTTTTTGTAGCTTGCTGTTTGTTCCAAAAATGTACGGCGAGCACAAATAAGGACTGGCTGCTCTTTTTGGACACATAAACCTCACGGTCACAAGGGGGTGGCTGCTCTTTTTGGACACAAACCTCACAGTCACAAGGGGGTGGCTGCTCTTTTTGAACACAAACCTCACAGTCACAAGGGGGTGGCTGCTCTTTTTGAACACAAACCTCACAGTCACAAGGGGGTGGCTGCTCTTTTTGAACACAAACCTCACAGTCACAAGGGGGTGGCTGCTCTTTTTGAACACAAACCTCACAGTCACAAGGGGGTGGCTGCTCTTTTGTAACGCATAAACTTCGCAGTCACAAAGGTGTAGCTGTTTTGTGTTTTTTTTTGGTGTGTGTGTGTGTGTGTGTGTGTGTGTGTGTGTGGTGTGTGTGTGTGTGGTGTGTGTGTGTGTGTGTGTGTGTTTAACACATAAACCTCACAGTCACAAGGTGGTGACTGCTCCTTTGAACACATAAACCTCACAGTCACAAGGGGGTGCTGCTCTTTGCGAATACATAAACCTCACGGTCACAAGGGGGTGGCTGTTCTTTTTGAACACATAAACCTGAGTCACAAGAGGTCGCTGCTACTCCTTTTGAACACATAAACCTCACAGTCACAAGTGGGTGGCTACTCTTTTTGAACACATAAACCTCACAGTCACAAGGGGGTGGCTACTCTTTTTGAACACATAAACCTCACAGTCACTCTGGTGGTACTGCTACACAGTTGAGCACGATAAACTC
>OY757546.1:14973083-14990583 GCA_963584105.1 Alviniconcha strummeri | reverse complement strand
ACTATTTCATAATACATCTGTTCGACACAAATGCACTGTTTCATATATTTGTTCAACACCAGTGCTCTGTTTCACACGCCTGCTCAACACCTGTGAAACTGTTTCACACACCTGTTCAACACCAGTACAGTTCCACACACCTGTTCAACACCAGTACGCTATCTCACTCCCGTGTCAAATACCAAGACACCGTTTTACACATCCGTTCAACTCGCAGACACCATTTCACACACCTGTTCAACACCAATACACTTTTCCACGAACATGCTCGACACCAATACACTGTGTCACACATCTGCCAAGAACAAACTAAGTAAACATGGTGCTTAACGTCCACAGAAACCATAAAGCTTATTAGGGACGGGCCAAGAGCAAACTCCATATAGCTTTCTTAAATACGCAGGGACACCACTGTGCATTCATTTCGTAAGACGTGGATCACCACTGTGCGCTCACCTCATGGTAGGCGACCTCTCCGTGCTCACAGAGCAAACTCCATATAGCTTACTTAAATACACAGGGACACCGCTGTGCATTCATTTCGTAAGACGTGGATCACCACTGTGCGCTCACCTCATGGTAGGCGACCTCTCTGTGCTCACATCATATTTGGTCAAAACTGTACACTCACCTCATTGGAGGCGACCTCTGTTTACTCACTTCGTAGGTCACCACTGTGTACCCACCTCACAACAGATCACCTCTGTGCACTCATCTTACAAGAGCTATGTCATTTCTGAGTACTCGCTTCATATTAGGTCACCTCTGTGTACCCACTTTCCAACAGGTCACCGCTGCGCGTTGACCTCATAGCCCAAGTAGGTCAGCTCTGTGTACTCACCTCACAGCATGTCACCTCCGTGTACTCACCTTACAGCATGTCACCTCCGTGTACTACTCTCACAGTATGGCATCTCCGTGTATCCATCTTATAGCATGTCACCTCCGTGTACTCACCTCACAGCCTGTCATCTCCGTGTACCCATCTCATAGCCTGTTACCACCTTGTACTCATATCACAGCATATCACCTCCGTGTACTCACCTTACAGCATGTCACCTCCGTGTACTACTCTCACAGTATGGCATCTCCGTGTATCCATCTTATAGCATGTCACCTCCGTGTACTCACCTCACAGCCTGTCATCTCCGTGTACCCATCTCATAGCCTGTTACCACCTTGTACTCATATCACAGCATATCACCTCCGTGTACACATCTCACAGCATGTCGCCTCCGTGTACCCACCTAACAGCATGACACTTCCGTGGACCCACCTCACAGCATGTCACCTTCGTGTACCCACCTCACAGCATGTCACCTCCGTGTACCCACCTCACAGCATGGCACCTCCGAGTACCCACCTCACAGCATGTCACCTCCGTGTACCTACCTCACAGCGTGTCACCCGAGGGCTAGATGTAAAAAAGTATTGTAATTATTCCATTACCCTCATTAATAAAACAAATTCGTTCGTTCGTTCGTTCGTTCACCTCCGTGTACTCATCTCACAGCATGTCACCTCCGTGTACTCACTTCATAGTAGGTCAGGAAGCCACTCGTACCGCTGTAGGTGCCGGCAGCCCCTGGGCCCTTGGCTCTGGCTCCCACTCGCGTGTCCGTGGGGTCCACCAGAGTGAAGGTGCGTCCGTACGTCGCCAACCCTATCAGCGTCTTGTTTCGGAACGCGCCTTTCCTGTGCCAGTTCTCGGCCACCGCAGCCTGGGCAGGGAATTAACAGATCTATGTCGTGGTGCTTTAATATTAATAATAACGGAAATTTGTAAAGCGCCTACCCTGCGGCTCAAAGCGCTGAACAAGCATACACACATAATGCACATCGAAAAATGTTATCAAAAAAGAAGAAAAGAGATATCGACAAGGGTTTTTAAACACTATGCTACACACACACACACACACACACACACACACACACACACACACACACACACACACACACACACACACACACACACACACACACACACACACACACACACACACACACACACACACACACACACACACACACTCACTCACTCACTCACTCACTCACTCACTCACTCACTCACTCACTCACTCACTCACTCACACACACACACACACACACACACACACACACACACACACACTCACTCACTCACTCACTCACTCACTCACTCACTCACTCACTCACACACACACACACACACAACACACACACACACACACACACACACACACACACACACACACACACACACACACACACACACACACACACACACACACACACACACTGTACAGACTGATAGGAGTGAAGGACAATGCGGCTTAACTAACTAGTCCACAGAAACCGTATGGCTTATTAGGGACGGGGGAAGAGTGGGTTAGGGAATGAGAGCTCAGGCCCACCTCCCTGTTCACACAACTTCTGAGATCTGTAAGGGAACTAAAAGGCCAGGCAGCCGATGTATAGCCCGCGTGCTAATAATGAACATCGTGTTATACACACCATAGCAAGACTAGAGATGGACACTTACTACAGAGAAGTTTTGAGAATCGGTACTGCTGGTATAAAGACCCGCATTGTGACCCGTTATGCTGTCCCAAGCTCCATGGAGGTCATAGGCCATAATGCCGATGTAGTCCAAATACCTGGCAGATCACCAAACGAGACATCACCAGGTATTAGTCATACCACCAAAAAGGACATCACTGGGATCAGTCACAACACCAACACCACCAGGCATAGTCCACAACACCAGAAAGACATCACCAGGTGCAGACACAACACCAGACAAGACATCACTAGGTACAGGCACAGCACCTAACATCACCAGGTACACAACACCAAACAAGACATCACTAGGTACAGGCACAGCACCTAACATCACCAGGTACACAACACCAAACAAGACATCACTAGGTACAGGCGCAACACCAAACATCGCCAGGTAAGGTCACACACCAAACAATATATCGCCAGGTACGTGTAGTCACAACACCAAGCAAGACATCACCAGGAGCAGATACTAAAACGCCAAACATCACCAGTTATAGTCACAACACCAAACAAGTCACAACACCAATACCGCAAGTACTGTACCAGGGGCAGTCACAACACAAAACAATACATCACCAAGTCCAGCCACAACACCAAACATCACCAGTTATAGTCACAACACCAACAAGACATAATAAGTCAGTCACAACACCAAACAATACGTCACCAGTACGGCCACAGCACCAAGTATCACCAGGTATAGTCACAACACTAACAAGACATCATCAGGCACAGTCACAACACCAAACAATACGTCCCCAAGTGCGGCCACAGTGCCAAACATCACCAACACAGGTATAGCCATAGTACCAAAAAGAAACCACAAGGTCAGTCACAACACCAAACAATGCATCACCAGGTACGATCACAACACTAAACTGAACAGGAAAGTGTTCACCGGTCGAAGTCCACCCGTCTCTGCAATGGTCACATTCTGAAACTAACCCCTCCTAGAAATGTGTTCCTCTGTCGCATTCCTCGGTTTCTGCTACGGTCATAATTATGCTGGAGCTAACCGCTCCTGGAAAGGTGTTCATCTGTCGTAGTCAACTTGTCTCTGTCACTGTCATAATTAAGCTGTAACAAACTCCAAACACTGGTTTACGACATCCTTCCTCCAACCACTGCCATATAACTGGTTGCGCCATAGATCTTCGTTAGTGATCAAAAAGCAGTAACTTTGTAACAGACAATTGGAAACCAAATTGTACTCAAACGTTTCTTTTATGATCGTTTACATTCTTTATGCCGCCACAAATAAAACCAAAATCGTTTGAATCGAGACCGAACTCATATATATATATATGTATACACACACACACATTTCGGGGTGGGTGTGGGGGTGGGGGGGGGGTGGGTAGGGGGCTAACAGCATCGGTGGACAGCTGCGCGGAGATAAAGAGTGCCCCTTCAGTGGCGTAACCAATTCTGGCAAAGTTTGGAGGAAAGGTACCGGAAAGCGAGGACTGGAGTGTGATGCTGTAGCTAACCCTTACCGGAACAATATTCATCTGTCCTATTCCTTCTATGCCACGGTCATATGCTGGATCTTAGCCCTAAAGGAACGGAAATGGATAATTGTGAATGGATATGAATGGCTATAAATAAATTTGAAACAACACGAGTAGGCACGACTGGGTGAGCGGGTGGACAAGTGGTGGGTGCATGGGTTTCTATGACTCACATGTTCAGGACGGGTACGTCATAGCCGTTTTCAACGGTTTTGTAGCCAGCACCAACAGCTGCGGTCAGCAACAATTTAGACTTTCCATTGGGCACCGCCTCACTGTCGAACGCCTTCCTTAGCTCCTGTAACAAGTAATATGACAGTCAGGGCAAAAAATCCATTTTTTAGGTCCTGTAAAGTGTAACATCAAAGCCGGGGAACCAAACCCGTTCCTTAGGTCCTGTAACATGTAAAATTACAGTCAGGGCACCTAACCCGTTCCTTAGGTCCTGCAGATTTCTAACATCATAATCAGGGCATCAATCTTTTTCCTTAGATCCTGTAACAAGTAACATGACAGTCTGGGCACCTAACCTGTTCCTTATGTCGTGTAACATATAACAGCAAAAACAGGGCATCACACCCGTGCCTTAGGTCCTGTACATGTAAGATGACAATCAGGGCACCCAACCTTTTCCTTAGGTCCAGAAACAGCAAAGTCAGGACACCAAACCCGTCCAATAACATGTAACATCACGGTCACGGCACCATGTCCTAAGGGACTTAGGTCCTTAGGTCTCTTAGGTCCTGTGACATGTAACATCCAAGTCATGGAACCAAATCCGTTCTTTAGGTCCTTTAACATGTACCATCAACGTCAGGGCACATAACCCGTTCCTTATGTCTTGTAACATGTAACATCACACTCAGGGCACCAACACGTTCCTTGGGTCCTTTAATCATTATGTGACATTTCTCTTTGTCTGTCTGTCCCTCGCTTTACCTTCGCTCTGATATAACCGCAATGGTTGACTGGGCGTAAAACACCAAGTTACTTACTTACTCGCTTTACCTCTCAGTCTCAAAGCCCCCCTCACTCGTTTCATATCACTCCATCTCCTCCAGGATAGACTGATCATTGAATGACTGATGTGCAGCATCTTCTAAAAATCTATCGCTAAAACTAAAAGTGATCGTGTTTTCATACACTTATATAGTAATGTGAACATCTGGGGTCAGAATGAAAGGAAACCCATCTGACTTTTGATTAATAATATATCTATATATTGTTGTTTTTGTTGTTGTTGCTTCTCTCTCTCTCTCTCTCTCTCTCTCTCTCTCTCTCTCTCTCTCTCTCTCTCTCTCTCTCTCTCTCTCTCTCTCTCTCTCTCTCTCTTTTCTTTTCTTCAGTTAATCGACAGTCAGATGAATTTCCTTTAATTCCGAGCGCAAATGTTTACTTTGTTCACATGATATATACATTAACTGATTTTTTCTCTTCTTAATCGTTGCTTTTTTCAAATCTCGGTGAACAGTTATTCTGACTTTCAGAATTCGCCAGGGTAAAATGCTTTTTACTACTTCTGATAGATACCAAGACAGACTTGGAAAGATTTTTTTTTTCCAGATACACACAGGAAAAGAAACCTCAAACACAGTGGGAATGGAACCCCCAGATACACATTTGGACAGGAAACCCCAAATACACATAGGAAAAGAAACCTAGATGCCTTGGGAATGGAACCCTTCAGATACACACTTGGTAAAGAAACTCCAGATACACAGAGGAAACGAAACCTATACACAATGTGAATGGAACACCCAGATACACTCTAGGAAGAGAAACCTCAGACAAACTAGGCAAAGAAACCCCAGGTACACACTAGTAAAACAACAACAAAACAGCAACAAACAAAACAAAAACAAAAAAACACTGAAAGACACAGTAGGCAAAGAAACCCCTGGTGTACAGTAGTAACAGAAACTGAGAAACACACTAGCCAAAGTAACCCCAGGTACACACTAGTAGTAGTCAAAGAAACTGAAAGACACACTAGGCAAAAGAGGAAACCCCAGATACACACTAGTAACAAAAACAAGAGAGAGAGAGAGAGAGAGAGAGAGAGAGAGAGAGAGAGAGAGAGAGAGAGAGAGAGAGAGAGAGAGAGAGAGAGAGAGAGAGAGAGAGAGAGAGAGAGAGAGAGAGAGAGAGAGAGAGAGAGAGAGAGAGAGAGAGAGAGAGAGAAGAAGAAGAAGAAGAAGAAGAAGAAGAAGAAGAAGAAGAAGGACACAGTAGGCAAAGAAACCCCAGGTGAACACTAGTAAAAGAAACCGAGAAACACAGTAGGCAAAGAAACCCCAGGCCAGGTACACACTAGTAAAAGAAACTGAAGCAGTGAAAGACACACTAGGCAAAGAAATAAACCCCAGATACACAGTAGTAAAAAACAAAACAACAACTGAAAGTCACAGTAGGCAAAGAAACCCCAGGTACATACTAGAAACTGAAGAACACACTAGGCAAAGAAACCCAGGTATACATTAGTAAAAGAAACGGAGAAACACATTAGGCAAAGAAACCCCAGGTACACACTAGGAAAAGAAACTGAAAGTCACATTAGGCTAAGAAACCCAAGGTACACGCTAGGAAAAGAACCTGAAAGACACACTAGGCAAAGAAACCCAAGGTATACATTAGGAGAAGAAATACAAATTAGGAGACACACACTAGGCAAAGAAGCCACTCCAGTAACACGCCAGGTAAAGAAACACCAGAGACGCTATGGCCAACACACACACACACACACACACACACACACACACACACACACACACACACACACACACACACACACACACACACACACACACACACACACACACACACACACACACTCACTCACACACACACACACACACACACACACACACACACACACACACACACACACACACACACACACACACACACACACACACACACACTCCAGAGGTGCACCAGATAAAACAACCTGAGAAAGAGCGGTAGACCTACCGTCACGAGTGCCGCAAAGTTGGCCTTGTCCTCCACCCGTCCCCCCCGATCAATGGCACCCGGGTACTCCCAGTCAAGGTCGAGGCCATCAAAGTCGTATCGGCGCAGCCATTTGATGGAGGTGCTGATGAACTCCTGACGGTTGGCAGGCGTGGAGGCCATGGCGCTGAATCCCTCTGAGCGGGCATTGTATCCGCCGACCGCCAGCAACGTCTTCAGCCCCGGTTTCCGAGTCTTCAGGCGGTTGAAGCGCTTGTAGCTGTGTGTGATGTGATGAAAACAGCTGGTTAATATAGAGGCGTTTGTAGATG
This sequence comes from Alviniconcha strummeri, assembly GCA_963584105.1. Lineage (NCBI taxonomy): Eukaryota > Metazoa > Mollusca > Gastropoda > Provannidae > Alviniconcha > Alviniconcha strummeri. The sequence continues at coordinate 14,983,247 of OY757546.1, read as the reverse complement.
TGTTTTATATGATGAAAACAGCCGGTTAGTGTAGAAGTGTTTGTAGCTGTGTGTGATGTGATGAAAACAGCTGGTTAGTATAGAGGCGTTTGTAGATGTGTTTTATATGATGAAAACAGCCGGTTAGTGTAGAAGTGTTTGTAGCTGTGTGTGATGTGATGAAAAAGCAGGGGGAAAGCATGCCGTTACCGTAGAGAGAGCATTTGCTATCGAAAGAAACCATAAGTGAAACATGATCACAAGCATTGTCACCGCATGCGGATGGGTGACCGTTAGGCTTTGCGCCATCCGAGATTTCTCCGGAGTCAGATTCTGTGTAGACTGTACAAATTTCCTCAGAATGAGACTATAAAGCGAGGTCTCCCCACCCCGTGTGCATACGCATGCAACAGATCACATAGGCACGTTAAAGATCCTGTAATCCATGTCGCTGGTTTATGAGAACACTACATAAACCCGGCATAATAGTAAAATATCTTTTCTGAACGCAGTGACTGTGCTTGAGATGTAAAAATAGTAGCGATCAGCAATTAATCAAGCAATGAAGTGTAGTCGTACAGGCCGTCAGTGTAGGTTAGGACCTCGTTCCATTCAAGGGTAGTCAACCGGTTGCGGTCCAGCTTGGCGAAGGCAAAGACCAGGTGCGTGCAGTGATCAACCTCTATCTGCTCCGGAAAGAAAGCCCGGTTGCGGCGGTACTGCGACCAGTTCTGGTAATAGCATAACACCACCTTGCTGTCGGCCAGCACTAAAACAGAGACCAGTTCTCAAAGTAGTTTATTAATGTTACGTGCCAATACTGAAACAGAGCTCAGTTCTCATAGTAGCAAATGACTAGCTTCTACTGATCCAACACTGAAACAGAGATCAGTTCTCATGGTAGCAAATGACTAGCTTCTACTGATCCAACACTGAAACAGAGATCAGTTCTCATGGTAACAAATGACTAGCTTCTACTGGGCCGACATTGAAATAGAGATCAGTTCTCATAGTAGCAAATGACTGGGTCAACACTGAAACAGAGATCAGTTCTCATAGTAGCAAATGACTAGCTTCTACTGGGGCAACACTGAAACAAAGACCAGTTCTCATAGTAGCAGATCACCAGCTTGTTCTGAGCCAGCATTAAAAGAGACCAGTTCTCAAAGTAGTTTGTTATGTGACAACACTGAAACAGAGACCAGATCTCAAAGTAGTTTGTTATGTGACAACACTGAAACTGAGACCAGATCTCAAAGTAGTTTGTTATGTGACAACACTGAAACAGAGACCAGATCTCAAAGTAATTTGTTATGTGACAACACTGAAACAGAGACCAGTTCTCAAAGTAGTTTGTTATGTTACAACACTGAAACAGAGACAGGTTCTCAAAGTAGTTTGTTATGTGACAACACTGAAACTGAGACCAGATCTCAAAGTAGTTTATTATATGACAACACTGAAACAGAGACCAGATCTCAAAGTAGTTTGATGTGTTACAACACTGAAACATGGACAAGTTCTCAAAGTAGTTTGTTATGTGACAACACTGAAACAGAAACCAGATCTCAAAGTAGTTTGTTATGTGACAACACTGAAACAGAGACCAAATCTCAAAGTAGTTTGTTATGTGACAACACTGAAACAGAAACCAGATCTCAAAGTAGTTTGTTATGTGACAACACTGAAACAGACACCAGATCTCAAAGTAGTTTGATGTGTTACAACACTGAAACATGGACAAGTTCTCAAAGTAGTTTGTTATGTGACAACACTGAAACAGAGACCAGATCTCAAAGTAGTTTGTTATGTGACGACACTGAAACAGAGACCAGATCTCAAAGTAGTTTGTTATGTGACAACACTGAAATAGAAACTAGTTCTCAAATTGTATGTGATGAAAACAGCCAGTCACTCAATGTTTGTAGCTGTTTGGTCGGATTACCATAATGACTGTAGGCCTGTGTTCTCGAGACTGAATTTACGTTACCGATCGCCGGGACACAACACCCTTTGTTTCAGCTGTACGACAGTACATATCAAAACCACTACCATCGCCATATCTAATACCGAAAGACACGCTGTAACAACTCTGAGCTGTACCGCATTTTTGTTTCTAAACAGTTCTAGATGCGTCAGACTGTCAGGTGTCGGTGTAAATACGGAAAGGTGTCAACGAATGTCCGTATACCTACAAAAATATGTGAGTGTCTGTGTCCCAATGTTGACACCGAGGTGTCAGTGTCCCCACAAAATGGTGCCAGTGTCCCAGTACGAGGGTGTTGACAATGAGGTGTTAATGTCCCCACAAAATGGTGCCATGTCCACATAGGAAAGTGTTGACACTGAGGTGTCACTCTCCCCACAAAATGGTGGCAGTGTCCCTACGGAAATGGATCGACTGGCATCAGCGTCTGTGCAGAAGGGTGACAGGTGTATTGTCCTCAGTTACGGAAAGGTGTCAATGTCCCTACAGAAAGGTGGTTACGGACGTCCGTGTCTCTACCAAAAGGTGTTTTGACAGGTGTCGTTGTTTTTAGCCTACGTGAGGGTGTTGACAGGTCGTGGCGTCTTACCTTGATAGCTGATGGCGACCAGAAGAATGGCCAGCTGGAACGGAAGCCAAATTCTCATGGTGTCTCCCACTCGCAGGATCGTTGTCTGGGACTCGCGCTGTGATGGCACAGTCTGAGAGCGGATGGAGCTAAGGTACAGCAAAATAGGTTTCAAAACTGAATCGTAACCGGTAACGGAAAAAGAACAATACCACTGGCACACTTTGTCACAAGCAATCTGTAATACTGATAAACACGGAACTAATTTGAGCAACATTTGCCACTTCAGGAATTTAGCGAATTTGTTTTTGGAACAAGGTCGAACTCTTTCTCGAACAGACACTGAGACAGTCCAGCCGTACATGACGTCATTGAAATGGATCTTTGGTTGACGTGATCTGCTAGTAAAAGAAGTCTGCCGGTCATATGTAAATAATTTGTTTTAAATCCACAAACATTGTACTAGGTGGTAGCAAATTTTAATAATAATAATAATGGATGGCTTTTATACAGCGCAAATCTTTTTGCACAAAATTCAGTCCACTACCACACACTTTCAGTCGCGCGCATAATATATATACACGGAGACGTACACACAATCTGTGCTAGCAGGAATGGTCTGCCTAGGTTTGTGACTGAAAATGCCTGCCAATGAAAATTGAGATAGAGAGCTAAGCCTTTAATGTGTTTGGTTCACAAATCTGAAATAGAACGAGGCCCAGAGCGCTCGAGTAGAAGTGAGTTAACTAACACACAAGGGAGTTAATTAACGCTGGAAATACGTAACACAAGTACAACAAAGACCTGAGTCACTTACAGTAACTTTCACCTGGCATGCGTGGAAATGCAATGTACATCAAAACTCCACCAGAGGAACATCCTCAAGTTGAAGGTCGTGATATTCCTTATGGGGGACATCAAAAGATCTGCTTATAATCGGACGAGATCCAAATACATAAAATGTTCGAAAGAACGCTGTTTATTAGGACAAAACACAACACGCGAATTTTCGTGGTAATCCCCTTTATTAAGCTACAAAACGACAACACTTAAACGGTGATCACGATGAAAAATGAGATGGAGAGCCGTGTGAGTGTTTTGACATTTTTCACACTTAAAAGGGTTCTGGTTGCTCTGGCACCACCGGGAGGTCTGCCGATCGCCTCCCATTTCTAGTAGCGGTCCCCCTCGGAGATATCACGGCATGTAAACCACTTATCTGTTTTTGTCTTCTTCTTTTTCCTCTTGTGAAGCGACCGCAATCATCGTGTTGATTGTTGTGTTACTTTATGGAGGGTCAGCAGAAGCAGGAGGGGTGGGGGGGGGGGGGGGGGACTGTTTTGGATCACTGCAGGCCCTTGACACAAATGTGTCGATGGTCTTGGCCTCAATGACTTCCTGGGGCAGGTCATTCCAGTCTCTGATGGTTCTCGGCAGGAATGAGTATACTGCTAGTACTGGGTTCTGCAGTTCTTCTTTTTCCAAGTTCGTCAAGGGTAAACATAGCCGACCGTTATCGACGTTCAAGTGGTTGCGGGAAGAAGAAAAAAAAAAGAAGAAAAAAAGAAAAAAAGAAGAAAAGAAAAAAAGAAAAAAGAAAAAAAAAGGGGGTGGGGGGAGGGGGGGGGGAAGCAGCTAACTGGTTTAGCTCTCCTCATTTTTAAGTGTCGTACGTTTGTAGCTTGATAAAAGGTATTACCACGAAAATTCGCCATGTTATCATCGAACAACGTATGAAAAGGGGTAAAAAATAAATTTAAAAAAAAGTACATACCTTGCTTCAGGAGCTGCGCTTGGCTGAGGATGTGCAGTGCCAAGTATTCTTGGGACTAGATCTTTACCGTTGGTTTTCTCCTGAAGACGACCTTGCCGCTCCTTGGCGTCCCTTGGCATGGGAAGATGTTATTTAGTTTTATGACGTATATATAATCATGACACGCTGGTGACGTTTTTGTGAAATGTACTACTAATTACGGTCCCCGTTAGCTTAAAGGATACGAATCTGAGAGAGGGAGCCTAATTTGATTATCTTAATTAGACATATGAAACATGCATAAGATTTTCAGTGGGGAAAACAATACAACTTAATTAACGAAAAACATGCAAAGCGTAAATACAGTTGCGCACAAATCAATGGCATCATTCATAAACTGTACTATTCCTAAGCACTATTCCTACGTAGTGAAACACACCCACACACACCCACACACACACCCACACACACACACACACACACACACACATGGATGCACACCCACATACACCCAAATAACACACACACACACACATGCATGCATGCACACATGGATGCACACCCACATACACACACATGTATGCAAACACACACACACACACACACACACACACACACACACACACACACACACACACACACATATATGCGTGCATGCACATATGGATGCACACCCACATACACCCACAGCGTTTCCAAACACACACAACAACAACAACAACAACAACAACAACAACAACAACTGACCTGCAGTTTTGATAATGTCAGTCCTAAGTAGGCATCACTGTCATGAACCGAAGCTTTCATTTATATAAGCATTATCAAGAGCATTACAATCGTGGTGCATATATAATATATAGTTATATACAGAGAAAGGGTGGGTGGGGTGGTGGTGGTGGTGGTTCTAACTCAGCTTCTGTCACAAAATCTGTTCGTTTGTAATGTTGGAAGAACTGAACTGTCATTAATCATAACAGTAAACAATATAAGTTTTAATCTTAGTGTATAAGCTAAATACTTGTGCTTTGATCTTACCAGATTTTCAGTGTATCTTTTTCAGCTTCATGTCAGAAATGAAAAAGCAGTAATCAGTCACACAGTGTTTTTACTGGATGCTACCAGAGAGAGAGAGAGAGAGAGGGAAAAGATGCATGCATGTTATGCTAATGTACAAACAAACAAAATTACATTGACAACATTTAGTCTGTTGCTGCAGATGAGGTAAAAGAGGAACCCAAGAAAGCTCATGGCACGGGACCAAAACCAGTAAGTGTCCAATCTTTTATACTTCAATTATTTTAATTATGTATGTATACTAGGCAAACTAGCATGTAGTCCATTGGATACGCACAGTCAAAATAAATTGGTCTTTGTCTCAGTTATATAACCTAAATTAAGACTGAAAGCTGTTTAAAAATTGTGCATTGGGCAGAAATGTGTCCAGCTTGTTAACGGACTTGAGCCATTTCTATTTTAAGTACAGGTTTATTAATCCAGCAACACATGGGCAACGAGAGAACAGACTTCAGTAGCAAATTCACGTATTACACAGGTTGGCTTAATGAAAATACAGTGGAGCCTCTTTCAGATAAAGTGGCTGTAGCCATCAAAAGTACTTCTTCCTAACAGGAACTTGTCTTTGGAGAAGCTGCAATACAAAGTAAGTATACAAATGGAATTTTTAAGTCATTTTGTCTGAAGCAGTTTCATTTTAGGGGACTTCTTAAGAACAGTCAACTGTATGTAAAACTATTACTAATAGTAATGTTACATGGTGTGACAACCCCCCCATTATATCTGTAGAGTGTAAGTATAAATCTGAAACAGAATGAGGCCAGAGTGCTCATGCAGAAGCAAAACACAAGGGAGTTAATTACCACTCAGAAGTCATCACACAAGTAAACAACAAAGACCTGAGTTGCCTTTGGTAACTCTCACATGGCATGCATGTAAATACAAGGTACCTAACCTCCACCAGAGGTACGTCTTGTTATGCCAGGTGAGAGTTACCAAAGGCTACTCAGGTCTTTGTGCTTGTGTGACATCTTTCAGGCGCTAATTAACTCCCTTGTGTAAGTATAGAGAAATAGCAATTACACTTGTTCCAATTCCTGATCCACAACAAAGCTTCTAAGTGTTAAATGGAGCATTTTCTAATTTACTGCCTGTATACATGGTCTCCACAATGCTGTCAATTGTTGGATTGCTTAAAACTAATCATAGCTTGACACCCATGAGTGTGAAGTATCTTTTCTGTGTTTGCTTCCCTGCAGCGACTGGTTCACACTGTCAGCACAGTGGATGTGGCAGAGGATGAACCATGGAAAACACGACTCCAGAAGCAGAAGTCTGAAGAAGAATCGGCTGCACTTGCAGAGGTGAGAGGAAGCCTTTTAATTGGTACCTTATGGACTTTTAACAACAGTTTCATTTTGTTCTTCAGCTTGTATCCATATTCCATGATTGGTTGGTTCTGCAGGCATTGCTACTTGAGAACTTTGCCTGTACCACTTTTTCTTCTTCAGTTGTCACCCAGATAATTATGACCTTCACAGTTGACTGGGTGTTAAGTATCAAGAATTGATCCTGTAGCTGACAAATAATAATAATTTATTTTATATAGCACCCCAACAACAATTATATGAGCTCTTAGCACTGTAAAATCAACAACTGTAATAGAACACACATCAATATATTACTTAAAGTAGCCTAAGTAAAACAACAATTTAAAAAGATAAATTCACTCTATCTATACCTATTTCAATACATGCATATTTAAGATTAATTTAAAACACAGCATTTAGAACACACACACACACACACACACACACACACACACACACACACACACACACACACACACACACACACACACACACACACACACACACACACACACACACGCACACACAACAACAACAACAACTAGACATTGCAAGGTCCAGTGAGGGCTAAAGCATTGAGAGTACAGGTGTATTTTATACAAGTTGTCAGAAAAGTGAGCCTGTTATAGCTTAAGCAAAATAAACAATTTCATATTTATACTGATCAAAAATTTGGTAAAGATTATACTGTCACATTAGATCCACAGACTGGACATGTCTGGATTTACATTAACTCCACGGCAAGTCTTTAAGTGTTTTAAGCTGTGTAAATTAAGCTTTGTATAGTCAGAATGCTTGTGTGTGTGTGTGTGTGTGTGTGTGTGTGTGTGTGTGTGTGTGTGTGTGTGTGCGTGCGTGTGTGCATGCATGCGTGCGTGTGTGCATGCATGCATGTGTGTGTGCATGCATGTGTGTGCATGTGTATCTGGGTGTATGCACTTAGAATAGTCTCTATGGACATTTTGTGCTTTACAAATACTTTAATTATTATTTAACATTTTACTTAGGTCTTATGCCTAAAGAAGAGAAAGACGGAAGAAGGAGCTGTTGTGACCAAGGCTGGACCATCGAGAGCACCGTCCTTCAAGAAAGCAAAGAAAAATGTCAAAAAGTTTGCAGCCAAGAAGGAAAAGTGCAAGTACTGGAGCAAGTGCTACCGCAAGGAGAAGGCACACTTGGCAGAGTTCTTACATCCAGGCGATAAAGAGAACAAGGATGATGATGGAGGTGAGGATGCTAATTCTGTTTTATTTTTTGTTTGATACCTGTGTCTGGTAGGGCTTTCACAATACTAGGTTGTGCCTGTGCCAAGTGATATGTAAAGGGTCACATGGTACATCATGTTTCAAATTAGCACTGGGTGGAAAACTGCCTTCCCAAAGTGTTACTTGAAGAACAGGTCACTCTAGGTGCATTCTTGTCAGTAGCCTGTACCTGGCAAGGGACATAATCAATTTTTTATCTGTTATTTTTAGCTCTTGACAGAATTGCCCAGGTGCTGCACTATGTTTGATGTAAAGCCTTTCTGACAGTTACTAGTGCATAAAAAGAGCATTTACTTGGTGCAGTAACAATGAATAGACTAGCTATTACAGAGTTGACAGGCTGCCATTTGACACAGTGTTTTTGATAATTTGGAACCCCTAATGAGAGATCACTCTTCTGAGACCACCTTTTTTATTTTTTTATTTATATTATTGGCCCCTCATATTTCAGTCTAGATGAAACCCTACTCTCTTTCAGTACTGCCTTTTCTTAAATTTGCCCCTCATATTTCAGTCTAGATGAAACCCTACTCTCTTTCAGTACTGCCTTTTCTGAAATCTGACCCTCCTATTTCAGTCTAGATGAAATCCTACTCTCTTTCAGTACTCGCCTTTTCTGAAATCTGACCGTCATATTTCAGTCTAGCTGAAACCCTACTCTCTTTCAGTACTACCTTTTCTGAAATCTGCCCCTCATATTTCAGTCCAGATGAACTTCTGACTAGACAGCACCACATTAGTTTTGCTTTGATTTTTACAGTGGCCTAAAAGAGGGTTGTTACCATAGTGTACCAGGCCCATTAATGTCAATGCCCACTAGTATCTAGGTCACCCTGATAATTATGACCTTCACAGCTGACTGGGTGTTAAACTTCGAGAATTGATGCTGCAGTTTACAAATGCAAGGTCCAGTAGATAGCCACATGTTCATTGTAATTGACAAAGAGGATGGAATAGTGGGAGGGAAGGGGGTGAAGGGGAAGAGGAGGTTAAGGGGGGGCTGAAGGGAGGTAACTATGGGGATGGGGATGCAGGGAGGAGGGGGGGGGGGGGGAGGAGGGAAGAGGACAAAGGAGTTAAAAACAGGTGTGATTTCTGTGAAAAGGATGCAGCGTTGTTTGCTTTGTGGAGTGCCAGACTGTCTGTGCCAGAGGGCAGGTGTGGCATTGTGCCCTTAACATGCATGTATTTCCATACGCTTTTACATGCAATACATAACATGTACAGGAATGTATTTTACATACTTTAAACAGTCCTTTCAACAAACCGTGCAAGAGTGAAATCCAGTAAGCCCTGCTCAAGGAATGACATGAAGTTTCATGTTTATGTTAATTGTTTTGGAGGTGGAGAAATGGGTGAGGGAGAGATGCTTTGAGAAAATTCTACATTCATGCATTGTTTTTCTCTGGACTGTTGCTTTTGTCTCATGCATTGTGCTTTTATTTATGATTCAGATGAGAAAATGGACACACCCAAGCAGAAGCGTGGTCAGGATACAGAGCCACTGAATGAACTAAATGAGGATGACCGAGTGGAGTTCAGCACTGGCTTTGTGTTGGAGAGAGATGGAGATGTCTATTCATGCTCGTAAGTTGGAGCCACATTAGTGAGCACTATAGAGACAACATACATTCAGCAGTGAAATTCATTGAAATATATAAAATAGGAAATTGATTGTACCCACCGTATGCATGATATTAGCTCTAATTCAGCGGGGCCCATCTTATGAATGTACAGAATATGAACTATTATTTCCATGCTTTGTGAAAGCTTGAGCTGGATTTCTGTATTAACATTGTGAACAAAGTACCTGATGCTGTTTTTGCTATTACTGTAGTAATCCTAGTACACTGGGACACCTGATGAACTATGAGTATGAGACCACCGTGATGAGAGACCACCCCTCTTTGAAACCAGTCTCCCCGCCCCAGCCCACAGCCCACTAAACAAATTTTCTTCACAAACACATTTCCATGTAAATGAACTCCTGATGAAGGACCTTCCCTCTTCTAACACTGGTTAATTTGGGTGCATTTGAGAAGTGTGTGTGTGTGTGTGTGTGTGTGTGTGTGTGTGTGTGTGTGTGTGTGTGTGTGTGTGTGTGTGTGTGTGTGTGTGAATACATATGCGCTTGTGCATGTGTGAGTGCATGTGTGTTTTGTTGTTGTTGTTTTGTGTGTGTGTGTGTGTGTGTGTGTGTGTGTGTGTGTGTGTGTGTGTGTGTGTGT
>OY757546.1:14927713-14962713 GCA_963584105.1 Alviniconcha strummeri | reverse complement strand
GGTGCTTAATGTTCACAAAAACCATAAGGCTTATTAGCGACGGACAGAAGTGGGGAAGGGGCTATGGAGGTGGGGGAAGAGGTTTGGTTATATACCTATTGCTACACTGTCACCACATGAATGACATGAAGATGGGCAGTGATGAGAACCATTTTAATGCTTCATTAATTGTGAGGGAGAAAGTCACAAGACAGTGTCCACGGACCACAACCTTTGAAGAGAGAGGAGAGCCAAAGCAGAATAGCTGGTATATTCTGACTGGCAGCTTTTTAATGTTGTCCTGAATGTTGAGGATGTACAAGGTGGAGTACTTTGTATTTGCACACATGCCAGGTGAGAGTTACCGGAGGTGACTCAGGTCTTTGTTGTACATGTATTACATATTTCAGATGCTAATTAACTCCCTTGTGTGCTGAATATTGTCCTGGCCAAAGTGTATTGGTGTTGATCAGTGAAATAATAACAGCAGCACAGTGGGATGACCACCCTAAAAATCAAGTGATCTTAATTAGTGCATTGCGTGAAATTTGACTGGTCACTGCTTCACTGTGAATAATGTAATAATAACAGAAATGAAAAGAAAAAAAGAAATTCAAAATTTCGATTGATTGATTATCAATATTAAAACACCCAGTCACTTACAAGGGATCATATCAGCGGGAAAGAAGAAGAAAGAAAGAAAACAAACTTAATGGTGGTTGCTTTGTGTGGCAGAGAAAACAAACTTGGTGGATGCTTTGTGTGACAGAGAAAACAAACTTGGTGGTTGCTTTGTGTGACAGTGAAACAAACTTGGTGGTTGCTTTGTGTGACAGAGAAACCAACCTTGGTGGTTGCTTTGTGTGACATGCAAAACAAACTTGGTGGATGCTTTGTGTGACAGAGAAAACAAACTTGGTGGCTGCTTTGTGCAGCAGATGGAGTTGTGCATTTGCTGGCCAATTTTTAAGTTCTACTGCATTACATTTTAGTCAGTTCTGGGAAAAGCACACACAAAATATTTGACCATTTATGTGATGTGTTTGTGGTAGAATGGGATATCTGGTTTGTTCAGTTGTATGTAGATGTTTTGGTCACTAGGTGACTAGGCATTTGTACAGAGCAATGAGTTTAACACTGGTTAGAGATTAGTGCCTGAAAAGAATTCTCAATTATTAATATTGTATTAACTTTTGCAGATGCTTCTACTCCAGACTTGGAAATGCATTCTATGCTCCGAAATGGTTCACAGCGGTAGGTGTTAAATTTATCAAACATGTGCATGTATTCTGCCTACACATACAGTGGTCATTGCCATAATTATTATTTCTGTGAATAATCATTTGCTAGTTACCTTAATTGTTTGCTTTTGAATGAAAAAACACAGCAGCAGTGCAAATTGTTTCATTTGGCACAAAGTAGGTGGTATACTGTTTGTATGGTATGATTTTGCCTGCTTGTTTTTGACCATTCATACATTTATGTTCATTCATTTTTCTTTTATAGTGAGTTCATGTTTTCTAAATGTTGTGTATCTTCTAGGATCTGCCAAAAAACATGACACTTGATGGGGAGTTGTTCGGTGGACGTGGTCAGTTTCAGTCCACTGTGAAAATTGTGAAAACAGCAGGATGTGAAGACTACAAGAAACTCAAATATCATGTGAGCAGCTTCAGTTTTTATTTCTGGGTTTGTGTACTTGTGTGTGTGTATGTATGTGGGGGGGTGGGGGGGGGGGGGGGAGGGGGGGGGACAAGCATGTGTATGATGCATTATCAGGAATAATTAGGTGTCATATTAAAAAAACTAATCCCAGTGAAATGGATTGAATACCAGCTAATATTGACTGAAGAATGATTTCAAAAAAGAGGGGATCTTTGGCAGTCGGATTAATTACATGCAAATACGGAAACAGATGGACAGACAGATAGACAGACATAGGGAGAGAGACCAACAGAGAGAGAGACAGAGACAGAAAGATATTACATGCCTGCTCATGAGCATTTGTGCATACACACACACACGCACGCACGCACGCACGCACGCACGCACGCACGCACGCACGCACACATAGATGTGCTCCTAGAAAAAAATGCAAGAGTACACATGCATGCCCCCATACTTGCACTTGCACACATGCACATGTTCATCAATGTAAAACATGCACTTTGGTTAGTATATCATTTGCAGGTGAGCTCACAGCAAGACAAATATATATATTATTTTGCGCATTGTTTTCCAGGTGTTTGACACCCCAAGTCTTGAGTCCAAACCATTTGAAGAGAGGATGGAAGCCATCAAGGATTACTTTGAGGAAAAGAAGTAAGTAGGCTTATAGCTGAAGACTAACAAAAACACATAATTATGACAAATATATGACATCATTTAGATAATGGCATTGACATGTGGAATAACAAACATGCAAAACAAAAAAGTTAATTTCACTGGAAAGATAATGAATTTATTGCATGATGCATATCAATGCCAATGCTGAAATGTCAGGATGGTTGATTTTTCCTGGGAAATTAACCCATTTACTACCCCAGTCAGTAAATTTTCCAGGCTAAAAAGTTCATAAATACACACCTGCAAACAGTATTTGATGGTCCTATAACAAATCTACTTTCAATACCGTGCATTTTGATAGAAATCCTTTCACCTGCTCATGTGAATGGGGGGGAAAAGGCAAATTTAACATTTCATTGGTTGTTTTGAGAGTGATGGAGTGGCAGGCACGGCAGTGAAAGGGTTAAACCTCTGATTTTGTCCACTTTGGCAATAATATTATTTTTATTATAGAATAACCTGATTTCTATGATGCCCATGGTTTCCCCTCAGTAAAAACTTGCTCATTGTCCTTATGCCTTCTGTCACAGCTGGCTCCATCATAGTACCAAAACCTGAGAGAACTGTTTTCTGTCAGTGCATTGAAGGAAGGGGAGATAGACTGGCTATGATGTAACCAATGGTAGCAGTGGTAAATGGTCCTGAACCCTGAGAGAACTGTTTTCTGTCAGTGCATTGAAGGAAGGGGAGATAGACTGGCTATGATGTAACCAATGGTAGCAGTGGTAAATGGTCCTGAACCCTGAGAGAACTGTTTTCTGTCAGTGCATTGAAGGAAGGGGAGATAGACTGGCTATGATGTAACCAGTGGTAGCAGTGGTAAATGGTACTGAACCCTGAGAGAACTGTTTTCTGTCAGTGCATTGAAGGAAGGGGAGATAGACTGGCTATGATGTAACCAATGGTAGCAGTGGTAAATGGTACTGAACCCTGAGAGAACTGTTTTCTGTCAGTGCATTGAAGGAAGGGGAGATAGACTGGCTATGATGTAACCAATGGTAGCAGTGGTAAATGGTACTGAACCCTGAGAGAACTGTTTTCTGTCAGTGCATTGAAGGAAGGGGAGATAGACTGGCTATGTTGTAACCAATGGTAGCAGTGGTAAATGGTACTGAACCCTGAGAGAACTGTTTTCTGTCAGTGCATTGAAGGAAGGGGAGATAGACTGGCTATGATGTAACCAATGGTAGCAGTGGTAAATGGTACTGAACCCTGAGAGAACTGTTTTCTGTCAGTGCATTGAAGGAAGGGGAGATAGACTGGCTATGATGTAACCAATGGTAGCAGTGGTAAATGGTCCTGAACCCTGAGAGAACTGTTTTCTGTCAGTGCATTGAAGGAAGGGGAGATAGACTGGCTATGATGTAACCAATGGTAGCAGTGGTAAATGGTACTGAACCCTGAGAGAACTGTTTTCTGTCAGTGCATCGAAGGAAGGGGAGATAGACTGGCTATGATGTAACCAATGGTAGCAGTGGTAAATGGTCCTGAACCCTGAGAGAACTGTTTTCTGTCAGTGCATTGAAGGAAGGGGAGATAGACTGGCTATGATGTAACCAATGGTAGCAGTGGTAAATGGTACTGAACCCTGAGAGAACAGTTTTTTGTCGGTGCATTGAAGGAAGGGAAAATAGACTGGCTATGATGTAACCAATGGTAGCAGTGGTAAATGATACTGAACCCTGAGAGAACTGTTTTCTGTCAGTGCATCAAAGGAAGGGGAGATAGACTGGCTGTGATGTAACCAGTGGTAGCAATAGTAAATGGTACTGAACCCTGAGATAACTGTTTTCTGTCAGTACATAGAAGGAAGGGGAGATAGACTGGCTATGATGTAACCTACAGCAGCAGTGGTAAAGGAGGCCACAGGGCCACAGTTGTGGCTTGCAGTGTGCATACCGCCATGGATACCAAGCTGCCACAACTGTGTGTCAAAGATGCCCATGTACAGTCCACCAGAAATGCTTGATCCGCATGAAAACCATTCAGCTAAAATCATGGGTTAGATTTTCATTCAAATGAAAGAGCAGTCAGATTACTGAGCAGCCAGGATTCTACTTTTTGTCACTTCAGTTGTTTATTCTGAAAAGCTGCCATTAAGCATCAGTGCATGAGGATTTTGCTACACTGCCTGCAAAATTCCCACATTGACATCCCCACGAGAAGAGTTTTGAAATGTGCATTTCTTTGTAACAGACTTTTATCAGCCTGAGGTGACCGTGTGCTGTTAACATGACTTTGAAACCCAATTACTAACTAATCTCAGCTGTGGCTGTGTGGTACATGATATCAGCAAAGCACACTTGGGCAGCTTACCTGTCCACTTGCATTGATGCAAAGGTGAAGGTGGCATATGGAATACCTGCAGGAATAAGAACATTGGTGTGTTTTTGTTGGCTATTTTTTAAATTTCTCTTACACCATGGCCAGACTGCCATATCTGGACAGTCAAGGGCTGAAGACACAAATTAAAATTAAAACTGTGGCTCTTGAGTAATTCAACTGCTTATATTAAATGATTTGAGCAAGTACTTTTCGTCCAGCTACAGACAAACCCTTTCTGATAGACTATGCTGTGGAGGAGAATGAATCAGTCACTTGCTTTTTTGTTTGTCCTGGCACACAGTACCTGTACACACACTGACAGAGTCTTTTTACTATAAATTTAGGCCAAAGTATGCAGTATTTGTGGAGCACACCAAATGTACCAGCAAGAAACAATTGGATGACATGCTGAAGTACGTGTTGGACCGTGGGGGAGAGGGACTGATGATTCGACAACCCAAGTCAAAATATGAGCGCACTCGTTCACATACTTTGCTCAAGATCAAGAAGTTCTATGATGCTGAGGTTAGTGAAGCTTGTTCTTTGAAAGCAAATAATATGAACATACATGCATACATGTACAAGTGTGCATGCACACACACATATACTCATTCATACAGGGGCACACAAACATGTACACCCATACACCCACATGCATACACATGCACACCCACATGCACACACCCACACACTCACACACCCACACTTCAACTCAGCTGAACTTACTCACCCACCTGCTCACTCACTCGCTCACCCACACACTCACTCACTCACTCACTCACTCGCTGCCTTCTGCCTGCTCACCACACATTGTGGCAGACACATATGTGATTTGGATATAGACGAATAAGTCTGTTACCAATCAGTTACTAAATGGGCAGGATGGCTGAAGATTGCCCCACTTGGTGGCACTAGACACATTTGCAGCTTCAACAAAGCCAAACTCCAGGCATTGGTTTTCGACATCCTTCCATCCTTCCACTGCCATAATCGATTATGCCATAGGCCTAAAAAAAACTGTCAGCTAATGTAGTTTTTCACTGGTCCTCAAATGGCAGCATATTTGTAACAATCAACTCAGACTGCATCAGGCCTTTCTTTTATAACAGCCCGCGTTGCTTACGCCAGCACAAATAAAACCAAAACCATTTGAATTGAGATGGCATTCTGTTGTTTACCTGGGGTGGATGCCCCTCATGTTTATGTGTGTGCTTTGATGCAGTCTTATTAGTACACAAACCTCAGTGGATGTCTGCACGCAGATAAAGAGTGCCCATTCATTGGCATAACCAGTTCTGGCAGAGTTTTGAGGAAGGTGCCGGAAAGCGATGCTTAGAGTGTGCAGCAAAAGCTCATGTCACCTGCAAATGATCTCTCTTACACTAGCAAGGTGGCGATGGACAGATTTGGGCAGCATAGCACTCAAGCTAGCAAAGTAGCTTAGAAGCTAAGTTCACACCCTTCAAGTCAGGTCAAGTCAATATACTTTAATCAGGCCTCACAGGGCAGTTCAGCTAATTACTAAGGCTCATTAATTATTATTTTTTTTAAAGAAGAGAGAGAGTAAAAACAACAACATCAAAGCAATGTCAAAAGCTTTTAAACTGATGATAATAATATTAATAAACAGATGTACTTTATTAAAAAAGCAAAATACTGCATGTGTACGAAATGACTGTCATTCACAGTATTCCTGGTGTGTCTTTTTCACTTGCAGGCTATTGTGATTGGCCATGAGCAAGGTAAAGGCAAGAACCAGTTTGTGTGTGGGGCACTTCGCTGCAGGATGGCATGTGGGATGGAATTCTCTGTTGGATCTGGGTAAGGCTTAAAAATCAGACAGTGGTGGAGAGCATGGTCTTACACACGCCTTCTTTTCCTACACCAGTACAAAACATGCAGAGTACTGTATCACTATAGGCTGTCACTGTTATCATATCACTAAGTTGTGCATTGTTGTTCAATTTAAAAAAAAAGAGTTAATTACATCATTCCCTTCCTCAAGTTCCTGCTTTGATTTGTTTTTCTTTTCCGTTTTCTGCTCAAAGCAAAGACACTCCAGTAATAGCTCTCATGATAGCCATAAGTTGGCAGACTGTTATATCTGTAGAATCAACATACAAGGGAGTTAATTAGCACATGATATATCTATTACACAATTACAAGAACAAAGACCTGAGTCACCTACAGTAACTCTCACCTGGCATGTGTGTAAATTACACAAGGTACATAAACTCCACCAGAGGTACATCCTCAGGTGTAGATATTGTTATATTTGTATATATATTAGCCTTTGGAGCTTGCTACTCAGCCAAGTATGCAGGACATTAAAATGGCATAACTGTCCATGCCTGTCCCAAGTGAGGTGGTTTGGCTTAGTGGTAATTAAGGCATTAGGCTGGTAAGCAGAACACCAGAAGGACCTCAGCTCAATTGCACTTCACCTCTTTTCTGTTCAAAAGTTGTGGTCTGTGGATGCTGTCTTGTGACTTTGTCTCTCACACTTTATGAAACATAAAATGGCTCTCACCACTGCCCATCTTAATGCAGGAGTCATTCTGGTGGTGACAGTGTTGCGATAGGTATATAATCTCCCTCTTCCCCCACCTCCGTACCCCTTTTCCTCCCTTCTCCCCATCCCTAATAAGCCTTATGGTTTCTGTGTATGTTAAGCACCATGTTTACTCATGCATGTCCTCACTATTAGGTATGGCTTGTGCTGTCTTGGTGTATACCTTTAGTCTCTTTCAGTTTGGATTGATGTTACAGGCTGACAGACAAAGACAGAAGGAACCCACCCAAGATCGGCTCCATCATCACATACAAGTTTCAGGAACTCAGCAAAAGTGGAAAGCCCAGGTTCCCCACATTTCTTGGTATTCGCATCGACATGACGGAACCGAAAGATGCTGAAATCAGAGAAGTCATTGATGATGACAGCTAATCACATTCAGTGTCATTGGTTTGGGTTTGGCCCATGTAGTGATTGTTGCTGTAGTTGACGATGTTTATTATGTAGCAGAGAAGAATGAAAAAAAAAATGCTGTGTTAGATTATTTGCTGTTGGAGTATTGATTACTTTGATCAGTTGTTTACTGATCAGTTGATTTCACAAGGAGTTTTGTCAGATCTGACAATCTTCTTGTTACATGTGGCAGCCATTTTTGTTGTTGGTGTTGATTTTGATGAAGGTTGAAAGTCTTTGCATGTAGTTGTGGTTTACAGATATCCGTAATTATGTACAAGAGAAAAACATCATTTGAAATGTTTATTTATTCACTTTGGAGAAAATGTTCATTTGCTGAATTCCTGTTAACTTTTTATTGGTAAACAGCACAGGTAAATAGTCTGTTGACTGACAGAGCAGCTACATTATAAAAAATCCTTCGGTTACTGATAATGATATGCCTTCATTTGCTTGACCATCTTTCTCTCTCTCTCTTCGTCTGTGGCTTTTTCTAGAAACACATTTTAATGGTTTGTAAAATGAGCATAATGCATGGAACATCTGTGAAATGAATTGTGTTCATTCACAATATATTTCAGTGATTTGTACGGGTAAAGAGTTAATATGTGCATAGCATAACCACAAACATTCATAATAATGCATTGAATTGTAATGAGGCAGCAACTGTTAATACTTTATTTTTATTATTTTTAACAGAACTGTGGACATTTCAATATGCAGAGTAAATTGTGCGATGACTAAAATGTACTTACCCAGAACACTATTTCCATTTTTTCACATTACTAGAGTGACCCCCCCCCCCCCCTCAAAAAAAATCAAAAAAAAAAAAATCAAGCAAAAATGGACTTGAACTTGAAGAGGGGTAATCCTTGGTCATGGATTCATTTACATGGGATTATAAAGGAAATGGTTTTTTTTTTTAATTGTCTTAAAAAAGAGGTGGGATTCCTGGTCATCATTCACTGACATGGACAACAAACATTTGTCTTAAAAGAGGTGTGATCCAAAGCAATGGAATTCTCTTCCCTCTGACATCCATCACATTCAATCCTCCTATGCCTTCAAAACTGCATTAAAAACTCACCTCTACAAACAGTACCCCAGGTGATTTCAAGTTCTGCCTTCTTCCTGTTTTGCCCTATGTGTATGCTGTGTGGGTATGGTGTGTGAGAAATACAATATGATTATATATTAGTTTTGACTCTTTCAGGTTTTATATATATATATACATTTTTATAGCTCTTGTAAGGTGTGGTGTGCTCACCCTTGTCAGCAAGATATGGCTCTGTAGAAATCACCACTATAATTATTAAACATGTGTTGATTTTTCTATGTGTATGTATATATAATTATGCTTGTGTATGTGTGTGTATGGGCGCACGTGTGGTGGTGGGGGAGGGGATTAAGTTATTGAACCATATAATTATTTAGTACACTGTCTAATGTGATATGTGATACAATTCACTTCCTTTTGGTAAACCAACTCTGTAATTAAACATAAATCCAGTCATGTGCCATATGTCCCCCCCCCCCCCCTTTTTTTTTAAAGAATAAATTATGCCCCTTATTTGATGTAATTGATACTGTTTATCTGCTATGAAGAATGAATTATACCATCTTTTTGACGTAATTGATGTTGTTTGTCCATTGTGAAGAATGAATTATTCCATTTATTTGATGTGATTAATATTGTTAGTCCACTGTGTTATGGGGGATTTTTTTCTCTCCCTTTTTTGTTGCTGTGATTGAGGTAATTGTAATGAACTATTTATTTCATTAGGAAGCTTTAGTGCATTTGCACATCTGTTAACTGCATACTCTTTAGCAAGTGCAATTCTTTTTACAAACACATTTATGCATGATGTATAATTTTATCAGCTGTGTGATAGTTAAAAGTAGCCTGTTTTCAAGAGACTGTTACACCTTGTTGTTTATTCACTTACATATTAAAATCTACACTTTCATAGTCCAACAAGCTGAGGCTGCCTTCCTGTGATCCCAACATGAAGCAATGGTGATGACTGTTTTATCAGGTGCTGTATATCATTATGTGGCACTTGTATATTGAATTTCAACAGTATGTTGCCTATACTGTTTGTTGCTCAGTCTCATCCCTCTTACAAAGACTGTATGAAGTTGCTTTTTGTCAGTTTGGGTGTGTGTTTATGAGTTTGAACTTTTATTTGTTGTCTTCTGATAAACTTTGTGATTTTTTTTTTATAGTTACCATTTCTTTCCTCTTCTCCATTTTTAAATTTTTATTTTTTACTTTTTTATACAAGAATTACTAAAGTGTGTTGATTTGATGTACAAGGTTAACTTTGTATCATTTGATACACAGTGTAAAAAATTGTAGGCAAATATAAAATATGGATCCCTTCTTTGTTTTGTTTGCTTGTTTGGAACATGACTGTTAATTAACCAGGACTGATAAATCAAGATGTTAATTATATAATAAATTGTCGTCTATAGCTACACACATGCACAGATGCAGGTGAATGGCTTTTCATAATGCATGGATGTGTGTACCACACAAACATACACACAGAGCCAAATTCTGCACACACACACACACACACACACACACACACACACACACACACACACACACACACACACACACACACACACACACACACACACACACAGAGTGACATGCAAATTCTACAATCCTAATGATTTATTTCACAAAACAGCTGGTGAAAGACTGACTTATTGTGGAATAGTCTGAGTGGAAATGTACAAGGCTTGAGGAAGAAATTATGTAAATCTGCTTAACATATCACATAGAGGGGCAGTAATCTATATGCGACTACTTAAACATATTAAATGTCATGTTTACACATCATTTTCAAAACTTGCTTACACACATCATTCATTTCTTGATTCCATGAACCTAAAAAGTGCATGTACACAATACTCATGCAGAAATGTTTGCTGGACTTTCAAATTCAGCAAAGACAAGAAAACCTCAGCCCACTTGCCACCTATGTCTTCTTTAGTACTTTAACCAGTGATGTACTGCATACACACATCCATTGAACTAGCTTCCCAATACTGTCACCCTGATGCACTGCATACACACATTCACTGAACTAGGTTCCCAATACTGTCATCCCGATGTACTGCATACACACATTCACTGAACTAGGTTCACAATACAATCACCCCAGTGTACTGCATACACACTCACTGAACTAGGTTCCCAAAACTGTCACCCCAATGTACTGCATACACACATTCATTGAACTAGGTTCCCAATATTGTCACCCCAATGTACTGCATACACACTCACTGAACTACGTTCCCAATGTTATCACCCTGATGTACAGCATACACACTTTTACCGAACTATGTTCCCAATACTGTCACCCTGATGTATTGCATACATACATTCATTGAACTAGGTTCCCAATACTGTCACCCCAATGTAGTGCATACACACATTCATGAACTAGGTTCCCAATACTATCAGTATCACCCTGCTGTACTGCATACACACATTCACTGAACTAGTTTCCTAATACTGTCATCCCAATGTACTGCATACACATTCACTGAACTGGGTTCCCAATACTATCACCCTGATGTACTGCATACACATTCATGAACTAGGTTCCCAATACTATCAGTATCACCCTGCTGTACTGCATACACACATCCATTGAACTAGCTTCCCAGTACTGTCACCCCAATGTACTGCATACACACATTCACTGAACTAGGTTCCCAATATTGTCACCCCAATGTACTGCATACACACATTCACTGAACTAGGTTCCCAATACTGTCACCCTGATGTACTGCATACACATGTTCACTGAACTAGGTTCACAAAATACTGTCACCCAATGCTGTTTGCTTATGCTCTGCTTTGTCTCAAGTCACATAATTTAATCTATGCAAACTGAAAATGACAACTACAGTTTCTGGATGAAACTTTTGAACGATGTTTTACACCTCAGTCAGTCATCATTTTCAAGACTGTCCCCTTTCCCATCTTTCCATTGTGGACAATACATGAAAGCATACATAACACCAGGCTGAAGAGGCTGTGCATCAGCAGAAAAAAAGCTATTTTCCACAAAAACGTGAGGATAAATATTCAAATGATCCTTTTACACAGGGCCTCCAACTTCTAAACAATGATCATTTAATTGTGTTTCAAATAAAACAACATTTGAGCAAATTTTGAGACAGTTAAATTTCTGTTGGTACTGAGCCATTGCAAATAGCATTACCTTCAACTCAGGAATGATCCTAGCCCTGAAAGGAAAACTGAAGCAAAGACATGAGTTGGCCTGAAAACAAATCAATCTGAAAGAAGAATGACTGTTAGCATTTTAATCCAAGTGTTACCAGATCAGATTATGGCTAGTAGGCTTTTCAGCCTTTTGCCTGCTAAGTTGTGTTTTGATAACTGTGCTGTTTTGTAGCTGGAAAAATGGGCTTATCCCAAATGTCTGCTTGGTGTGTTTTTGTCATAATAATTAAGTAGCGTTATTTTAAACTTTTTATGTGTTTGGGGCTGAAAATGGAAAATGTGCAAATATTCAATCAATATTTATACAAAACAAGCACTTTTGTCCCGAGAAGCTGAGCTCCGGAGGGCACAGCCATTCTGGTTGCTCTTTAGCAGTGAAACACAGAAAAAGGTTTGCTTGTGATGTATTTGAAACACACTCTGACTTTGCTCATGTCAGTGACATGGACTGCTGGGCACAAAATGGCTTCACTCGTGGTTGTGTTATCATGACTTTCAAATTATTTGATTAAACTTTAGATTACTAATAAACCGGATGATTAACCAAGTGAAAAACTGCTGTGTGTCTTTATTCTTCTTCTTCTTTTTTTGCTTTCTTTCCATTCTTATAAGTGGGGCCCATGCTGCTTTTTCTTCTTCTGCTTTAAGTTCTGATAAATTGATATTCTTCCCAATTTAAAGTCTGTGCTTCAAGCTGATCTTTGTGATACTAACAGGCTATCTGCTTTGCTGGAGGACTGAAGAAAAAGTTACAACACAAAGTAAACAAATTATAATCATGCGAGATTCCTCAGGAGGCTCATGAATGACAAAAAACTTGTAAACATTTGAACAGATTGTTGTAAAACTCACTTCAACATACTCCCCTAATAATCCTCTATTTGGATGAACCCTTTGAAAGACAAACTTGCTGTTTTTTGACAAGCTCAAAGGAACTCTGATGTGTCTCAGAGCAGTTTCCCACAATATGAAGAAAAAAACACACACACACAAAAAAAAAAACCAGTCACACCTGCGCAACACAAAAGAGGTCAACAGAGGAATCGCTGGAAATCACAAGCATAAAATCAGTAAGACCCCCCCCCCCCCCCCAACCCCCCCAAATACCAGCATGCAAAATACAACGAACGCAATCTGACACACAGTCACACACTGTCCAAAATTAAAACCAGACTAACTCACACATCTGCATGTTCACCACGAAGTTCATGTGAACCAACACACATCTGTGTGGGCAGAGTGACACATGTAACTGGTAGAGGGAAACATTAACCTGGTTAGTTACTTAGTGGCTGGATTTAACACACTGTCAGCTGCTCAGGGTTGCCTCAGAACAAACAATAACATGGAGTCCAGGGTGGTGACATTCAGCACAAAGACCAATCATATCTTAGAATAATCACAGGCATGGGAACACTGAAGAAGCAGAAGAACAATCATGTTAAAGAAGAAACCAAGCACACAAAACACCATTAGGTATATTGCAAATAACAGCCCACTTCCTCTCTCAGTCTGGTGTTCCTGGACTACATTTTGTGGGAAGTCTTCATAATGGGCGTAGTTGGACTACATTTTGTGGGAAGTCTTCATAATGGGCATAGTTGGACTACATTTTGTGGGAAGTCTTCATAATGGGCGTAGTTGGACTACATTTTGTGGGAAGTCTTCATAATGGGCATAGTTGGACTACATTTTGTGGAAAGTCTTCATAATGGGCATAGATGGACTACATTTTGTGGAAAGAAACCTAACACATTTTGTTTCTTATTAAGTATAAAAATACTTCATACACTGCACAATCAAGTTCAGACAGCATCAATCCCCAACGCTGTCACATGAACACACTGTACAATTCATTTTTGGGTAGTAGCTGAAACTGTGGCACAAACCTTCTGTTTGAACATTTTCTCAACAGTATAGCTTTTCATGAAGGAATGTTTTTAATGAGCTGAAAGGGAAAGTTTGATTCAAGCACAGAAGATGGAAAGGAAGAATATAGGACAGTATAATGGTAATCATACAACTGTTTAAATTGAACATATATGATACTGTACTACCACTGTAAATTTATACCCACCACACCTTCAACTTCAAACACTTTAAAAAAAATTACATAAAGGTTATTTTCTTTCAGTTCAACAGCACTGCTGTCCTTGCTCCCCCCCCCCCCCCAGAGCAGAGAGTCCACACATACACTGGTTGACAGACTACAGAGGGTTGCACTTGTAGTGCTGGTCTGCTTTCTGCACGAGACACTCCATGTGGCTCCTTGACTTAGCAAATGATGCTGTCAACAGGGGGCATAGTACAAACTGACCTGGTAGCAGTACTGTCTCCAGGGTTTCCTTTGGATGGTAGCTAGCCTACCACTGACCTGATACCAATGATCTGACATCTCTGGACTTCTGCCAGCAGCAGTTGAGTTGAGGCATGCACTCATGCATGCCCACACGCATGTGCACGTGTGCACACATACACACACATGCACACACACACATGCACACACACACTGGGTTTATGATCACGTGTGCCAAAGCTAGCCTCTCACTTCTCATCTATTATAACAGATCTATATTCATACACAGCATAGTGGTTTACAGCACGCCAATAATTATAGTCACATAAAAATCCTCTCTGAATCTAAGGGATGTGAAAATAAACCCCAATAAAATAAAAAGTATAAATAACTGTAACTGAACCTGCTATGAGACAACCAGATATTTCTTCAAATGGTTGTCTTTCTCTGGAAGTTCAGTTGAATGGTATAATGCACAATATTTTTAATCTGTGGTTTGAAAAAAAAGAAACCAATCACACACAGGACTCTCAGGGAGGCTGTGCACAGCAAATTTTTTGTGTCAACTGAACACAGTCACAAAACAAACACACATTTACAAAACAAAATATAATGCTGGAAGAAGCAGCACTGTTGTCTACATGCAGTAATCACTGGGCTTAACTTTTAGTGTGAAGCTTCACTAACTGCTTCTCAGCTGGTGAAATAGCAGATGGGTACGTAACGTTCCGTTTAAACACTGACTCAGAACAGAACCTTTGTCCAGAAGCTGAGCAAGCAGACTCCACATCAGCAGTGCTGTATCATTCCTGCTCAGTGGTCTCCTTTCATGCCAGCATCCTACCGGTACACACCTCACATGTCCAGCACCATTACTCTGCAACAGTCTACTCTACTCTTTGCAACACTTTTTCCATAGTATCATTTAAAATCTGCCCTCGAGACCCACCTTTTCCCTTTAAACACTGAACAGAGCGATGTACAGCCTATCTGTGTGTGTATGTGTAGGGGTGTGTATTGCATGTGTGCCGTGATTGCATGTGTGCATGTTGGAAGTGATGAGAAAGATGTTGAATGAACAGTGTGTATCGAGAGACCCACCTTTTCCCTTTAAACACTGAAAAGAGTGATGTATGGCTTATCTGTGTGTGCATGTGGTGTGTATTGTTGTGTGTGTGCCATGCATGTATGTGTGTGTGCGTGCATGTTGGAAGTGATGAAAAGGATGTTGAATGAAGTGTTGTGTATTGAGAGACTCTAGGCAGCGAGTGTTTAAAGAATACTGATAGTTTATTATTGTAATACATACTGGAGTGGGTAACGGGAGACTGATTGGTGCGCATGCTTCCTTGTGTGGGTGTGGGTGTGGGCGCGTAGCTGTGCATGTATACATGTATATAAATAGTTATTGGCTGCTAGGTGACTATGTTTATGGTAGAGTATTATACCTACTGTTCTGTTTGTTGAAATGTATGTAAATGTGGTTTTTGTGAAGTTGTTTGTACAGCAGAGTAAGTTTTACTCATGTTGGTTTGGCACTTTCTTCAAATGATCTATTGTCATTATTTTATTTAGGGTCTCATTTTTCTCTTGGTTTCACATATCTGTCAACCCTACTGTTTTTGCATCATGCGCTTTGGGCTCACATTAAGCATGTTCTTAATTGAACAAACATTAGCTTCATGAACCTAGTTTGGGGTGTTTATTGAACTTAGTTTGTTCTTAATTGAGCAAACTTTTACTTTGTGAACCTGCTTCGGGTTGTTTGACAAAATATGACAAAGCTATGTTCGGGGTCCAAAACACTTTACTCAACATGTTTTCAACATGAAAATTTTTGCTGAGTTCACCAAACCTTGCCTCTGATTGGTTGTGAGCAAACAGAGCTCTCCTGTAGATGAGGAAGAAAGGACTAGAAGAAAAAAGAAAAATGGATGACAGTGTCGATATTTCACTCACTTCAGAAGGAACTGACCCATTTGTTGACTTGTGGGAGGTGCAGCCTTGTCTCTGGGACCCAGAATGATATAGTAGTTAGTTGAATTGTCCGGTGAGGGATGATTAAAGTATACTGATTTGACTTGACTTTAGCCTACACCTTGGATCATGCTGTCTCCTGCGCTTCTGCTGCAAGTTCGGGCTGAAGCTTGCATCTCACCGTAAGCCAGTTAAGAAACAAAGCATAGTTTGTCAAACTGTCTGAACCATGTTTGGTGAACTAAATGTTTGTCAGAGCTTAATTAAGAAACAAAGTATAGTTCCCTGAACTGTCTGAAGTATGTTTGGCAAACTAGCAGTCTGCCCAGTTAAGAACAGACTTCAGGTGTAAGTGCTTTGTAAATATCCTTTCACATTACATGTTGCAGGGTGGCCTACGAGCATGACCCGACACTAAAAGAGACAGGCCATCTGTGGACACTGGCCTGCCTTTAAGAAACCTCTTCCCACGTGGCCCTTTGTTGGCTACACAGCACTGCAGAGAGGGTTGGGTGTGGCTCAGGAGGGATGGGTCATCTGCGGATGGTAGCATACCTGTGCACAGGTGTCACACCAGGTGGGACTTAGGAGGCATGACAGCAACAGCAACAACAGTTTTGGACGTCACATGGAAGATGTGATGGGTTGTCTCCTGATTGGCCGAGGGTAGCCCGGCCACAATGCATGTTGCCATGTGGACCTTAGCGAAGCAACAGCACAACTACCTGGAATGGTTTTTCGGACTTTGGATACAGTAGGGAGCCGAGGGAGCTATACTACACAAACTGATCCCAAATTTTGTTTACACTCTGCAAAGCGAAGGGAAACAACAATAACCATATAAAAAAGAAAAAAAAAAGAAGAAAAAATCACAGCCTGCAGTTCTAAGTCTTCAGCACCCAGAAGCCACTACAATCACATCTCTTGCAGAAGGCACCTTGTGTCTGTCCCATCATCAGGCGCGGCAGGATCATCATCAAGGCACAGAATGCACACAGAGTCTGCATCACTGTCAGTGTCCTTGTCACTGTCATTAGCTCTACTGTCAGGGCTGTGGGAATCCTGATCCACTCTGCTTGAATCCTTCTGAGTTTCGTCGACCAGAGACAATGTATCCTGGCTGTCAGCCGAGAGGACAGCACTGGCTGAATCTTCACTGATGTTCTCGAGCAAGACACTCTCGCCCGCATCAGCCCTTTCGCAGCCAGAAGCTGGCCTTCCTCTACTGAAATTCACCATCATCTCAATTTGACCCGAGCCGTCCTCAGCTGGAACAGCACTGTCATCACCTTGCCCTTCACCGCCAGCTTCAGAATCTGAATCGCTGGATGTGCCATCTTCCGGATGCCCAGAATTTTCGCTGAGAGGCTGACGATGCATACTGCCTTCTTCAGAAAAATCCATGAGGCTGATGAGATTCTGGACCGACCTGTCAGCAGATTCTGCACCTTCTTCCACCGAGTTGCCCTCCTCAGCACTCCGGCTCTCCTGCTCAGGTGGCTGAGCCTGCTGAGCAGGTTCCATCTGAGCGAAATACTCACGTACAGCTTCATCATAGGGCCTTGATGTGAGCATGGCCTCATGATACGGGGGAGGGGGTGCTCTGCGTCGGAACATCTCAGCTTGCAGGCGACTGAGGGGCGTGTCATAGCGAGCTCCTCGGCGGTGATGGTGGTGGTGGGCGTGTGTATCGTTGTTGTTGCGCATGGTGTACACTTTGCAGGCGCATCCCAGAGAGAGGACCAGCAGCAGGGCACACAGAAGGGAACCAACCACTGCCGCTACTATCACCTTCCGGGAGCTACCTGTAAGTCAACACATAAATGCAACACTATTGATCACACTATACAGGCCAGCCAAAGAACAAGGGGAACCAAGATCACCAGTGAACCATGCAGACAAAGGCAGCTCCTAACGGCACCATAACTCAACCCATTCACAGCAGAATGTACAAGTAAATATTCATTTAAAACTGATGCAACTGGCTTTGAAATCTGTAAATATCATGGAACTCCTAAATACACACAGAACTTGACAGAGGCTATTCATTCCTGCAGCAAACCCTTGGGCAATGTTCAGAGGCTATTCACTCTTCATTCCTGCAGCAAACCCTCGGGTAATGTTCAGAGACTATTCACTCTTCATTCCTGCAGCAAACCCTTGGGCAATGTTCGGAGGCTATTCACTCTTCATTCCTGCAGCAAACCCTTGGGCAATGTTCAGAGGCTATTCACTCCTCATTCCTGCAGCAAACCCTTGGGCAATGTTCAGAGGCTATTCACTCTTGCAACAAACCCTCAGACAATGTTCAACTCTACTACCACCTAAAACAAACTTGTAACTTTCCCTAACTTAACTTTTAGCAAAACTCAGAACTTTTACCTTTTCACCGCACCCCAGCTAATACACTAATAACCAGTTTTCTAATCCTACTGTGTGTATGTGTGTGTGTATGTGTGCATGTGTGTGCATGCATGTGTTCATGTGCGTGTGTGTGTGCATGTGTATATGAATGCATGTGTGTGTGAGCATTTTGTGAGCTCTGAAGAGTGCATATCTACTTTAAAAACCCATTAAAATTAAACTGACTGCAAGTTTGAATTTGTTGTTGTGGCTGTTGTGCCATACCTAGTCTACAGTCAACTTCATCACTGCGATCACCACAATCATCAGTTTCATCACACAGGAAGTCACTGATGATGCAGCGCTTGTTGGCACACAGAAACAGGTTGCGACTCTCCGAACACTGCCGCTCATCTGCAAAAGATGTCCAATATAAGACATAAGCAGAATAGACAAACACACACACTTCAATTCAACAAACACTTTATTCATCCAACACAGGCACTGGGCAACTGACTACTTGCTTTTAGCTAGAAAGCTCCACCCACTTAGACAAATGCAGCAAACAATACCACATGGGTCATCCTGGTCCCTGTTGGGTCAAAGGAAACGGCCAGAATTTCATGACAGGCCGTCCAGGATGAACACAGATTCAATGTCATGGTATTTTATGTCAACTGATGTCATAATATTAAACTCTCCAAACTGAAAGGTCTCCACCCACCCTCCACCCCCACATCCAGCCCTTTCATCTCCTCACCCCGAGCACTCATTCATTCAAACAAAAACTACATTATAGCAAACAATATTTCTCTTTGCATACTATTCAATCCCCTTCCTCCCCCCTTCTTTTTTTTAACGTTATGTCGGCACTTGGTCCGACCAAGAATTTGATCCTGTTTTTTATGCACAGACAGTACAGTGAGACTGCGGAATGGATCTGAGCGCACCATGTGTATACACACTGACTGGACTTGCTGCTGGCAGTTCATGTCTGGACCAGAGTGTATTCAGGTGGCCCTAAATACACTGGCCTGCAAAAGCACGGAAAGTGTGACTGGCTTCTGGCCAACATAAATAAAATGGCATCCCAGGACTCACCGCAGTTCTCTTCATCAGCGTAGTTAGCACACACGCTGCTGCCGCTGCAGCGGTCATGCTTGAAGTAGCACTTGTTGGCACTTCCATGTGCAAAGTCATTACAGCTGTAGCTGTTCTTGGGACACCCATCTAAACATACAACGGCAGTAGCATTGGCAGACAAGCAGCAATGAAACTCTAGACTAGGGGGAACTTTGGTTGCAAGGATTAGCTGCGTCATGACACAACACAGCAATCCATCAGTAGTTAGTAATTCACAGCTGGGCAACTCATCTTAGAGAATGGGGGAGCTAGAGCAAGAGAGACAGACAGACAGACAGAGACAGAGACAGAGAGACTGAAACAGAGAAAGAGAGAGAGAGAGAGAAGAGAGACACAGAGAGAGTTGTTTCAAAATTCTACCAACAAACTGTTGACAAACTGCTAGTGGAAAACTGTCATATAGCTGTGGTTGCCATACTATACAACTTTGTAAAACAGAAGCTTTTGACTGATGACCTATAATCCTCATAACCAAAATGAGTTCCACTTCTTCCTTTGAACTAAATATATTTTCAGATGATTAGTTGCACAATTTGTAACTAGTCAGTTAAAAAAAATTTTTTTTAGTTCTCAGTAGAAACCAGCCATCATCAGCAGTGCCTTTCCAACAGATCTCCTGCTTTCACTTGATGCACATGTCTGAATTACAACACTGCAGAAAGTTGTTCAAAAATTTCTGTATGCAGCATAGCGCAGCACTTGTAGCAACAACTAACAAACAAAAACTAGCAGTGTCCAGAACTGTAACGGCTGAGCTGGGGTGGGGTGGACAAAGGAGGACCACTCACGACATCCAGCCTCGTCCCACCCAGAATGGGGGCAGTCCCAGACCCCGTCGCAACGTTTCGACCGACTGTAACATCTGTTGTCCTCTGGTCCGCATGAAATCTCATCAGCCAGCTCACACCTGTCTGCAAGCAGAAACCCAAAGGAATATCTTAATACCATCAAGCAAAGCTGAAAGCTCTCCTGTCAAAAGAAAGATGGCAGAATTTTGGTAGTGATGGGAGAGGTGTTTACAGGCGCATATGCAGATGGTGAATTTTTTTTCTTACGGCTAACACCAACACAGTGGAAGTCTCCTTTTAGCACCACCCTGAGACTGTGACCACCAAGCAAAAGCAGTCTCGAACAAGGGGTGGTCTTTGATCAGGGCTATGTCACAGCCTGTCCAGCTCTCTCCACTCTTCATCAGACAAATGCATGCTCAAACTCCAATGCTTCAACTGCACAACTCATTGCTTTCACTCTTTCTCATACTTCGGTCCTCACATCTGGACCAACCTCCCTCAAGATGTCAGGCATTATGCTGCTGTCTCTTCCTTCAAAACACAGACATTTTTCTTCTCCAAATACTTAACTAACCAATACTGTCCTTCACCCCTACTGGTGTATGTGTGTGCATGTGTGTGTGTGTGCGTGTGCATGCATGCATGCATATATGCACGTGCATGTGTGGTGCCTGTGTACATGCATGCATGCATGAATGCATGCATGTGTCTGTGTGCACATGTTGCATGTAGTAATTTGTGTTTGAACAAAGTTGTCCACCTGTACTGATGCATGCATTACTTGTTAGTTGTGTGTTAAACCGATAATAATCTTTATCTCAATGCACGCCTGTGCTCTACTGTGTTTCTCTTCTTCAGCACTTTGAGCCACAGGGTATGCAAGTTAACATTTTCATTATTACAAAATATTATCATTCACATCAGAAGAATTAGAGTAAAAAGGGAAAGACTTCAGCAAAGATGATCTTAAAAGAAGGATGGCCTCTTTATCAGGAGTTTTACCAGTTAAATTATGTGTCTTGAAAATGATCGACCCAACTCACCTTCAAAGTGATATGTTGCTTCAAACACCAAATTCTGACTGCGGATGCTGGGCTGAAGCACAGGAGCGTAGAATTTGACCAGCATGCTCCCGCCTGATGACCGCAGTGATAAAGGCAAGGGAAAGTGGTTACCGCTGCTGAAGATGCCCAGGCTGGGTGCCCGGTCATTGTGGCCATCGTACACCTGAACGCTGGCACCGTCTCGCAGGTGGAGCTCATTGAAGATGAGATGTATGTAGGAGCCAGAGTAAAACTTCTGGATGTGCCAGATGCAGTCTCTGATGTCCGAGCGGTGGTACGGTGGAGCGGGCATGCTGAAGTTGCCCATCCAGTCAAACAACTGGTGGTAGCATTCACTGGATGGCACTTCTGTACGTGGTGTTGGTGTTGGAAGATGCACCTGGGTTTGGGGATACCCACCTGCGTAAAAAGAAAAAAATCCATCAGTCTGAACAGGTTGCTTCCAGTGACCTTTCTGGTGCCATTACAACATGACTGGCAGGCACTAAGTAAGAAATCCATGATGTAAAATATTTACACACAGCCTAACTTCACACTGGTTACACACACACACACACACATCACAGTTTGATTTATGGTGATGGTTAATATTTATACACCACCTAACATCACACTGGTTACTCATACAGAGACATCACAGTTTGATTATAATGATGGTTAATATTCATACCACCTAACAATAACATCACACTGATTACACACACACACACACACACACACACACACACACACAGACATCACAGTTTGATTTATGATGATGGTTACAGTCTTTAGCACTGTTAACAGGGAGTAAGTAAGTAAGTAAGCTGGTGTTTTATGCCCAGTCAACCAGTTGTCAACTGGGAGTAAGTAAGTAAGTAAACTGGTGTTTTACACCCAGTCAACCAGTGCGGTTATATCAGGGTGATGTGTCATCTGGGAAGACTCACAGTTGTTGATTTATGTGGCAAGACATGGACATATAAGTAGTTTGGTGTTTTACGCCCAGTCAACCATTACAGTTTATCAGGGTGATACACATTTGTCATTACACAATTAATATTAAAAGTATGTATTTGCTAAAGCTGAACAGATACAGATTTTTTGTTTTTAAACACTTAAAAAGTGGGTAAATATTAAACATAACCCAAATTAATATCTGCAATTTTAAATCTTGTCAGAAATATTGATCTCTTTCAAATAGTTAAAAATCTGTTCCATTAAAATTTCTTCAAATAACAGGCAAGACACATTCTTCATGGACAGTCCCCATTTGATTTGTGATGAGAGTTATGTCCCTTTGCACTGTCACAGTAGGTTGTAAAACTGAAAAAAATGCACTATCTTGGAAACAGAAAATCTTTGGAGGAACACCATCATCACACACATACTGCTAACAGCTGGATGGCAGATGAACACAAAACAGCAAATACCTTTGGAAAAACACAGGATTGAACCATTCTACTGCAGATTATTGGACCATGCAGTACAGGTGGAGTAAAAGTACCACAAGAAACCACTCCACTCCAGAACTCAAAATAAAAGAAGAAAAGAGCAACCATCTAAATTTGACATAAAAACCAAAATCCTGGCTTTGTAGAACAAATTTGCATAAACAGTTATATCAGTAAGTGGTTACTTTAAAGGGGAACCAAGGTTACTTTAGAGGAGAACCACACCAAAAAAGCGACCCTTTTGACAAGAATGGAATCAAAGGCAGACGCATAGCACTTTTTCTCTCACTTTCTCCACTTCTTTGCTAAAAAATGACATTTAAAGTAACAAAAACATGCCCATGAGTGCCATGACCAAGACCATTTTTATGCCTGATAATCTGTGTCACAAATATGAGAAACAAGACTGGCATGAGTGGCAAAAGTATCAAATATGTCATGAGCCATTCTTTATCTGCTCTTTAATGGTACAGAGAAAGCCAACATGACTCTACCTCCTGGAGCTCAAATACAAAGCAAGCAAGAAAAAAAATCCAGAAACTCTTGAAGTTTTGTATAAAAACTGATAAAACAACCAAACAATGCAGATGAAAATATTTGCACATTTTCTCTGTTTTCAGGCCAACTTATGTCTTTCATTTGGTTCCCCTTTAATCCTGTAGAATTACATGCTGGACCAAACAAAAACAAAAACAAATCATTTTCCACCATTTAATGCTGTGATTTTAAGGAAATCTCCCTAGAAACATCTCCGCAAAAATCTCAATTTGTTATGACACAACATCCAAAAATATTTTTTTCTGTAGGGGTGTCCACAGGGTAACTGACTTGGACAAATTTCCAGTTCGAGTCTCCAGGGATGAAGCTCCTTTTCTGTAGGGGT
Organism: Alviniconcha strummeri; assembly: GCA_963584105.1. NCBI lineage: Eukaryota > Metazoa > Mollusca > Gastropoda > Provannidae > Alviniconcha > Alviniconcha strummeri. Next base: position 14,938,901 of record OY757546.1, on the reverse strand, counting down.
GTCCACAGGGTAACCAACTTGGAAAAAATTCCAGTTCGAGTCTCCAAGGATGAAGCTCCAACGCCTTTGCCTCTTTTTGGGCTGGTGATTTAGTTTTATGTTCCACCTTTTTTTTTTTTTCCCTTCCTCTTTTTGTTTTGTTTCTTTTGTGTGGCCTATGTCGGAAGTATGGCGTTTCGGTCTGTTTTCGTTGTGAAGGTTGTTCGCAACTAGCACAGACCTCATCAGGGAGCTTGCCTGTTCACTTTCGGGTGCTTTTGTTGTTGTGTTGGTTTACCTTTCCTTTTATTAGGCCTTCCTTTTTGCTTTGTTATTATATTTCTCCAGATTGCATGTCCATTTTGTGGACTTCCTGGGTTAGGGTTTGGGGTTGGGTTAGTGACCGTGTCACAACTGACCCTCTGTTCATATGTCCCATGCTTTGTTGCGTTTATTTTCCGATGGGCGAGAGGTGCTAGGGTCTTGAGTGGGTTGTCTCCCTTCTTGGGGTGGATTGTGTGCGTCATATGCCCAGTGGCTGTTGCCATTGTGTAGTTTGAGTCATGTTTACTTTTCTCCCGTTTCGGGTCGTTTGCTCTTTTGTTGATTGTGAGGGACCGTCGCCTTGTGTGTGATTTGTTGGGGGGGAATTTGCTGTTCTCCCCTTCCTTTCCTCCTTTCTTATTTCCTGGTTAACATTTCTTTGATGTTTATGTTCCGTTGGAAGGCTATTGTTGGTGGGTTAGGGAATCATTGTTGTAGGTGACTGTTTTTTATGCGGTCCCATCCTTTTGTGAGGGCTTTCCTCAAGTTTTTGAGGTGCGGGTGGTATTTGGTAATGTACACCAGGGGGATTTTGTTGTTCTTTGGTCTGTCAGCCAAGAGACTTTTTCTGTCGTGTAGTAGGGCCTCGTTGAAGTATTGGTCTATTTCTTGGATTTTGTATCCTCTTTCAATCAGTTTGGTTTTGAAGTTGGCGAGGGCTGACTTTAAGTTGTCTGGGTCAGAGTTGGTGCGGATTCTTGAGATGACTGTTCCTTTTATGAATCTGCGAAAGACTGAGTCTGGGTGGCACGATGTTCGGTGGAGGTATTGATATGTCTCCGTTGGTTTGGTGTGGGTTTTGATATCCAGTATTCTGGATTTTGTGAACCTTTTTCCTTTGTACACTGTCGTCTCCAAAAAGGTGATTTCTTGCTTTGATAGCATATGGGTGAATTTGAGGTGGTGGAAATTGTTGGCAGTATGAAAGAAGTTTGTTATGTCTTCTGTAGTTGCGTTCTCCCATATCATGAAGCCATCGTCTCTGAATCGGATGTGGGTTATTATTTTGTTTTTGTGTGGTGAGTTTTTGATCAAGTGTTCCAGTATTTGGTGGAGACGTATGTCGCAGATTTCTGGTGACGGAATTGCTCCCATGGATGCCCCAATGGTTTGGTGGTATACTTTGCCGTTGAACGAGAAGTAGTTGTTTGTGAGCAGTGTTTCCACTAGTTGGACTACGTGGTGTTTTTGGACTGTATTATTCAGTCCTTGGCAGGATACCACTTGTGGCAGCACGTCATTAACTGCTTGTTTTAGTTCATTGAACTCCATACTTGTGTACATTGACGTGCAGTCGTATGCCACTAGGGTGCAATTTTGGGATGCCTGGAGTGACTCGATCATTCGTATATGAAGTGCGGGGTATCCCGTACGTATGTGTTTTGTCTTTTGACAATGGGTAAAAGCAAGATACTGATAAGTTTGCCTATGTAGTATGTCGGGCTGCCGCACTGCGCAATGATTGGGCGTCCCAGTAGAGTTTTGTTTAGGCTTTTAAGTGAGTGCGTTTCCGCTTGGATGATTTCTGTCTCTGACTTCCGTGTAGTGGATGCTTGCCAGTTGTCTCAGGCCCTCTTTTATGTAGTCGTCTTTGTCCATAACGACAATAGTTGAGTTTTTGTCAGCCTTAAGGATCACGATGTGGTCCAAGTTTTTGAGGTTTCTCAGCGCTTTTCTTTCCTCATTAGTTAGTTGTTGGGAGCTTGCTTGGGGGATATTCATTTCTTCCAGGTTGATCCTGGTTTCATCCAAGTATGCGTCGGTTGTTGGGTCTACTCAGCCCGGGTCGAATCCCGTGTTAGTGTATAGAGGGTGTGGGGGGGAATTGTCGTCCCCGAATCTGGTTCTGCAGTTCATTTTTCTGCCCATTTCTTTCAGGCTTGCTATTAGGGTCTGTTTTTGTGGTTGCCCTGGGAATGGGATGAATTTCAGTCCTTTCGCTAGTACCTTTATTTCAGGTATGGCGAGTTGGTGTGACGAGAAATTTCTCACGAACTGTTTTGCTCTGGTTAATTACTTTTTTTGTTCTGTTTGCCTTTTGTATTTAGGCTGACATTTTTTGTGCCCGTGTTTCAGTGCACGATGTGTCATTGCTGGTAGGGGTTAGGGTCGTGAGCAGACCGTGTTTGCGACGTTTGGGTCGCTAGGTGCTTGTGTAGGGGAGGATTTCTCCTTTGCTGTGTTGCTTTTTCCACAGATTTTTTTGGTTCAGCCTCGTTCTTCGCCTTGTGGTGGCGGTTGCTTTTCAGGGTTTGTCTTTTTTCCCTCTTCGTTTTCGTATTTCAGGGTTTGTCTTTTTTCCCTCTTTATTGTTGGTATGCTGCTTGTGGAGCAGTACCTTCGGTTTTCGCTCTTGCCAGCGTTGTGGCAGGCTGCGTGCTTAGTCGGTGTGGTGTGCTGGCGCTGTGGGGTTCTCGGCCAATGGGTGGCCTTGATGGATGATATGTTTTTCCTTGTTTTTGTCCAATGCGTGGCTCGGAGAGCCTTGTCTGGTTTTTGTGCGTGTTTCGTCCCGGTTGACTTGTGCTCTGGTTGGGGAGTCGTTATCCTGTTAGCCATTTCTTTTGTTGATCTTTTTCTTTTTGTTCGTTTTTTTGTGTTTTTCTGTTTGTTTGCTCTGTTGCTCTTCCTCTTTACTTTTTCGTTTGTTTGCCTTCTTGGTGAGGTGGGGTTTGTTTGGCCCATTGGGGTGACCAGATTTGTTTTGTCGTTGCGTGGGGTTGTTTATTTTTAAGACGAGACATCAGTTGGTTTATGAATGTTGGCCAGCAATGTTATGTTTTTTGGCTTTTGGAGCGAGTCTGCTTGGGCTTTGGGGAAACCTCTCTGTTAGTTTATAGGTGAGGTTTGATTTGCCCTGATGTTCTCACGGCTCTTCGTTACCTTCTCTTTTTCTGTATGTTCAATGCGCTCGTGTTTTTTTGTTTTGCATTCATGGTGTTAAAAAAAAGTGGTGCTGGTGGGGTGGGGAGGAGGCAGCACAAAAAACAGCAGGGTTTAGAAAATGAGACTGAGAAGAAAAAACAACCACCACTTACCATAAGCAGTATAGTAAGCTGAGAAAAACAAGTCTCCTGAAGCAGTAGCAGGATACTCTCGCAGCATCTGACACACCACCAACATGGAACTGGAGAACGATGTCAAGGGACCCAGATCACTGTCCTGTGTGAACGTTCCCAGGAAGCCGGAGTTACTCGGCATTGTTCCTCTGTACACCGCAATGTAGGCATCAAATTTCAAATCAAACTGCAGAAATCTGAGGACAATTTTGTCAACGTTACCAGGAACTTCAATGTGAAAACTGCAAATCCCGACATTTCTGGTTCCTGGGTGAACACTCAGCCCAAACCTCCCTGACCTATTGTGAAAAACTCGACCACAGCCAGTGTCAGAGGGCAGCTCTAGAACTGGATATAGCGGAGGGGTGGTGGGTCTGTGTGTTGTTGAGCTTGGCCTGCGGGTTGTTGCCGGATGTTCATCTGCACACATTAAAACAAATCATGCACAAATGTTAAAACTGGCGATCAACACTACAAGCTGACAATGTTTGATACAGACAAAAAGAGCAACATCCATGATCAGAAAGTGAACAGGTGAGAGACTCAACTGCATGTCTGCAGTATGTCTGATGCCGCATGTTCATCTGCATGCATTGAAACAAATCATGCAGAAATGTTAAAACCAATGATCAACGCTACAAGCTAACAATGTTTGATACAGACAGAAAAAGCAACACCCATGATCAGGAAATGAACAGATGAGAGACTCAACTGCATGCCTATTTTGAAGTAAATACCTGACATTTTATGCAAAATACACCTGTAATATGCAATGAGCAGCCATAAAACAATATACAGATTTACAGCATTATTCAACACAAACATTATTAATACAAATGAGCAATAACACTTCTTTTGGATCAAAATTTTCAAAAAGACAGCAATAGCTGCTGTTTTTTGGTATAGTTTTGCTGGGGGTCCTTTGTCCGCAGTCCATTCACATGGCATGGCAGTCCAGTCTCAGCTATTTCCCACTCTTTAGTTGACCGGCTCACCCCCATTGCACTCAGCTTGACCCAAGGTCACGCCTGACATTCCAGCGTGGCATCTGGCACCAGTGGAATCTGGGCCTTCTTTGTTATTACTTGTGCCTGCAGATCTTGCAGCATTTTGTGACAGTTTCAATCGCATGCTGTGGCAAAGCCCGGATTTTTACTGCATGAATGTTGGTGTGTTTATTAGTCCAGTCTCTTCTTTTTTAAAGCCAGTTATTCATTTTCGTGATTCAGTCCTGTAAGCTGTGATATAATGACTTAGCTGGTGTATGTGTGCATCCCTTTTCCATCACGGAGAGCGGTTTTTCAGCTGACCATTCATTAACTGAACACGCAAGGAGAATGAATTCTCTTTGCAGACTGCGTGGAGAATGAGTGAAATGAGGTGAGAAGGATAAAAATAGAAGTAAGGGGACCCGTTGTACTCAGTATTCTGACGAAATTCTATCGATTTTTGGAATAGACATTGTTGAAGATACAGACCATAAGCATGCAAGTGCCATCAACCATCAACTGCCTGAAAAAATGTCTTTTGGGACTGAGGAGCAAGGAGGAGCAACTCAGGGTGTTAGCTTAGTGAAAGAACACGCACATGACACCTCTCTTCCACAGGCTGATGCCATCTTTAATGGAAAACAAAATGTAACTGTATGCTTTGCATGCTGCAAATTAGAAGCACATACAATTATGACAAACTTTTGAATGTGCTTCAAAACTTGAATGTCTGTATAACAGGTTTTATTTTCGTGTTTATTTTAAATGTATGGTACCTTTTACTGTGGCAGTGAAAACAAACTAGTGACACATGTTGGAAAACAAAACAAAATAGGTGCCGCAAATATTGTAAATCACCATCATGTTCGATATGACTTGTAGCAAATTAAATACTGTCAGTACACATTCCCTAAGGAAAAGAAGCACTGTGAGTAGCATCTGAGGCGCTTGGAGTGCATGTTCTTGTGAATGGATTACTGTTCGTTGAGTGATTAATGAGACCCGCTACAAGCATAAGGTAGGTGAATCATGACTTTTGGCTTGATGTCACTAAAGTAGATGCATGTAGGTTTGTGAGCATGACATCATTACTCTTGCAAAAATCCGTTTGCGTGACTTAGCGTCGTGGGAAAAACATGGAAAAATTGGGTCGGCGACGGAGTGCTCAAATCTCCGTGATTTCTGTGTTGTTTTTGTGCGTCTTGTACGGCATGCGTTTTGCTATTTTATATGGCATGTTTAGTGTCGACAGAAACCTTGTTCTTTTCTCTACAGAGCTCGTTTGATACAAAACCTTTAGCTGCAAGTCTTAATGAGTAAAATACTTTGCAATCAACCACCCCAATTTTGCCGCTTTGTCCCTTCTCCCGCTCTAGCTGACCGCAGCGCTGTTACCACCACTGTGCGTGCAGCATAGCAAGGTCAGCGCGTGGCACTCCCAGTGTACAGCGCACTTTGGTCTGTGTGAAGTGCAGGTGTGCGCTAGTCTCTAGGGTCAGCGTGGGTTATAGTCAGCCAGCCACTCGCCCGTTGTTTATCTTAAAGCATCCGTTGCTGCTAGCAGGCAGTGGCGAAGACTAAAGGGACAGATTCAGACTGCCGTGATGGAAATATGAAGCGTAAAGTTTGAGAATATGTGATCTTAAGAGACAGGTGGTCTCTCGCCGGTGTGGTCTTAGACAGGGGTGGTTTCTCACCAGGGTGGCCTTAAGCAAGGGGTGCTCTGTCACCAGGGTGGTCTTAGACAGGGGTGGTTTCTCACCAGGGAGGCCTTAAGCATGGGGTACTCTGTCCCCAGGCTGGTTATAGAGAAGGGTGGTTTCTTACCAGGGTGGCCTTAAGCAAGGGGTGCTCTGTCACCAGGGTGGTCTTAAGAGAGGTGTGGTCTCTCACCACAGTGGTCTTTCATCTGGCTGTCCACTGACTGCATACAAATATAAGCAACTTGGGCTCACCCAAGATGGAGTGCAGTCTCACAAATTTCCAGTAATCTTTTTGTTAGATTGGTGTGACCTTTCCGAACAGAGACTGCTCCCCCTCCCCCCCAACCCCATGAAAAAAAATCAGGTATGACCCTCACCCACAGAGCATAGCGGTTACAAGTCCAATGCTTGCATGCACAGGCAGAGAAGAACAGTAATTAATGCACACTAATCCAGAAGTATGCACTTACCGTAGCAATAGCTTTCATCACTGCCATCCTCACACTCCCTCTGACTATTGCACCTCCAGTTGAAAGGGATGCACTTGCCACTTCTGCAGTGATACTGGCTGGGGGCGCACGAATCGGAACGCAGAGGGCCTGCAACCCACAACAGTCACACTAACACACAACATTTGCCACTTCTGCAGTGATATTGGCTGGTGGTGCATGACTCAGAACGCAACAGCCCACAACAGTCACAATAACACACAACACCTTGCCACTGCTGCAGTAATACTGGCTGGGAAACTGACAACACTTGCCACTGCTGCAGTGATACTGGCTGGTAAATGTACAACACTTGCCACTGCTGCAGTGATACTGGCTGGGAAACTGACAACACTTGCCACTGCTGCAGTGATACTGGCTGGGAAACTGACAACACTTGCCACTGCTGCAGTGATACTGGCTGGGAAACTGACAACACTTGCCACTGCTGCCGTGATACTGGCTGGGAAACTGACAACGCTTGCCACTGCTGCCGTGATTCTGGCTGGGAAACTGACAACGCTTGCCACTGCTGCCGTGATACTGGCTGGGAAACTGACAACGCTTGCCACTGCTGCCGTGATACTGGCTGGGAAACTGACAACGCTTGCCACTGCTGCCGTGATACTGGCTGGGAAACTGACAACGCTTGCCACTGCTGCCGTGATACTGGCTGGGAAACTGACAACACTTGCCACTGCTGCCGTGATACTGGCTGGGAAACTGACAACACTTGCCACTGCTGCCGTGATACTGGCTGGGAAACTGACAACACTTGCCACTGCTGCAGTGATACTGGCTGGGAAACTGACAACACTTGCCACTGCTGCAGTGATACTGGCTGGGAAACTGACAACACTTGCCACTGCTGCAGTGATACTGGCTGGGAAACTGACAACACTTGCCACTGCTGCAGTGATACTGGCTGGGAAACTGACAACACTTGCCACTGCTGCAGTGATACTGGCTGGGAAACTGACAACACTTGCCACTGCTGCAGTGATACTGGCTGGGAAACTGACAACACTTGCCACTGCTGCAGTGATACTGGCTGGGAAACTGACAACACTTGCCACTGCTGCAGTGATTCTGGCTGGGAAACTGACAACACTTGCCACTGCTGCAGTGATTCTGGCTGGGAAACTGACAACACTTGCCACTGCTGCAGTGATACTGCCTGGGAAACTGACAACACTTGCCACTGCTGCAGTGATTCTGCCTGGGAAACTGACAACACTTGCCACTGCTGCAGTGATACTGGCTGGGAAACTGACAACACTTGCCACTGCTGCAGTGATACTGGCTGGGAGAGCATGACTCAGAACACAGAAGGCCTGAACCCCACAACAGTCACAGCAACACAAAACATATCCCAACAGACTAAAATACAAATCCTGGTGCTGTGAACATACATTATTTCCTGTTGAGGTTTTATGCATCATAAATAAATTCTAATTCATTCACTCACTGTTATATGTTTCATGTTATATGGAAGTTTTATGTGCCATAAATAAATTCTGATTCATTCATTCGCTGTTACATACGTATACAAAAGTTAAAGGCACATGCAACTGAACTTCAAAACATAAAAACATGAACAACATTTCAAGCCACTTGCCAAGAACACCTCACCCTTTTTTTAAGATGCTATGGTACAAACTGACAATATGAAGTTGATAGTTATCACCAATGCTATTACCAAACACGCAAACATAATGTGACATGATAAAATTCTGATCACAGCAACCTAACACAAGATCTCTGTGATGAAGGTAACAGTCAGACCACACATGCCACCATCCTCACAGATTCAATGAATTTGCTGCAAAGCATTGGATTGTGAACACTGACTGGGCAGGTGTCAATGTTTAATATCCACCTTTGAAATCGCATGTGGATGTACTGCCCTGTACATGCCAGAGTGAAGGGAAATTAGCAAGCAAACAGACTGGTGAGCAAAGCAACCAACACACATAGCTTGCATCTCGGAACATTGGAAATGTTGAGGAGCTTGAGACACTACCAGCAGCACAAAGCCAAGGACATCACACAAGCAATTGTCTGGATGAGAGAGGGTATGGAAAGACAACGTGCTTGACAATCTTCCTTGAAAGGATGAGAGAGAGCCATCATCAATCACATGAACACTGGAAGTGTTTCAAAGAAAGAGACAGAGTGGAGCACATACATGGCCTTTTCCAAGCATGTATAGATAGCATACTGAACTGAACTGAACTCTGGGATGAGGCTAAAACCTCACAAGAAGCAGGTCCTTACCAATGGAGTAGGACACAATGAATCCATGGCCTTTGGGAATGGAGCCAGCAAAGAACTTCATGGTGAAGAGTCTCACATCTGCAGGGCTGGTGTAGGGCTCAGCTTGCTCGCCACACACCACCCTGTCATGCGTGGTGGGACCTATTTGAATGTAGTTGTTGAAGCAGGCTCCGGTCAATGGATCCCGGGGCAGGTCCAGGTACTTGAAGCTGACAAACACAACAAACAAAACATACAGTGTAACAATCAATAATAATAAAATATTATTTATGGTGCCCCATCTTGTAAGAGCCCAGAGCACTTACAAAGACATAAAGATATGCTCATTTTATCACACACACACTCATGCATGCACGCACATGTGTGCGCACACACGCAGGCGCACGCACACACACACACACACACACACACACACACACACACACACACACACACACACACACACACACACACACTACAAGATAACACTTGCATTACTGGTGATGAGTTGGTAGAATGACAAGAAAGAAAATGACAGATCAGAATGCAAGAGAGAAAAGGTGGTTTTCAGTTTTGACTTAAAAAGAAGAGGGTGAAGACGAATGCCTGACAGGCATTCTTATCCACCAACAATACAAAAGAGCGGCTTGCTTCTGTTTAGTTAACAGATCAAAACAATACAGAGTGCTAAGTATACTCAGTGTTGTTCAAAACACACCCTTGTTTGTGATTTCTGCTATGGACACAGTGGAAGTGGGACCCTCCTTTTATGACAAACCACATATATATATATATGACAATTAAATCAAGCAAAAATGGGTTTTTGGTTGTCTTTCTGACACCGTATTGTTCACAGTCTCCTTGCACCCACCCTCATAACTAAAAGGCCAACCTTCTTTTTGTCTTTCTGGTCTTTCCTTATGGTGTTAACCTTATCCTTCACCATCTCCTTGCACCCACCATCATAAGAGGCCATCCGTCTTTTTGTCTTTCTGACACCTTATGCTTCAGGATCTCCTTGATAGCTGAACCCTCACCATCAAAGACAACCCTGCCTGTCTAAGAGTATGACCACTTTCGTTTGATTTTTAAGGTGCTCTTTTAAAAAAGGGGGCTGCATGGTATTGATGGCTACAGAGAGGGAGACACTGTATCACACACATGAAAACACACACACTACAATTTTACTGTCTCTGTGTTGAGAAATTTGCCTTATGGCTTGAAATTTGCATAAAAGTAAAACATTCCCTACATTTTACATTAAAACATCAACAATTCAATAACACACACACACACACGCACACACATACTTCAGATGATAGAGAAGCTGACCTGAGGGTGACAACATCCCTGTCCTTTTTGTGGAAGATCCATATGGTGCAGTTGTCAGGGTCAAACTGCTGGGGGAAGTTAGGGCTCCTCAGCTCTCCTTCTATGTTCCTCACATCAACCACAGTGCACCCTGCAGTGTGTGATGGCAGCAAGCAGACATGCACAGTCAGATATAATGGACTCTGGCACCAGCACTTATCTCATCATTCACACCAGTTAGGAGACTATTTTCCATAAAATGATGCTGTGTGTGTGTGTGTGTGTGACTCTGTGTGTGTATGTGTATGTGTGTGTGTGTGTGTGTGTGTGTGTGTGTGTGTGTGTGTGTGTGTGTGTGTGTGTGTGTGTGCGTGCATGTGCATGTGTGCTGCATGCATCTGTGCATGCATCTGATGTGTGTGCATGCGTGGTGCGTGTGTGTGTGTGCACGTGTGTGTGCATGGCAGGTTATGTGTCCAGCAGTCTATGTGTGTGTCATGGCTGGGTGAGTGAATCTGTTGTTTCTGTTTACCTCAATATGAGATCTGTCTCCTTATGTGTCGTTTACATGTTACCAGGTGTTAATATTGTAATAAAACTAATACGGTAATAGTAATATTTACTGTTAAGTTGTCTAGATAAACATGAATAGATCTAGCTGTGCATACTTTCAAATGCTAGAATTTTTGATTTAATGATTTTATTTTCAACTTCATCATGAATTATTGCGTAACTTGTATTTAGTTGTAAGGCCAGATAAAAGAAAATTCCAGTGCTTACATTAGTTACAGTAACCTGACTGACCCTAAAAATATTTAATATTTTTGTTAATGGGAACAACAACAAAATTGAGGGTGGGGGTGGGGGGAGGGGGGAGGAGAATAAAAATCTGGGAGAACTTTATACACATTTGACGGAAAGAATCAGAAAAGAAACAAAAAGTTATCTCTGATATCTACACGCCACCCCCCCCCCCCCCCCCACCCCTCTTTTTTTTTTTTGCTGGCGTTTTTGTTGTTGTTTTGCCTACTGATTCTTCTCTTTTTTTATGTCTCGGCATTAAAATTTCCAACTGACCA
>OY757546.1:14856026-14925013 GCA_963584105.1 Alviniconcha strummeri | reverse complement strand
AACAAAGATTTGTTTGATTTCATTTGAAATACTTCGTCTGTGTTATATTACATTAGAGTATAATATACACTAGAAGTACAACACACATAGTCATAGTGAATGATATACAAACATTAACTTAATATGAATACGCCTAACACTTGCTCTGTGTCACACTGTAATCCCCCCCCCCCCTCCTCCCATTAGTTTTAACAGGTTAATGTTGCCTGTTGCCGAGGTGGTGTTTGTTGTTTTGTTTTTGTTTTGTTTTGTTTTACGGTTTTTCCTCCTGTATCAGACCCTTAGAGTGGCAGTGTAAGCAACGACCTGGCTGTGGCCACCTAAGGGATCAACTGATGAAGAGCGGCACATCTCTCAGTCTAATATATATATATATTTTGTTTGAGTTCGGACTTAAAGCTTGTAAAAAAAGAAAGAAAGAAAAAAAAAAAAAAGGCTTAATGAGGATAGCTGCGTTACCTCGCAACTGCAAATGGCGGTTGTGTACATAGACTACAGGCTCTACGCGAGTTCCGACCAAACAATTTCTGGAACTTGAATAAAAACTGAGAGACGATCTCACTGGAAAGGCAGCGCATGCATCCAGATGTACATGTTTAGAGCTTCCCAAAACAGTTCGCCCATGTTTGACAGGCGCTTGGCCAGGTCAACCGGCGTATCAGCTGACCGGCCGGCAGGGCCAGACCTGGTTTTGTTTAGTGCCAGACACTCTTGTTGTAGGGACAAAAGGGCTTCTGGAACCAGGATCTTACTTTAGGGTTAAGATGGTATTGTGTGTGTGTGTGGGGGGGGGGGGGGGGGGGGGGAGGGGGGTGCGTGCGGCGTGTCAGTGCGTGTGTTGTGTTCAGTCTTAAAGGAACTAGCCTCTTCGCTCAAATACTATGTTTTCAAGTACACCCGCGGCAGTTAGAAGAGAGCAAATAAAACTCGGTACAATATTCAAGTGAAAGCGGTCAAAAATTCCTGGGGCATTTTAAATGGCATTCATTGCCGGACTGGTCACAAATATTATCAGAATCATTCTCAGCTTGGAGGTTAATATCGTAGCGAATGACGCAAAAATTTGAAACAAAGTGTGCAGTTTGTCCTAGACGGTGTTTTGTTAGTCCTACTATGCCAATACACGAAAGTGCCGCCGCACGACCGCACCGTGCGGCACGTCGTGACTCGGCCGGTAATGAACTGACTAGCTCAGTCCAGGTCAAAGTAGTCAAAAGAGGATGTGCCTAGTGAAAGACACAAATGACAAAACTATTTTTTCTTTCTTTAGATACTCATGTACTACATGATATTCATCTTTTATGCCTGTTGAGAAAGGCCGTTCTTTTAGTCGGGATGTGACAGACATGACTGACCCGGCAAAGCCAGTTCAGTACTGACTTTGCGGCTTCGGAAGCCGGGCTTGCCGGCTCCGGCCGGCTTTAATGATGTCCATCAGCGTTGAACCATACGGAAAACAGCCAGTTTTACTGATCCGTTCATTAAGTCGAAACCAGCGAAGCCAGTTATTCATTTAGACTACTAGAGTGTACTCAGTCAGTCCCGCTTGCAACTCGATGAGTCAGTGAGTCACAATGTACTGTAACCGGACCTGCGGCCCGTTCCTCATTTTAGGTTCAGGGGGAGGTTGGAGATTGCCAAGGACAGATACTCACACTGGAATAAACCATTGTCTCTAGTCATCCTCATGCAGTGTGCCTTTCAATGTCAAGTTCCTCGCGTTGTGTTCAAAATCACTACAATCGACCGACCTTGGTATCCAGAAAAAAAACCTGTGTTAGTGTTTGGTTATTTGTCCGCTCCTCAGAGGTAGGTGCGCCGTTTCACTATGCACTTATGCCACTTAAAACAGACACTAGACAAAAGATAAGTGGAGACAGAAGTTGTACACATGTACCAACATGACGAAAACACTGAGGCACGCTCACAAACGCGCGCACTGACCACATTCCGTCTCAGTACATACTCCCATTATCATGTAGTGACGAACCAAATAAAGAAATGCATACAGTTTTATTTACACTACCGCATGTTACACATACAGTACACACAAGAGCAAACCAAACCGACGCACGACTATGTCTAACCTACGCACTAAACCATAGCTAACTTAGCTACCGACATAGGCTCAGTACCAATTACCTACAAAAATAAGCCGCACCCTTGCATTAACTTAACTAGTACTTGCACTTTGCAGCACAAGTCTTCTAATAACTTAACTTAACATGCGTGCCCACACTTTGCAGCACAGGTCTCTTAATAACTAAAACATGCGTGCCCACACTTTGCAGCACAGGTCTCTTAATTAGCAAACATGCGTGCCCACACTTTGCAGCACAGGTCTCTTAATTACTAAACATGCGTGCCCACACTTTGCAGCACAGGTCTCTTAATTACTAAACATGCGTGCCCACACTTTGCAGCACAGGTCTCTTAATTACTAAACATGCGTGCCCACACTTTGCAGCACAGGTCTCTTAATTACTAAACATGCGCGCCCGCACTTTGCAGCACAGGTCTCTTAATAACTAAGGGAAGAGCTACACACTTTTCAGCATGTAAACTCGGGGGGGTAGGGGTTGACCAGCACTTTTCAGCACATGGTACAGAAACCTGGCAGGCACTGTCTTTTATACCGCACCGCGCGGCACCGGCCAGTCGCTGGCAGGCAGCGTCCGACTGGAGAGAAGGGGTGGGGGAACTCAGGGCCCGTAACTCGAGCTAGCTTGCACAGCTCTCCCGCTACAGTACATATACTGATTGACAAACCACCTCATTATTCTTTTGTCGGGTATAGCTGATGTTGCTCTTCAGTGAATCGAATTTAACGTCGGTCAGGTAACGCCCATTTAACCCTTTCGCTGTCATGCTTGCCGCGCCGGGCGCGGGTCGTCACTGAGGAACTGAAACGAGCGGCAATAAAAGTGCCAACTGAATTTGATTTGAAATCATAGTGAAGGCCTTTTCCCCCTTCGCATGAGCACGTGAAAGGACTTCTATAAAATAAAAATAAAAAGCACAGTATTGAACATAGCGATTTGTTATAGGGCCGTCAAATATGAACTTGTTTGCTAGGCGTGTGTTTGTGCACAGTTTTCAGCTCGGAAAATTTACAGGCTGGCGCAGTGACCCTACTGGGGTCAAAGGCTGGAGTGACGTCCCTTGTCAATTCGGGTAGTTCCGTAACCAGACGACATTTTCTTTCTCGGAAATTGTGTAAACTTCACTCCAGTTCGTCAACCGAAGAGCTAACCATACAGCATTTCATGGTATTTGGTAGGTATGTTTTCGTTTATAACATGGGGTGTTTATTTGTAACATGTTTTCCACCCAGACTGGTATCGAACACCACAAATCGGTAGGCCATAATTTGCCTCAGAACACAGCTGACCCGAAGTTGACCTGACGGATTGTTTTGCTTGTTCGCATAACCTGCGCGTACTCCGCCGGCTAGTGAATTCACTGTTGAGGATGTCATCGGGAAGCTGGGAGGTTGAGGAAAGTATAAGGGAGTGAACCGTCGTTGAAAAGAAAAGCTTTTGGTCAGCTGAGTATAGATTCCTCCAGAGAATTATGCAAAACCTTGCATGAATTTGACTTCCGCCGTCGCGTACTACACCTCCGGTTACAGTTTGGCGGCCATGGGCCGGACGGGCATAGGTAGCTGGACTTGGTGTAGCTGGAAATCACCAAACCAGCTTAAGTTGTACTGTGATTACTGGCACCTCTCTGTCTCTCCATGCGTCTCACAATATTGCACAATCCTTTATCAGCTTGACTCTCAAAATTGAACACACACACACACACACACACACACACACACACACACACACACACACACACACACACACACACACAATGACTCAGTGCCATGCACACCACATCCGTCAGTAAGTGACTGATTGACACAGGCACACTGGGCCTCATACAGTAATACTAACAAACTTCGCATGAAACGGGGATCCCCATTTTGACCATTCAAGGGAGTGAACTAATTACCCCTGTCTGACAATGTGAAATGGCATTCAGTACCAAAAATTCTAAAGGTAGGTAGGTCCAGCCAAATTTTGAAAAGCAAGCAATGCAATCCATTTATATGTGATATTAAAGAGGGTCACAAGGCAAGTACACAAACCAAATTTCATTAATTTATCTATAATATTTTTTGAGATATCACCCTTCAAACAGTCATCATTTTAGGCGTTTTAGGTGCATTTTACAAAATGCCATTTTTGTATGGCTCTACCATAAAAAGTATTGGTCACACATCCACCCAGCTTGTTTTGCACAGTGTCTGCACAACATAGACTAAACAAAAAAAATTTAGTAGTCATCCTTACTCAAATTTTGGAGATGCAGAGTGCCAAAAATGGGAAAATCACTAATTTTGACATTGTCCAATCGCCAATCTTTGACAGTACCATGACAAGATCAAACATAACATGTGAATGGAAAGATGTACAACCATGATTCTGGTATCAACTGATTCAGCATTAATTAGACAATACAAATTCACAAGTCTAAAGAAGTGCAAGCTAAATTTTACCTACAGAGGCAAGTTTCCATGAGAAAAAAGGTGCAAATATACCGCAAATCTTTGATGGTAGTAGCATTAAAGCAAATCAAACTCTGGAATGGAAAGAGATACAGCCATGGTTCTGGTATCTGCAGATTCAGCATTAATCAGAGAAGGGAAATGCACAGCATATGGAAATTTAGGCAAATGTTAGATATATGTAGACTTGTTTGAATGAGGAAAAGAAGTTAAAAACTGAAGTCCAAGTGTGGCCTCGTGGTAGATGTTGAGGCCTGCCTCACTTTCTAGGACCCATTCTCTCCTCAAGATGATGAAACTGATCATCCTCTGAAATCATTAACAAAGAAATATATAAACAAACAGGTAAAAAGGATTTATTTCAACATATACAGCACACTAACACTTAATACTCACCAATTAAATACACTTAATACTCACCAATTAAATCATCAAATTCTGAAGTTTAGTTGTAAATAACACTTACTTGACTTTGTATGAATCATGCAGTAATAACTTGAGAAATAAATAAATCAGAAAGGTACAAACAGAAGGAAGCAGACAAGAAAAAAATTTCAGGTATCTGACTACTACTACCAGTCTCAGCTATTGAAACAATCCCAGAAGCAAAAACCCGACTGGAGTCACTCTCGCCATTATTTGACAATACTTAAAAACAAAAAACTTCCCTACTTTAGTTTAGATAAAAGACCTGGATTATTAAGGAAAAGTAAACTAACAAAAATTGGAGTCCCACATCAATGACATTAAAAAAATTACATGCTCAAAAATGTATTTAATGTTGCTCTGAGTATTTTATTTTCCCCACCCCCTACCACCCCCACATTTGATGTGGCTCTTCAAGTGTATGTGTGTGTGTGTGTGTGTGTGTGTGTGTGTGTGTGTGTGTGTGTGTGTGTGTGTGTGTGTGTGTGTGATTATTTCTTTCATTTTGTTTCTTGTTCAGTTTTTCTTTCTGACTTAGTTACTTCTGTCTTGTTACCATAGTGATAGTCTTGTTTTGTCAATCATGCTTGCAAAATGTTAAACAAAAACAAAACAAAACTTGTCATTATTACTCTTTCTCTCTCTCTTTTTTTACCCCCCCACCCCCACCCAACTTATTATTATTATTATTATTATTCTTATATGCAAAGATTGAAAGAATCATGTAATTTTTTAGCCAGTGTGCCAGGTCTTCCATGTGCACAAAAGTGGAAGAGAAAGAAGGGGAAAAAAACAAGAAATAAATTCTTCAGAAGCAAGTATAATTCCAGACTCTCAATATAACATTAATTTTGGCTGGTGGCTCGCTTTTATTTCGTTTTGTCTAGATGAGCAGATCTACTGTAAAAGAAACATGGGTCGTGACTGCATCATCTGCTAGCTAAATAAGAGTTATTGTCCTTGACAAGAACAACAACTATTTTTTTTTTTAATCATTCACTTGCTAAATTTACTTTAAAAAAATTCACTGTTGAGAACATACACCATAAATCACGTTTTTGTCAATTCGGATTGACGGGGAAAGAAATTACTACTTTTATAGCGGTTTGCATTTCGGAGGAACTAATGAGAAGATAACTCTGTAATGTTGTTCAAACTATGACCAGACCACAATGAATTTGCTTCAATTGCATTCAAAGAGATGTAAACAGCACAAAAATACAGTTATGGTTGTGTTGGAAACTCACTTAGTTATCGCCAAAATAAAAAACTTACCATGGTTTCTTTCCAGTTCCTCCAGGGTGAGCATCTTTTGCGCCGCTCGCGTAGTCGTAAACTTTAGCGATCGCGCAACTCGAACAGACAACAAAATCTATGGGGTCTCCAATTTCCGTTGCACGGGAACTTTTACAAGAACTCGCTTCCGGATCAAACGATACACCGTTTTAAAGAGCGAAAATTCGTCTTTCCAGTGATACCAAATTCACTATGGTGCATTCAAACTTTCTTGGTGTAAATTTAAGGTAAAAATGAACGTATTTTTCAACTCAATTTTTGCTGAAGTCGAAAACGAAGAATTTTAACGAATTTTATAATGGATAAATCTATGGGAATTCCTCTTTCTAAAAAGTATAACTTCATGTCTGTACGTTTTTCTTGTAAAAGTTCCCAACGGTTTTCCGAACGCAACCGTTTTCCGACCTCGCTCATCTGACTTTCGACGTCAGAACCACGCTCGACTTCCGACCGCTTGGTGTGTTCATTAAAACTTCTTCCAAACTCACAATACATCATTCACGCACAAAATAATGGCATCAACAGGTCGTAAAAAGATCGTTTTTTGCGTGACAGTAGTTTTTATTGACAAACTGCACAGAACAAGGGCAAATATGACAAGTTGAAAATGAGCAATATTTGCCTCGCGACGACCATGTTACCCAGCGCTAAAGAGAGTCTGGTCCTACCTACTAAAGGGTATCCATTTTTAAATGGGGGGTGGGGGGGGGGGAGGGGTGCTTGGGGGGAGGAGCAGACAACATCACCTTAGACAGTCACACACATTCACTGTACTGGAATGACATAGGGAAAAGTGTGAAAGTTACTCAGTTATTTTAAACTGAAATTGAACTGTCTAATGTCACAGACAGACACACCAGTTGATCAGTTGTATTGTGAGACAAGTTTTGTGGGTTTATGCAATTTTGCTTTCTTGAAGTTTTTGTAAAGCGTTTATATTCCAGTTTATCTTAAATGTAGCTTGAGTAGTCCGAAGAATGGATTTTTGAAATACCTGCACATAATACTAAAATGATTGTGTGTGTGTGTGTGTGTGTGTGTGTGTGTGTGTGTGTGTGTGTGTGTGTGTGTGTGTGTGTTTTCAGATCATCATGAATATTATTTTCAGCTTTGTCAGTGTTACTGAAATACAATTAATTTGTTCTTTCACAGAACAGTAAAACAAGACATCTTCAGTAAAGGCAGCAGTCAAAGAAAGTCAAGCCATGGAGTACTACTTCTTGTAAGTGTGCATGTACAGCTATCACAGTATCAGTGTATCATGCAGAATATTATAATCATCCATGAATCTATTACATATTCAGTGATTTGCAATCATGTATCAGTGATAGTTGATAACACTTAACAGACATTCTGACAATAAGAATAAAATCAGTGGACTGTCAGATTCTTTGCTTTCAGGTGACCTTTTTCTGCTTCTTTTTAAGTCAGCATTTTTTGCATAAGTGAATTACAATGAATTTATGAAAAAGGAAATGAAATTAGATACATTTTGGCAAGTCACTATTTTTGCAGTTGAGCTTGCATTGAGCAATCCACAGCATAACTAAATGTGGAACAGTCTGAAAGATTCTTAAATTATCAGTGTGGCTTTGGGCTGCATGTGATGAAAACACAAACCATGCATTTATACTAAGCAGCTAGAATGATGAAGATTTTGCACAGTTTTAAGTTACTTTCTTGCACCATAACTCAAAGTCAAACCAAACTGAAATGTGAGGACAGGAGTGTTTTGATGTTATTGTTAAACAAAGTTTTGAATGATAAAAGATGCATTTCATTTTTCTTTTCCAGCGTCATCATTGTGATCATTGTGCTGAAGATACTGTTCTGGACATTTTATTTCTACGTTCGTGCCCAGCGTTTACGCCAGGCCAGCACAGCACGACACTTCATCATTGTTGGCACTCGGCCAGTGGCCCGAGGACAATCCCACCTTTACAATGTGAGCAGGCCAGCACTGCCTTAATTTTTAAATATCAGTGTGCATACCATACCATACCAGGATCTCATAAAACTTCTGACACCTGGTATAGGAAATATATAAAATGATAATACCGTAGTATTTGGACCATAAGTTATGAGGCAGTATTTGTTTCCAAAAATTTGACCCCTGTACTTATCTGTGAATAAACTTTGGCAAAAGAATGACGACTATTTTGAACCCTAACTGTTCACCACGTCATCTGGACTGAAAAAAAAATCTGCATTCCTTGGCAAACTGATCAGTGGTATTTTGTGGCCAATTGGCAGGTCTATGATCCCAGAAATGTGATTTGGAACAAACCTAGAAGCCCAGTTATACTGTCAGTGTCTAGCAGCATTTACTTGACGTTGGAAGATTACAAAACTGAAAGCAGAATTCCTGCTGACATTGATTTCACCAACTGAGAAACAATGACAGCAGCCTTGATTTCAACTTTAAATTGCACTGGGTCCCACAACCAAGAATTGGGTCAGCCAATTATCATCTATTCATTTTCAGACATTGATGCTGCATATGCTGTTCCATTTGCCCTTTCAGACTGGAAATGACAACATCCTCTTAAAACTCACTGACACTGATACAGAAAATTTGGCTTTTTTGAGTTTTTGTCTGTCTTGAGAACAAACAAAAATCAACACACTATTTGTCATATTCCTCCAGATGATTAAAAAAATTGGTGTGTTAAAAAAAGAGGCCAAGATTGCTTGCTGTCTTTATTCAAATTGGTCAAGGGGACAGAAATTAGTGTGTTTTTCTGTTTTGAAAATGTCAAAACACTTGCTGATTTTATTAATGGTTTGTTGAAAAAAAAAAAAAAAATCTCTTTAAGAAGGACAAAAACTCACAAAAGTCAAAATTTTCTGTATCAGTGAGTTTCAACAGGATGTTGTCATTTCCAGTCTGAAGGCATGTTATAAAAGATGTATTCATCTTCAGTGTGAGTAAGGTATGTTAAAATTTAGTCATGTCAGCATGGATAACTTGAGTAAGGTGTATAACGTATATGTTTAGGAGGAGTCAGTCATTTCCAGTATCAGTAATACATGCTAAAGAAGATGTCTTCTACAGCCTTGGTCTCCTTTTATTGCAGGATCGCTCAGCTATCATCAACCACGCAGAACCAGTGTGCGCTATGGGGCCTCCTCCCTATGCTGAAGTGGTCAAAGACAGCAATGGCCCTCTTCCCCCCTCATATGACCAGGCAGTGTCTTCCTCCAGGGCTGCTGATGGCCCTGTTTCCAGCAGCAATGCCCATATGCCCACACCAACAGGCAGCACCCTTGCTGGTGAAGTTTACAGCCCTCCTAGCGAATATCCTCAGCAATTTGTAGGACATCCTGCTTCTCTCAGTAGTGTAAATGAAGCACCAAACTCATCTGCTCCTGTACAGTAGGCTGACTGGGTGAAGGAGAGCATCTTTGTTTTTCACCTTGGAGGGAGTGCTCAGCAGGAAGCCTTGTCTGGGTTGTTTGTCTCAGTGGATGTTTCGTTACTGTATGCTCCTGGAGTCACACCAGCCACACTGAAGATGCTACTGTTGGTGGAAGATCACCTAGCTGCTGCTGTACAGAACTGTAAATACAGGTTTATACACCACTGTGGTTGTCTTCTTCACTTGGACTTTTATCAGGTTACATCTTCACAAATATATGGTGCATGTTACTGAGGAACACACCTCAGTAAAACATGGTCTCCCAAAGCTCTGAAGTAAAGTTGATTGCTAGCATTCTTAAACAAGATCAAAACTCACAAAAAGTGAAAATAAAATTCTTATTTTAATTAGACTATACCAAACATGGGCCAAGCTAAGATGGAATTCATTCCTGATCATTGTTTGTTAGTGTATTTTATGCCTGATTGTTGTTTGAAAAGGTGGTTTGCTTAATTTGGAAATATTTTATATTGTCTAATTAAAATGAGCAATCCATTTTTGTGTGTTTTGATTAGTCTCAAATGATGAGCAAAATCTGATTGGTCTCAAATGATGAGCAAAATCTGATTGGTCTCAAATGATGAGCAAAATCAATCTTCTGTTGCAAGAGATTGCAATTTTACAATAACTGTTTTACTACAAAGTAGCAGGGAATTGAGAAAAATAGACCATAAGGAATGCCAGTTGGATGCAGTATGCTTAGAGATGTAGAGTGGCCACTGTGGTCCTTCAAGAGTTCTACCATACAGTTGTGATACTTCAACTGTTCAAGCAAAGTGACAGCTTGGGAGCCAGTGGAGACCACTTGTCTGTAACAGTACTAGCTGTATAGTGTGGATAATCTGTCCTTATATCTGGATACAGAGCCAAGAGGTACCACACATGTTTTTATTTGTTAACTAACACTATAACATTATTTTGTTGCTGGTGTCATTCTCCATGCTACTGAAATGGCAAAGTTTTGAGTTTGTAACACAGAGGTACATTTAATGCCAGATTTGACTGTCCTGTTTACAATTACATGATCAGACATCAGGTGTCTGTATATATTTGAAGTTTGTGTCTATATGAGGATAGCAATCCTTGTTTGCAGCAGTAAAAAAGGGGACCTGCTGTCAGTGATCTGTCACCATTTTTGTTGTCCTTTAAAAAAAATTAAATTTGCAGAGCACCATTCCAAAACTGTATGCATAAAAAGAATCTGTGTATTTTGTGACTTTGTTTGGTGTTCATAGCCATTTGCAAACTCAGTGCTGTGATGTGCAGGATGATTTTGAAGCTTGTGATTGAAAGGAGATGATTGACTGCATAAGACTGTAGTTTATTCAGGAGTCATATTTGGCTATGAGAGGGGTAATAAAGGAAAGGAACTTGGCCTTCTCAAAACATGTTTAATCCAAACAGGCAGAGGAGATCAAAACAAAAATCTGAAATCATGGATTTTGTTGGACAGTACCTTGGTGATTTTATTTTGAATTTAGAAACCAAGTTGAATGAGGTGTGCTCACTGTGTGTATCACAGCTGGCCTAACAGCTACCCATGGCCTCTTTGATCTTGTTCCTTAGGTGATGAGTGCATGCAACTCTCATGCCCAGCTTTGATTGAAGAGGCTTTGTTGTGCATCTGGTGAGCTGTGACACTTCACAATGTTTTTTTACATCCTGTCTTGTTGATTGCCACTTACAAACCTTAGTCTAAAATATAGTCAGCAAGGGCATAATGAAACAAAATCTGTGATTTTAAGTACTTTGCTTGATGACCTCAACCTGTTGGACAAAGCATTTGGAACAGGTTAGTGAATCCTAACAGATGCACTTTTGCTGGAGGTTCTGCCATGCGGATTTAGTTTCATTTGAAATTTTGCGTAGAAAGGACTAGACACAGCCTTGTGGTGCACTTTGCATAAAGGTGATTGCTTCATTGTGCCTTCTAATTCACACACAGACTTCTGTCATTTGATACACATTGCCATGCCAAACTGAAATACTGATATATCATGTTGGACCAGCTTGAGCTGCTGAGTCGATGGCATGAAAGGATTTCAGTGCAAGGGCTAATGTCCAGTTTCCTAAGGGGTTGGGTTTGCCCATGTGATGTGTGGGTTGGGTTTTTCCATGTGATGTGTGTGTTGGATTTGCCCACATGATGTGTGACAATGCTTTTCAAACTGAACAGGCTGGGATTTCCCAGGCATTCAAGTAAGCCCCCACCCAGTCATATGAAAACATCCAACCATTAGGGAAGGTCAGTTAGTAATTGGAGGTGCACAGGGTGACCTCAGTACATTACAGAAGGAGGCAGAATTGACTTCAAAAGTTGTGAAGTTAGTGGGACCACAGTACATTACAGAAGGAGGCAGAATTGACTTCAGAACAGAAGTTAGTGGTACTTAAAACCTAAACCAGCACTAATTTGCCAGATATGTCAGTTCCACTGCATTTGTGATTTGTTTTGGGACAAATCTGTTTTAATATGGGTGCTATCATTTCACATTTCTTTCTTGTTTGTAGAAACAGGCAAGTGTTCAGAGATCGACTGCAGAAGATTATTTTTGTTACAATTATGTTATTGTGATGCCCTATGATATGCCAGAACAGTTGGTTCTGAGGCTGGTTTTAATCAACATTTGTATTCAGCCCTTTTAACTTACACAGGCTGGATCTTTTTCCTAAGTGCAATGATATTAATTTACCCTGCTGTTTTGCAGTGTCTGATGGGTAAGGAAGAAGCAAGTCACTAAAATAGCTGGACTGTTGATATTTAGTGCCTTATAGTACAAAGTTCCTCAGTTAGTGAGCCTTCTCACAGTTCTGAAGACAAAATGAAGTGCTAACAAATTTTCTGATCTAAGCATGGATACATTCCAGTTAGAAAGTTATGATACATAAAAAAAAAATGGTTTATTTATTTATTATCCTTATGATACATAAATATTGTTAAAAAAAAAAAATCGTCATCATCCTTGCCTTCTGTGTTCAGACTTATTTCTTGTAGGCAGGCCAGTGCTGACATAGCTTTTCCACATGCAGATGATTTCTGTAACATAATGCACTGTTTTGGTTGCTCTTTTGTTTCCTTCTGTTTTCTCTGACGTGCCACCGTAGATCACAAGAATTAATGTATGATCAACACAGATGAGCTGATGTGTGTGGTCCTTGTCATTAGAAATGCATAATTTATCTCAGCTCTTGTGACAGGGCATCAATTATAGGTTTCGGGAAAACTTGGAACTCAGAACTGTATGACACAATGCCAGTAGGCTACACATAAAACAACTGTAACACCACTGAACACCATAGTAATGATGATGATGATGACAATGAGGATTTTAAATCAGAGCCAAAACATGATGAGAGAAAATTTGGATGATGATGATAAATATGGTTCATATATATGGTGAACAAGGAAGCATTCAAGTGACAATATTGCATAGACACAAAAACACACTGGGTGATAAGCATTATGGTTAATGGATAATAGAAACAAAAACATAGCCTAAATCAGACACATAAGAAGAGGCAGCAACCCCCTGCCCCCCACCCCCACAAGTAGTCAAGGAGTCGAGAGATGTTCAAATTTAATTTGGCCTTAGAAGGTATGTGTTGTGTCAAGTGTACATGTTGCTTTACTAAAGTATCTCCAGACTAGGGTACAGTTACTGACTTAGTGCATGCATATATGTGCACTATTGGGCGATTCAGCAAAGCTGGTTTGCTAGAGTGAATGCGCATTGTAATCTTTCGTGAAAGAAGTCGCGAGAGGTCGCAGCGCACTTCCGGGCCGATTTCTGAGTAGGCGTTGCTTCACGCTGTGTATAACAGTGGAAGTTGAAATTAGAATTGTGAAGCAGTACAAATGCCAATACTGTTGCAGTTGCAAAAATTACCGTGGAAAGGGGATGGAGGGTGAACAAAAAGTGTCTGTGTCATTTTGGGGCTGATCAGAAGATCACGAGTTCGTAGAAAAATTGCGTTTTGGGGCATCCCAAAGCACGAGCAAAAAATTATTGCTTATTTCCAGACACATTATGACTATGTGCCTCAAAAAATGCCTTTAACGTCGGCAGAGTAAAATTCGCAAATTCACTGTCACCGCCTTCCATTGTGGAGAAAGTACACATCGGAAGTAAAAGCAGCCAAGCGACTTAAGTGATGCCGGGCAAAAGTCAAGGGAGTTAACAACCCTGCCTGAATCGCCCAATACAGTGATGGGCAGAAGTTGAGATGGTGTGGGAGACAGACTGATAGGTCTGGTGGAGAAAGTAGAAGCCTAAAAACAGTGCACAAGCACCTGTTGACTTGACTGCAGTAGCAGTACCCAAGTGCGGTTAATAGGATCTGTTATTTTTTGTACTCATTTTGTGATGCTTTTGTAGTTTTGCTTTGTTTTGCTACTGAAAAGGTTCTCAAACATTTTCATTACTGAGTGTTGAGCATGTAAGCATATGAATGTACATCAAGTGATGTGTAAAGTTGGTGCTGCTTTAAAAAACAGAAATCACGGTATAGGTCGTTTGTGGCCAAGCAAGCACTAACCTGTGGATTTGCCACAAAAAGCATGTGGTTTTTGAGACCACTCTAACAGTCTAATGGAAAATGTTGGTCAGGAGAGGTATCATTTATATCTATATATATATATAAAACTGGAATAATTAATACTCATGACAAGGGTTAACTCTAATCTTGGCCCCTATGTTGTTAACCCTTTTTTGCTCCATGGTACACACCCCATGACCTGGTAAGACTGAAGTTGGCCTCACCTGTCTAAACTTGTTCACGAGAAGCATGGGAGCATTTATGGGGCAGCTGATGCTTTAAAAATACGAGAGGGGGTTGGGGGTGGGGTGTTTGGGGTACTTTAAGCATAACACACACTCATGGGGGCCCTAGCTGGGTATCCACTCAGACGAAAAGGGCTATTTACATGAGGGCAGAGACAAAACCACTGCAAGTATGATTATTTCAGTTACAGACAAAGTTGCATACCTCCTCCTGGTCAACATTTTCTCTTATAACCATGTAAAACATATTGCTTGGTTTTCATGGCAAATTCCCAAATTAGTGCAAACTTTATACATGTAAAAAGAATTGTAAGAAAAGCCATTTTCATATAAAGTGCCAATATTCATCCCAGTGCACCATTCTTGTTTTGTAACCTTGTGTTAGCTAGTATACTATGATCGTGTGTTTTTTATTTTTTTTATTTGCTGGTCTGCTTTTATTAGGGGTGGGGAGTACTTCATGTGATAATGTGTTAATTTTCATGTGATAATGTGTCAATTTCTTACTTTGCTGTTTTGTCCGTTCATATATCAAGTGGATATTATCTTGTTTAAAGACTCGGCTCTCCTTTCTCTTTAGAAGTTGTGGTCTGTGGACACTGTCTTGTGACTTTGTCCCTCACAATTATGAAACATTAAAATGGCTCGCATCACTGCCCACCTTAATGTAGAAGTCATTCTGGTGGTGACAGTGTAGCGATAGGTATATGATCTCCCTCTCCCCCACCTCCATACCCCTCTTTCCCCGTCCCTAATAAGCCTTATGGTTTCTGTGGATCTTAAGCACCATGTTTACTTACTATTTGCTTAAAGACAGAGGAAGTAAGCCACATGAACAATTTGTGTGTGCTGCTGGTATCTTAATAAAGAAAGAAAGATACTAATAATTTAAAAACAAAATTAAGCTGGCAGTTTTTCTTTTGTAATGCAAAAATGCAGCCGGGATCTTGTACAAAGACTGATTTTATATCTATGATAATAAACTGGGGCAACATCAACAAGAACCAATCATGATTTAAAAACAAAATTATAATAATTGTTTTATTTGCATGAACAAAATGTGTCTTTGCACTGGTCAGTTAAATTTAATAATAATTTATTTTATTTATTATTGTGCAGCTCAAATATTATAAATGAGTGTGCTAGCACGTCATCAACTCCATTTCTTTGGGAAGCAAGATCAGCGTCAAAGAGTTGAAAACGAAAATGTATTCCTTGGTAAAGTTCCCATCTGATCAGGTTCAAACTTTGTATGGTGGTTCAAGAATGATCTGGATATGCATGCACTTTCTACCGTGTGTGTATTCAAAGAAGATGATCAGTGCATTCCCCTGACGATAAAAGATAAACCCCATAACAACTGACATTTTTCATACTCTGACCAAGTTTTTAGCCTTTACATGAAACCTGTATCATTTCTTAGACTCTGAGTTTTTAGCCTCCACATGATTATAACCTCATTTCTCAGACTCTGTGAGTTCTTATCATTCACATGCCTGACTTCTACCATTTGATGTTTCTCAGACTGTGAATTCTCAGTGAGTTCTCAGCCATAATGATTATAACATCTACCGTTTCACATTTCTAGGACTCTTTACACGAGTTTGCCCTCCTGTAATTATAACCTCTACCATTTGACATTTCTCAGACTATGTGTTCTTAGCCTTCACATGATTATGACTTCTACCGTTTAAAGCCATAACGATTATAACCTCTACCCATTTCAAAATGATGATTTGGCCTCCAAGGTCACAGAGGCACCAGAAAGGTAAAGCTGCTTCCTGCTTTTCTGATACCCGATTCTCATAATTATTGGTAAAATTGTTATATGCATGGACTATGAGAGGACATCACACAAACGATAGCTTTTCATGAGTTGTCATAGTTTTGGAGGAAGAAATTCATGCATTTCTGAATTTGGTCAAATAAACTTTTGAAACTGACTTGAAAGAAAGTTTTATTTCCCTGCTTGGAATGTGAGCTATACCAGAGCATTTGCACTTCTTGTTGTAATAGTTACTACCATTGCTTTTTGGTTGGTCATATTTGTATACACTGAAGAAAAATCAAGATAAATGGCTCTTCATACCCTTTATGGGATTATTGGGGTATTTGTGAATATGAATCATCCATAATATAAACTGTTTAAGAAGAAAAAAGGTTATTTAAAAGTATACATATATGTACGATTCTTTGGTGCTTGATGTGATTGTGGTAGACATGAATTTAAGAATAGATTTGTTTTATTCACAATGTTTATTCTTTAAAAAAAAGTTGTTGTTTTTTGGTGTTTTTCCCCCGATAAAAACAGGGATGTATACACTTGCTGTTGGTCTATTCAGATTGCTTGGTTTCCAGAGAAAATGTTTTCAGAGAATGAATGTACTCAAGTTTATTTATGGTCTCTTTGAAAACTTACACTGAAAAATGTGTGCCTTAATCTTATAAATTGAGGAAGCCTATTAGTATCTGAATAAAATATCATTTGGTGAACTCTTCTTGTGTTTGTCATTTTTCTCATATAAAAGCCTCACACTTCTTGTGTTTGCCAATTTTTTTCCCATGTAAAAGCCAAACACTTGTGATTCTCATTTTTCTCTCTATAAAAAGCCACACCCTTGCTGTCTTTGTCATTTTTCTCCATATATAAGCCAAACACTTGTGTTTGTTATTTTTCTCCATATGAAAAAACCACACACCAACTCCCACTTGGTTCTCAACAGTCTACCTTGGAGCTGTCAAGATTACAGCTGGCAAAGTGGGTAAATTAAAATACCCACCAGCATGTCCTCACCCTCCCCTTTTTTCTCTGCATTTTTTATGAACACAGATGTTCCAGGCATGCTTTGCTACAGCAGAGCCAGAATCACACCCTCTTTTGTTTGACACCTACAGTGGAACCTGCCTGAAGGATGCTGCTCAGAACAAAATGAATCAAAAACCTGGGTTGTGTGCTTGCTTGCACTCTTCATTCTCTCGTCAAAAACTGAAAATGAAATGGTAGTAACTACTTCAACTTGAAAGGGTTCCACTGTACTGAGCTTTATCTGTGATTATGCATTAGTACATTTAGGTACAACTATTAGGCAGCTATCTAACCCAGAATGCATGTATATTATGTTGCATAGAAAGAACTCAAGGCTGACAAACTAAAGTGTAATAATAAAAAAAGAGAAAAAAAGAAAAGATATGTTAGATTCAGACTTAAGGGGAAAAAATCTACATAGTAATACATGATATATATTTCTCAAATTCTTACTCCAGCATCCATTTGCAATGCTTCTATCAATGCAGACTCCTCTCTCTCTTTCATATCCTGCCATACACATGCACTTGCACACACACACACACACACACACACACACACAACACAGTGCAGACTAAAAAGAGAATCATATAGTATTCATTTCATTATAAATAAAACATTGTTTATCAGTACATTCATGATCATTCAGTGACAGAATAAGACGTACACATCCATGACAAACTGAAGAACATTCTATCTGAACATCTCTATCAGAAAACAAAACATGAAAACCCCTTCCCCCTGCTGAAGCATAAAACAAATTGCACACAAAATTATGTCACAGGGCATGCATTATTCATTCATTTCATATAGTTCACACGCTATCTTTGTTGAAGTCTCTTCATTTTCCTTTCCATCTTTTTGGCCTTTTTATCATCTGCTTGCTGTTCTGGGGCTTCAGCAAAGAACCAGGGTCCTAAGATGTTCACCCACAGCATGTACATGGCTCGTGCCGGTGCCTGGGGGAGGGAGAATAAGGAAGCAAGATGTCAGATCAAAAAATACACTGGAAAAGACCGCCTCCCCCATCAAAACTCCTCTGATAATGCAACACAAGACAGTGGTGGATGCCAGGCCACATTCAAAGAAGGAAGAAGACAGAATTTGCCAAGACACTGGGGTCAAGCTGCAGGAGTCATGACAGCTGACTTGGTGCGTCAAATTGCAGTCTTTGAGGAATCTTGGCAGCAGAGACAAAAGGAGGTAGAACATGCACCCCCCCCCCCCCCCCAACAAGGCCTTGAGTCCTTGACTCATTCTTGATATTTAACCCTTTCACTGCCACCATGTCACTTGAAAATGACTGATAAAAATGTGAAATTTCAGATCCTTCAGCCTTTATCAATTTGTTCTCACTTTAGCATCTGAAAAGATTTCTGTCAAAATGCATAGTATTAAAATTTGATTAGCTTGACATAGGACTGAAAAATATACTGTTTGCAGGCAAGCGTATGCACTTTTCAGTCTGGATATTTTACGGGCTGGGGCAGTGAAGGGGTTAATGCCAAGACAAGCACAAAGGGTTCTGTCAGGGCAAATCACAAGTGAAAACCTGGCTCACAGTAAACACAACCAAGTGAATAATAAACATATATCAATATTTACACATCACTTATTCATAACAACAATCAAAAACATTACAGCAATCTTGTCAGGACATGTTATTCAAGAGTATCTGTACTTCTGTACTAAAGGCAAAACACAATGAATAAAATCATCAATACAATGTTAAATCTGATTTAGTCAAATTGCTGTTATGATACACAAAAAAGCATGTTTTGGAATCTGTTTCTGACACCCCGCCTTGGATGAGCCAAAGGTGCTTACAACAATGTGATAATATTAACAAGATCAAATATATATTACACATCATATGATCAGTAATCTTTTTTTTTCTCCTTTTTTTCCCTGTCCTGATACTCACCAACAATAAAAACAGCCAGAAATAGTTTGATATGAGGCTGATAGTCTGTACAATGGAAGTCAGCAAAATGATGTCTTTGAGGTGTCTAGAAGAAAAAACAAAACACAAAACTTAGCACACTGCAGAACAACAAAACATAATATAACAACAATGAACATAGCCTTTCATTATTGTACCAGATACTGTGCATGTTACATGCCTATGCATGAAAACAGGTCCACACACAACATCTCACCTCCCTCTGGGTGTGCCTTTTGCGTTTGAGAGAAGGAATGCAAAGAACAACAACAACAAAAAACAAATATGAAGTCATTTGAAATGTTATGCAAGTGAATAAAACAGCAACCCAAATCCTAAACTATTGGTGGTCACAACATTTTGGATTTTTTATGCTTGCAAACCTGAACAGTCAGCAGACGCAAACAGGTAAGCCAGCCTAGGCAGTAATGTTTCTAAGGAAAATGTTGTTCACATCAAAAAGACATCAAACAATTACTGCAATTTGGAGATGTCACGGAACATAGATTACTGCTTCTTACAGTCTGGCACAGTGGCACAGCATGGGTCAGAGATTACTGCTTCTTACAGTCTGGTACAGTGACACAGCATGGGTCAGAGATTACTGCTTCTTACAGTCTGGTACATTGGCACAGCATGGGTCCTGTGGCACAGTTTCTTAGAGTCTGGCACAGTCACACATGGAAATCAGACTGAATCAGTCAATGTCTCTGGGGTGAGATGAGGGTGAAAAGCATGTTGGACCTGTGTATGTCTGGCTATACATACTAATTACTGTATCACAAATCCCCCAGAAAACTGGGTGGAGGGAGGGAGAGAGAGAGAGAGAGAGAGAGAGAGAGAGAGAGAGAGAGAGAGAGAGAGAGAGAGAGAGAGAGAGAGAGAGAGACAGACAGACAGACAGACAGACAGACAGACAGACAGACAGACAGACAGACAGAGGAAAATAGACAGGCACACAGCAACAAGGTGACAGAGAGTGAGAGACAGAGACTGAGAGAAAGGATGGCTGAACATTTAACAGACTAATGAAGAAACTTTTTTCTCTCCAACACAGCTTACATCCCCATGTCAAGCATAAACGGGGCTGATGTGTATGGTTAAAAAACTAAACTAAAGAAAAGTAGCCCACCCATGACTTCACTCCACAAAAAGAGAGAAAGGCCAAGGGAAAGTACATAACTCACTCAGCCATGCCAGCCTCCATGTTGAGGTCGACACCACTGTCGACCAAGGTGCCCTGGTTGTACGTGGGGCGGGCCATGCTGTTCATGAAGTGGTAGCTCCCCACTGACACTGACAATGCTGTCATTGTCATAATCTGTCAGCAACATTTGCATTCTTTAGCACATTCTGGGTTATGCAGTCAAGTCATATTATGATTGGATCCCATCTATAATTTTAGCAGGCAGCTAGTAAGTGTTACCTGAAGCACAATTGGGCATCAAAAAACAAAAACAGCAACAACAACAACAAAAATAGGTAAGAAATCCTGCAATGTACTTATGTAGATAATTCAGTATTCTGCACAACTGGGTCTTTGTTTGAGCAATGAGCAAATTTCTTTGTCTGAGCAATGAGCAAGTTCTTAAAACAGATGATCCAAGCTACAGTGGTTGTCAGACAATGTTTACAGTTTTAAAGCAAGTTCCACTGAACAAAGCATGATATGTGTGTGTGTGTGTATGTGTGTGTGTGTGTGTGTGTGTGTGTGTGTGTGTGTGTGTGTGTGTGTGTGTGTGTGTGTGTGTGTGCATATTCAAGTAAAGTTCAGAGACTTGCCTGTCTTACAGTGATTTCATCTAGGACTGTGTAGGAGTATGACTGATTAACATATACATAGGTCTACCACCTTTGCTGTTAGTGTTACACAGTGTCAGAGTCATGGAAAGGCAATTTTCAATTGCATAGAAGCTACATATCTGGCAGCCTCTCTGTCTCACTGAAGGGGGATTTGTAACAAGTTCACACATATTTTTAAGACTTAGAAACAGGGGCATCTCTGTAAAAGTCTGTTGCATTTGCAGTGTTTCTGCCACAATTCTTCATCGAAAACAGGTTGCTTGTCATTTAAAAAATGTATACTCTTTGGCTTTAATTAGAAAATCAGGAGTTGCATAAACAATCATGCTGGTTATATTTTTTACTTACAATAGGCAGTGTGGTGAACTGGTCCCAGAAAAACAGAAAATACACTGTGAAGAAGACAGCCTGTCAACAAAAGAGGATCAAGCCATTTTACAATGAACATAAAAGTGTTTAGTAGTATTATCATTCCATGCTTTGCCAATAAACAAAATATAACAAAAACTCAAAAATTAACATTCTTTTGATCCCTTACTACTCAACAATGTAGATCTGATCAAGTTAAAACTTAAATCTCCCGGTGGTGGTTGTGGGGGGGGGGGGGGGGGGGGGGGGGGTGTCTGCACTTTTTTTTTTAGTTACTACAATTTTAAATTTTTGGTCCAGCCCAAACCTAAGTACTACTTTAAGTACATAAGTCATAACTATGTACTGCCACATATTTTTTTTTAATGATTTTATATATTATGTATTTTCATGACGGTTTCTTCAAATACCTTTCTGACTTTCAATGTTTCGTGCATCATATGCATGAAACATGAAACATCAGTAAACTACTAATAATAATAAAAATAAAAATCTAATTTTTAAGCAGAATGTCTGAATGGGTGAGGCACTAAAAAGCAAGACACCTTGTTTTATTCCTATCTTTTTTACTTAATTCATTGACCACACAAGACATTTTCCAAACTGCTATGACATCTATTCTTCTATAACTGTATAACTATAAGGTGGTGACAGTGGTTCGCAAAAACTGATCAGATAATCACTGCAACCATTCAGATACATAGCTGTCTGAACATGCTACTACTAGAGCTGTACTAACACCCAGCTATCTTCCCTTCCCTGTCTAGAAGTAGAACACACAGACCTTCTGTCACTGTGCTGATTTTTTGTTTTTTGTTTGTTTTGTTTTTGTGGTTAGAACTGGTCAACCAGAATAACTACCAGTAACTTAAATTTGACTGATTGCTGATAACTGATATCATGTAATACCCAGCATATATTTATGATGCTGCTGTTAACTGGTAAAATACCAGAAGTTACCAATTCATGTAAACCTTGCATTTGTAATTAACACCTTCTGGTATTCTGACTGGCCAGAAAGTTTGTTGCTGATACTGATAGTCCTATTCTGACAGAAGGTAAAAGAAGACAGAGGCCAGTATAACAAGTAAACAACTGAAGTTTTCTTCAGCCTTAGGAACTAAAAGTCTTAACAGTTATCACAGTTCTTGCACACACATGAATTTATGAAGACACAAAACTACAAAATGCCATTTACATTGACTCCTAAGAGGATGTATTTGTAGAACAGAAGAGTTGATTTGTTCTCCTCCACAATCTGCTTCTGGCCCCGAGTGCCTTGCTTTCCTTTTGGCTGAAAATGAAACAAAGTCAATGTCAACACAAAATTGGACAAATTCATAACAAGGTGAGGCCATGTTCAACACAAATGGACTGTGATTCAAACAGAATATATAAATTATAATAGTTATACTTACTTTATTATAAAAACATGACTCAATAAAGTAAGGATGGTTTATTTATGAATCTGTTATGGTTACTGTACTACTTCTACCATTACTACTACTGCTAATACTAGTAATAGTGCTAGAGCACTGTATTAAATTATAACTGGTTTAATTAAGTAACCTGCTGCTTTGAGGCTGATCCACATGTATAATCTCATTCTCAATGAGTCAATCAGTACATCACTAAAACAGTAAATGACAAAGTCTGCACTGACATGACAATATCACAAATTAATCCTGTTCATTTTGTGTATATTATAATAATATAAATAAACAAAAACAACAATAGCAACAAAATACTATGCATGTATAGAGTAATAGACAAATAATTGTTTTTATTTCCAAACATTACAGAATACATCACTGGCTGGATTTTCCACAAATGGTTTCATTCACATTTGACTTATTCCATAAATTTATGTAATAATCTAATATAAATTAATTACAATTATTGTTATCTCTATTGTTATTATTTCATAACTAATATTGCTTATTAATAATAACTAATAAAGTGTAATGAATAATGTTGTGCAGAGATCTATCAGCTACCTGACATTTTCAGTCTGTTTATTACAATATTAGATATTTGATGAGGGAAGAAGTGGACATTTCCACTGCTGACATCGACTGATCAAAATTCAAATGGGACAGAATTAGAAGATTCTACCTCAGTGAGTCTCAATGGAATCTGACTGTCTTTCCTATTAGGGGAACCATATGACGTTGTAATACTGGGACCAAGGTATTGGACTAAACAAGAGACAATGGAAAAAATGAACAGTCCTAAAATATAATGTACGGTCGTTTGCTCTTTTTCCCATTGAAAATGAAAATGCCCTCCATAATTCTGTTGTCAACATCGCAATCACTGTATCATTATCACTGTAGCAATGAATGATCAGATATCAATATATCTTATTAAGAAGTCTGATCGTCTTATTAATAATATCACTACGATCTTCATTAGTTCATAGCAAACACTGAAACAATGCATGCCACTTCATTGTTTATAACTATATGGTTCGTTTTGAGCAAGAAGGGTGGTCAGTGCGTGTACTTATAGTACACACCGAGTACCCACACTCATAGTTCAGGAGCTGTGTGAGAGTCGAGGTGGCCGTCCTGGGCTGTCCGTCCTAACGAGCCTTCTGATTTCCGTGGACGTAAAGCTATACTGAACCATGCTTCGGCATTGGTCTCAGCTTGTCCCTAATATGTCAACTGCCATCTGAGGACATTAAGTAACAGTCTAACACTACCTACCTACTGAGCACCTTTCTTGTCTTCAACTAAAAACAAACCATATAAACAATAACGAAGTGGCATGTAATGTCTGCTATGAGGATAGTAGAACTTATGTTGATAAAAACTGATGGATGAACACTATACCGGCATTTCTGTAAACTGAAAACAGCTGTCGGCTCGACGCCAACGTGAAACGCTTGTCCCGGAAGTGCAACAATTTTGACGAGTTGCTTCCCTTGTACCAACTGACGCTTTTCCGGTCTCCGCGCTAGCCTGTGACGTCACTGCCGCGTTCCGTCGCTGTAGTAACAAACTAAGGTGCCTTACGAACGTCAAAAGCATACAATTGTAATATGTCCATTGAATATTTACTAGCAAATCATTGTAATCATACCTTTGACGCTACACTTAAGTACAGCTTGAAAGACACAATTACAATTACACAGTAATAATTTTAATCAGGTAGTAATAATTACAATTATGTAGTAATAATTGCAATCATTTGGACATCTGTACTGTTATGTGCTTTTGACATTAGTCAGAGCTGAAGCCCATTGGAACCACACACCAGTGTGTGAAAACACATTTACAATTGGGAGTGGGGGATGTCTTCCGTTGTGTACTGTTGCTGACTGGGCGTAAAACATCAAGTTACTTACTTATACTTACTTGTATTTGTTGAATGATTGAGGCCCCTTTAGGGCCTGTTCACTGTTGATGGGCTGCATGTCTGGGCTGACTGATAACTAACATTGTGGTAAAAGAAAGAAGACAGAATCTGAAATCTGTTGTTGTGGTATTGTTTGTAGAGGTGACTTTCAATAAGTTGAAGGCATGGGAGGACTGAATGTGATGGATGTTTGAAGGGAGAAAATTAGGGTCAGTTGTGTTTTGACGTCATAATTGAAAAGTAAAACCTGATGCCTACTGATGATCTTGCCAGCATAAGGATGTGTGTCAAGTGCATGCTTCTGTATACATGTGTGGGTGCGACAGATACGGTCAAAACAAGATGGACTTTCCAGACGTTACTGAAATGTAACTGTTTAGTCAAAACTGTCATATTCAAAATAACTACAAGTATTTGTGGTAACTTCTGGAAAGAAAATGCTGATAATTTCTTTATTTGGCCATAATAAATATCCAAGATTCTGCTTTTAATGCAGTCACTAAAAAGAAAATTTTATTAGATTTTTGCTTGTATGTGACAGTTTTCTCATTGAGGAAAAAACAGACATATTTGTCTAAATCATCCAAATCTGTTTTAATTGAATATTTCAGTTAAGCAAAATTATCCTTCACCTCTCTGTCTGTACAGTGTGTGTGTGTGTGTGTGTGTGTGTGTGTGTGTGTGTGTGTGTGTGTGTGTGTGTGTGTGTGTGTGTGTGTATGCATCTTTCATATACTTATGCTTGAACCCTTTTTGATGCCTGCATTAGGTGCTAGCCTTTTGTTAAATTGCTGATAACATTTTCTATCTCAATGTACATTATGTGTGTTATATCAAACTTGTTTAGTGCCTTGAGCCACAGGGTAGGTGCTTCACAACTTTCCCTTATTATTATATTATTAAAGATGAAGATGGACCTATATGGTGTGAATGTGTGTGTGTGCGCGTGCATGCGTGCGTGCGTGCGTGCGTGTGTTTGTGTGTGTGTGAGAGAGAGAGAGAGAGAGAGAGAGAGAGAGAGAGAGAGAGAGAGAGAGAGAGAGAGAGATGCATGCAATATTGACATTGTACACAAATGATCATGGAGATCAGAGGTTTATTGAAATCATAAGTTTGTTGACCTCTTTATTGATCCACATTGATTCACTGTTTCATACATATGTTTGGAACTAATCCAAATTCACAAAAAAAGTACACAGAAAACAAAACACACAAAACTGAATTAAAACTGACTGAACTCACAAGCCTTAGATTTATCATTGCCCAAGTTGTGTAGAGTTTTGTCCATTTGTACTAAAATATGGTGTGGAAAGCAAAGCCCTTATAACTAAGGACAGAAATAAACCAGGGTTGTTGCCTT
This sequence comes from Alviniconcha strummeri, assembly GCA_963584105.1. Classification (NCBI taxonomy): domain Eukaryota; kingdom Metazoa; phylum Mollusca; class Gastropoda; family Provannidae; genus Alviniconcha; species Alviniconcha strummeri. The sequence goes on along the minus strand of OY757546.1, from coordinate 14,898,893 downwards.
TTGCTCTAGCACTTGGTCCAGTTATTAATACTACACCGTAGTTTGGGTGCAAAGAGTTCATTGGTACAGAAAGAAAAGGGGGAAGAAAAAAAAGAAAAAAGAAAAAAAAATTATAAATAAGAAAAATGGACCAACAAACATTTAATAATTTAAATGAAATTGTAAACCTTCACTGCAACTTTGAACTTCACAAAAGCAATCAAATCTTTTCAAAAGAAAATGATGATGATGATGTACCATAAAAATGAGTTTGAGTTTGGGTTTTGGGGTTGGGGGTAGGGGTGGTGGGGGGAGAGCACTGAAAGCAGAAGAATGAACGTGAAAGCCCTTTGTCAGCAAAGCAACATGAGGTAGAGAAGGCAGAAGCAGAAATCCAAGTCAAGAAAAGGGTGGGACACCAAACAAAAAGGCATACACCTGGTTGTAACAATAACTGTGTCTGGACCTTTACCAAGTTAGTTAGAAATTGGATTTTAACATCCTGTCAGCTTCAGGATGGGCAAACTCTGTCATAAGCAAATGCCCACTTAAAAACTCTTCTCACATATAATATGTATATAAACCCTTTCTCAAGTCAGTCTACAAAATCAGTACCTACACAAACATAAAACAAAACACACATACACAAACATCCAAAAGAAAATCAAAGATTTAGTCCCTTCAATAATACCTATACTGAAAGAGCACATGAAGCTAGGGCATGCTTGTATCATTGACCATTCCGTCTACTTTATTTATACCAGATTAAAGAAAAATATCAAAAAGGAATGGACAGAAACAATAAAATATTTTTTAAAAATAATAAATATTTGCAACTGCATAATGGCAAATACCAGTGCCATATGGCAGCAAGCTGCACATAGCACCTACCATCTATCATCTCCTAGATGCTCAACAAGCCTCTTAATTTAAAATGTTTTGAGTTTTTTTGTTTTGTTTTAAGCCAGAAGGATGGGGGAAAAGACAAGACAGAAAGAGCAAGAGAACTAGGCAGAAAAACAAGAGTGGAGATAGGAAAGGGGAATCAAATGACAGCCCTGAGATTCCAGACATGGGGAAAAACATCAGACATCCCCAGCCTCCCTTCGGGGCACCTTTACCAAACATGCCCATGCCATGCTCTGAGCTTTCTTTGAGGTCCATACAGCATATATACACCAACCTAAACTGATATGCTGAAAACATGGAATGGATGGACATGTAAACTGGAACTGGAACTTTGAGCTCGGCCTGAGGCCCCTGCAGCATATGAACATCAAACTAAACTAATACACTGATGGACCCGTAACAAACATACCTAGGCACTGAACTTTGTGTGACGGCCATACAGCATATGAACACCAACCTAAACCATAACACTGATAAAGTGGAAATAGCAGACCATTAGCACACATACCTGGGCAATGAACCTGGTCTGATGTCTGCACATCATATGAACACCAACCTAAACCAATATGCTGAATACCTCTATGGGTATTTGAGGAGTACAGATAGACATTTTCTTCTCACACAACTGTAATAACAACAACATTGTATATTGTCAATAAACACAGGGAGTCAATTAGTGCTTGAAAGACAGACAAGGAATACAGCAACAAAGATCTGAATCTCTGACAGTAACCTTTCACCTGGCATGCATATAATTTATAAATACAAAGTAAACTCTACTAAAAGTACATCCTCACTTGACAGTCTTGTCACTTGCAAATTGTTTTAAACCTGAAATGTCTAAGTATCTATCCATCTATCTGTGTACAGATCTGATGTAATCACCATGACATTGCAAAAATGCCAGCAGAAGTGCCTGTGATGATGCAAGTACACAATGTGATACACACACACACACACACACACACACACACACACACACACACACACACACACACACACACACAAGTATCTGCTAACAGTAACTGTCGTTTTGTACCAACACTGAAAATTACTACCGACACTCATACTGTCATATCACTGCACTAAAAATTAGCTTGTGTAGAAAATGAAGCCTGCATTATCCTCAAGTGTTTGAGAATTGTACCTTTACCCTTCTGGTTGGACATCTTCAGCTAACAGTCATGACAGCTTCAGTTGTGTAATGCACTCGTAACAACAACTTTGTATTTAACACTGTTACGGCAAGAAAACCTCCAGAAGTGAGTAGTTTCAGATCTTTTCCAGCTAGATTTCATTTTCAACTGCAAACAAAAAAAATTCAATGCAGAAAATGCACACCCTTTGTCTTCATCTTCATCCATAAGATGGCCACAATCAAGAAGCTGAAAAACACCCCGTGCCACTTTGCAGGGTTTGACATGAGAAACCAACAATGAAAACAAGCAAAAACTGTGTTCTGCAACTGTAAAATCCCAACAGGTGCTCTCCAGTCTCTGACTAGTTCTCTCCAGACTGTGTGGCACTTCTGAGTGCTTTTAGGACATCTTGCTTCTTGTATGTACATTGAATTAGTATACATCTGCCATTTTGATTCTGGCTGCAACTTTTTGATACATGCACTTTCACAAGCAAAACTTTTGACAGATCAATGTGCAGTAATGTTAAAATGTCTATCATGCATATAGATATGTTTATATATATATATATATATCCATATAAAATTAAGTATCCATTGCAGATCTGTGAATATGAAGGAAAGGCACGTTCATCCACTGCAGTGCGTGCCTGTTATTACTCATGCTCTACACAGCCAGCTTCCAGCCTCCATTACAGCTGACTCACACTGCTGTGTTACTGGTGATTGAAGACCCTTCAATGGAAAGCCAAATTTCTTCACTCCATGGACCGCTGACACTTTCTTCTTGAGTCCGGCATTTGATTGTCCCTGTGGCGCGGATACGCAACCGCACAGCCACAGGCTCCGCCTCTTGCGCTCGTGAGTAGCGCCCCACAATGATCTTGTCTGATGTAAAGTACACCCTTAGAAGTGGCAGCCGACTGTCTAAGAGAGTGGTCCATCCCTGACCACCGTCCACCTCAATGTTGTAGACTAAAGATTTGAATTGTCCTGCATTGGCAGGCGGCAACCACTTGATTTCTGTCTGTGTGGGGGTATCGGCCCCAAAGACGTATGTGGTCTTGTCCAATGTGATGCTCTGTGGTTCCAGCTCTTTGGAGTCTCCCATGATACCCAGACGGTGTCCCACCGATCCCAGCTCTGGCAATCTGCACGCACAGGCAAGAACCCTGATCACTGCCATCCATGCAAATGCTGCTTGGCAAAACTTGTAAACTATTTCTAGAAGTACTCAAAAGAAGAAAAACATCCACTCTTCAGGAAAAAGTACTCACAAGCCCATGACTAAAGAACATCCTGTAAAAGACCATTGCCTGTTAAATTAGCATATCGTGAGTGACAGATGCAATAATTACTAGCGAATCAGCAAGCAGAGATGGAACACATCACTATTTTGACTGCCATTTTCCTCTGACAGGTGATTTGTTCAGAATCATTTCCATTTGGTATATATACACACACAATCAACTGCACCCCCCCCTCCCCCAATCAAATTGCCTGTCAGAGGAAAATGGTAGTCAAAATAGCGATGTGTTCCACCTGTGCTTGCTGATTGGCTAGTAATTGTTGCATCTGTCACTAAATCTAACGCCCTGAGATAACCGTAATGGTTGACTGGGCGTAAAACACCAAACTACTTACTTACTTTCTGTCACTAAATCTTTGAAACATGTAGGTCCCACCTCAACTTTTGCTCTCCTGGTAACACATTAATGGCAATTGTCCTCTACTATTTTATTCCCAAGCCTAAATCTGATATATATATATAAAATCAATAAAAATACAAATAACTCAGAGCTTTAATATTTAAATCAACAAGGCTTTCTTCTAGCACAACCTCCTCCTTTTCAGTTTTACACTTTGATCTCTCTACCCATGGGACAAAACACGTTTTGGGGCTATGCTACTACAACTAGTCACAGATAAACTAAAAGAACAAGCAGTTAGGGAAAGAAGGACAAGTGTGTCAGAATTTCTACAGTTGAGTTACCAGAAGTGTCAGAAACAGCTGGTTTTGATACCACAGTGTCTGGCATGCATGCAGAGTAAGGTAATTTGTCCCAAACTTGGGGTCCAGAGCATGAGAAACAGCCAAAACCATGCTGTTTCCTGTTCACTTTAAATAATCTTGTATCATAAGATTACTGAAGGGTGCATTATGGTGAGTATGCTTGAAGAAGATCTGACAGGCATATAAGTATGTAACCGAGTGCATTGTATACATGTGCCAGGTCATGACCCTTTAATCTTTTCTTTCCGGTCCTTTTCCTTTTTGATTGGGTGAGGGTTTTATGGGCCCAATTATCTATGGTGTTAAAAGTTGTGTGCTGGGTCAGCAGCGTCCCTTTTCCCCCAGTGTCCCTGCAGAGGCAGGTTGTTCGTTTACTGTTGCGGCCGGTGTTCATGTGTTCATCTCAGGGGAAAGCCTGTAAGTAGTTATTTTTCTATGACTTGTTGTTCTGTTGTTTCTTATTGGTGTAAATAATATATGTTTATAATGTTACCATGTTCACAACGTGCCTTGATTTTGTTTCTTGAACATATGGGTAATTTCGGCGTCAGATTGCCGCCTGGTTGCGTTAAGCCTTTATGCCACAGGATGACCAGTGCTTCCATAATGTATGCAGCTAACCCTGGTTAGCTGATATGTAACTAGTATGTTATGCTGCCATTGTTGGATGTTCAGTTTGAGTGATGCTTTGCCGATGCAAAGTTATCCCTCTAAAGTATGGGTACTTTGTCAGTGCGGCATAACTTATTTGTTTAGTTTCCTACTGATCTATGTTTCTGCATGAAATCGGTGGTATGTCATGGCTAAAACTTTGAAGATGTTGACTTCATAGTTGTGGAATGTTTATTTTACTAGTTGAATGTGGTTTAATGCATAGGGGTGATTGTATATACTGTGAGACATGTTATTTCTGTTTTGATCCGGCTTTTGTATGGCTGAGTCTTGGGCTCGCAGACTTTCACTCTGCTTAGCTTGTAAACCCTTTCCGGGTCTTTGTGTGTGTACCCGAACTGGCCGGTGATGCGCGTCAGTGGTGGCAATTAGGTCTTTGCCTCTGTTCACTAATCAAGCAGACAGGCGCAGCCAGATCAGCAGCTTAGATTTTTGATGCGCTACCGGCGTCAGTATGACGCTTGACGTTGTTCACAGATATGCTCTGCTAGTCAGTAACAGTGACATGCTGTAACGCTTCGAGTAACGAGGCTGGAGCCGGTCAGTTTATGACTGACTTCCTCCCGCTTACAGCATGGTCCCAAATGCCACCCGTGTCACTATCCATCTCGTTGTGTGCTTAAGTGGAACTGCTGTAACGATTATCTCACTCTTCCTGTTTAGTTAAGAATGAGCTTGGTAATCCGCATTCTTCACTGTTACTTTATTTTATACTATTATACTGGGAGTTCATCAGTTAACTGACTGGCTGTCTCTTGTATACTCACTGTGACTCTGTGAGATACGGGTTTTAAGTGTAAGTCAAGCACATGATTTATGTGCTTGATTAGTAATCATTTTGTCATGTATTATAGTAACCCACAGGTAAACTACATGGTTACTGTATTTATTAGATTAGTATGTAACCGAGTGTATTGTATACATGTTCCGGGCCATACCCTTTAACCTTTTCTTTCCGGTCCTTTTCCTTTTTGATTGGGTGGGGTTTTTATGGCCCAATTACCTAAGGTGTTAAAAGTTGTGTGCTGGGCCGGCAGCGTCCCTTTTCCCCTAGTGTCCCTGCAGAGGCAGGTTGTTTGTTTAACTGTTGCGGCCGGTGTTCATGTTTTCATCAGGGGAGAGCCTGTAAGTAGTTATTTTTCTATGGCTTGTTGTTCTGTTGTTTCTTATTGATGTAAATAATGTATGTTTATAATGTTATCATGTTCACAACGTGCCTTGATTTTGGTTCTTGAACGTGGATAATTTCGGCGTTAGATTGCCGCCTGGTTGCAGCCGCTATGGCGTCAGACTACCTTGGTTGTGCGTTCGAATGTTAAGCCTTTATGCCACAGGAAGACCGGTATTTCCAAAATGTATGCAGCTAACCCTGGTTAGCTGATATGTAACTAGCATGTTATGCTGCCATTGTTGGATGTTCAGTTTGAGTGATGCTTTGCCAATGCAAAGTTATCCCTCTTAAAGTATGGGTACTTTGTCAGTGCGGCCGTGCGGCCTAACTTATTTGTTTAGTTTCCTGCCGATCTATGTTTCTACATGAAATCGGTGGTATATTATGGCTAACACTTTGAAGATGTTGACTTCATAGTTGTAGAATGTTCATTTTACTAGTTGACTATGGTTTCATGCATAGAGATGATTGTATAAACTGTGAGACATGTTATTTCTGTTTTGACCCGGCTTTTGTGTGGCCGAGTTTTGGCACGCAGACTTTCACTCTACTTAGCTTGTAAACCCTTTCCGGGTCTTTGTGCGTGTACCCGAACTGGCTGGTGATGCGCGTCAGTGGTGGCAATTAGGTCTTTGTCTGTTCACTAACCAAGCAGACAGGCACAGCCAGATCAGCAGTTTAGATTATTGATGCGCTACCCACGTCAGTAAGACGCTTGACGTTGTTCACAGCCGGATATGCTCTGCTAGTCAGTAACAGTAACATGCTGTAACGCTTTGAGTAACTTGACGAGGCTGGAGCCGGTCAGTTTATGACTGACTTCCTCCCGCTCACGGCATGGACCCAGGTGCCACCCGTGTCACTATCCATCTTGTTGTGTGCTTAAGTGGATCTGCTGTAACGATTATCTCACTCTTCCTGTTTAGTTAAGAATGAGCTTGGTAATCCACATTCTTCACGGCTGTTACTTTATTGTATACTATATTATACTGGGAGTTCATCAGTTAATTGACTGGCTGTCTCTTGTATACTCACCGTGACTCTGTGGGATACGGGTTTTATGTGTAAGTCAAGCACACGATTTATGTGCTTGATTATTAATCATTTTGTCATGTATTATAGTAACCCACAGGTAAACTACATGGTTACTGTATTTATTAGATTAGTAATTGCTGTTGTTTATACTTTACATTTGCTTTCATGTTCTAAATGTTTTGTTTGCTTGTGTCTTTTCCAATACAGACACTGTTTCCTGGTTGGTTGGTGTACAAATAAAAGTTATGTTATAGCAACCTCTGACTTGTGACTCTTCATCCATGCTTCCAACCTGCTTTCCCTCAACTCCCCATCCCCACTCCCCTACAAGTAATTGCTGTTGTTTAGACTTTACATTTGCTTTCATGTTCTAAATGTTTTGTTTGCTTGTGTCTTTTCCAATACAGACACTGTTTCCTGGTTGGTTGGTGTACAAATAAAAGTTATGTTATAGCAACCTCTGACTTGTGGCTCTTCATTCATGCTTCCAACCTGCTTTCCCTCAACTCCCCATTCCTCCTCCCCTACATGTAGTATATATATATGAACAAAGCTAGTCATTACATTGATAGCTTGCTTTGTATACATGTGATGTGCAACCCACCTGAAAATACTGTATTTGAATTTGTTTTGTCAGGATTTTCTTCCACCATAATTTCATCTGAACCATGGCATACTTGTGCTAATACTGCACAGTCTTGGCAGATACTATCTATCTGTCCGTTTTCTGTTAGCGCCTAAAAGGAAGGGGAACTGGGCCTGACTATACTCATAAACAACTGTGGCAGGGAAGAGAGTCTGAGTGCAGGCCTGGAGTTGTTGCCTGTAGTGTGGGCAGAGAAGATAACTTACATTTTCCCCAAACCAGTGCTGATTTGGAGCCTGCGGTGTGGACAGAGAAGATATTAACTTACTTTTCCCCCAAACCAGTGCTGATGCCTGTAGTGTGGGCACAGAAGATAACTTACTTTTTCCCCAAACCAGTGCTGATTTCCATGGAAGGAATGGAGGGGATGCGACCAACCATGGAATCAAGAGAAGGAAGCCGTGAAGGGGGATGTTTTCGACCATCATGCTCCTCAGCTGCGCCCCCATTCTTGCTTTCCAACTCATCCTTTTCCTTCCGACCATCTGCTTCCATTTGCAGTTTCGTCCATTCCTCTTTGATGCGGCGAACATCGTCAGATTCACCTAATGCTTCCGTCAGATCCCCTCGTAGGTCATCTTCAAGTTCTGCCATTTTGCAGCGTGCATCTCCCACCTGTAACAGTCAAATGGTTTCTGATTAATCTGCCATTTTGCAGCGTGCATCTCCCACCTGTAACAGTCAAATGGTTTCTGATTAATCTGCCATTGTGCAGCACGAATCTCCCACCTGTAACAGTCAAATGGTTTCTGATTAATCTGCCATTGTACAGCGTGCATCTCCCACCTGTAACAGTCTAATGGTTTCTGATTAATCTGCCATTGTGCAGCACGAATCTCCCACCTGTAACAGTCAAATGGTTTCTGATTAATCTGCCATTGTACAGCGTGCATCTCCCACTGTGCATCTCCCACCTGTAATGGTCAAAATGGTTTCTGATTAATCTGCCACTGTGCAGCATGCGTCTCTCACCTGTAACAGTCAGATGGTTTCTGGTTTATCTGCCATTGTGCAGCATGCATCTCCCACCTGTAACAGTCAAACGGTTTCTGATTAAACTGCCATTATGCAGTGCACATCTCCCACCTGTAACTGTCAAATGGTTTCTGATTAATCTGCCATTGTGCAGTGTACATCTCCCACCTGTAATGGTCAAACAGTTTCTGATTAATCTGCTATTGTGCAGTGCACATCTCCCACCTGTAACTGTCAAATGGTTTCTGATTAATCTGCCACTGTGCAGTGTACATCTCCCACCAGTAATGGTCAAACAGTTTCTGATTAATCTGCTATTGTGCAGCATACATCTCTCACCTGTAACAAACAGTTTCTGATTAACCTGCCTTTGTGCAGTGTACATCTCCCACCTGTAATGGTCAAATGGTTTCTGATTACTCTGCCATTGTGCAGCATGCATCTCCCACCTGTAATGGTCAAACAGTTTCTGATTAACAGCTGTTGCTTGTGTGACAGCTGTTTGAAAGTCCACTGATGATCAAGCCATGTGGAACTGATGTGAAACAAACTTGGTTGTAACTCTCAGCTGTGGCTAATGTCTAGATAAAAATATTTTTTTCAAGCACTGTCTAATCTGGGTTTCAAAACTATAACCTCTTGATTCTAGTCTAGTTTAATAATAATAATTTACTGATAATAACAGAAATGTAACCTCTTGATTCTAGTCTAGTTTAATAATAATAATAATTTACTGATAATAACAGAAATGTAACCTCTTGATTCTAGTCTAGTTTAATAATAATAATAATTTATTGATAATAACAGAAAGTGTGCCTTAAAGGACAGACTGAGCACTTGAAACCTTATCTCACCTAACAAGCATAGTGTGCATACATAATTATGTGCAAACTGCTAGCAAGACAAAACTACAAAGACATCACTGTAATAATAATTATGTGTGTCAGGTCATCTATGACACTTGATGGTTCAGCTGATTCGACACATACCATACCAGTGGCACTCATCTAGATTTAACTTGGTGTGGGGATGGGAGTGCGCATATTGTGATAATATGTATAATACTAATAAAGTAATATACTATGAATGTGCATATTGTGATAATAATATACTAGTTACTGCAAATGTGGGGTAATTCATTCAACAAGATCTGTTTTAATTCAGTATAAAATCAATGACAATGTTTATTTGAAAACTCTCTCTCTCTCTCTCTCTCACACACACACACACACACACACACACACACACACACACACACACACACACACACACACACACACACACACACACACACAGACAGACAGACACACACACACAATCTTTTGTGTCATGTGTTTATTGTAATTTCTTTCAGCATTACATAATGGAGGGGGGGGAGTTACACACCCATACATCAGCTACCATCACACACCTCTAAGGTGAAACTAAACTGAGTCACTGCTACTGCTAGTGCTGCTATAGTTGTTCTTGTAGTTCAAATCAAATAGTTATTCAAATGTTGTAGTGACTTAATTGAACACACCATAGAGAGTGTAGCAAATGCATGGAGCACATAATGTTCAAACTGATTGTTGCCATGAGACACAATATCAGTGACTGCATAAGACATTGTTCAAACCAGAGTGCCATCTATAACTAGTATTTAAGGTGGTGAAGGTGGTTCATAGAAACATATATAATCACTGTAACTGGTCAGAAACATGGCAATCCATACTACTAAGTACTACTTAGTGCTCTCCTGGCAAACACCCAGCTCCCTTCCCCATCTAGACCCCCCCCCTCAACACACACACATGCATCCATGCATTCACACACACACACACACACACACACACACACACACACACACACACACACACACACTACTGACACACCCTCTCTCACTGCCCTGCTACTTTTTTCTTTTCTTTTTGCACACCAGCCAAGCAACTGAACATAACAGCTAGTATGTCTGAGCAATTGCTGATTTTTTCCCTAAGTATATAAATTATAATGTGACCTTAACCAGTAAAATACCAGAAATTACTGGTTAATGCAAAACCCTGAATACTTTGCTATGTACAGGCTAAAGGCATGTCTTGTATTCAGTTGTACTTGTAGACAATATTAACACTTGTGTATCTAACAGTAGGCATGAGTGAGTTTAAACCACCATGACAACACAGCAGGGATATTGCACTACCTTATTTTCACCATTAGAGCTTAAAGCTAACTATCTGTCATTGTTGGAGCTTTGACAGACTACAGTATAATCTTTAAATGAGTGAGTTTAAACCACCATGATCACACAGCAGGGATATTGCACAACCTTATTTTCACCATCAGAACTTAAAGCTAAATATCTGTCATTGTTAGAACTTTGACAAACTACAGTATTATCTTTGCAACTTTGTTGCAAGTCCTGTGGAAAGACAAAGACCATTCCACATTAATCCAATGCATGGCACATGCATTTAGCAGCAACACAAACTTCAGAAAATAACACTCTGTTGCTATGACTATCAGTAGCATGATTAGAACTAGATATGTACATGTACACAAATGAACAAAACAACAACATAAACATACATAATAATAATGCTTGAAAGAAGTGTATCTGACATGCCATGCATGATTTAATAATTTATATCACACACAGAGTAACATTTATGAACACAACGTCATGTTATGATGTATATATAATATGTTAATTGTTATACACTACCGTCTACAGCCAAAAAAGATGGGGGGGGGGGGGGGGGGGGGGGAGTGAGAGAGAGAGAGACAGAGACAGAGATACAGAGAGACAGAGACAGAGAGAGACAGAGACAGAGAAAATGGGGTTGGGGTGGAGGGGAGACATGTGTGCATGATCTAAGATTAAAATAAAATTCATGCATGCTGAGAGTGTAATACCTGGCAAAACAATGGGCACATGTTTTTAAAAATCCACAGACATAATTATACCGATGTATACACGTATGTGAGTTGTGAGAGAGAGAGAGAGAGAGAGAGAGAGAGAGAGAGAGAGAGAGAGAGAGAGAGAGAGAGAGAGAGTACTTGTACAAATAGTGAAATACACAAACAGCAAAAAAATCAATAATCTTTTTAACCATGCAGCACTGTATTACATGACACACTCAGTTATCATTTGAGAATACTCATCTTGAGGTGAGTCACTGGAGGTGAAAATCCAGGAACTATAAACTTGTCAGAAATCACTGGCCATAACATTAAGTTGATTAACAGAAAGATCTAAAAATCTCATTGGACCCATATCTTTCAAGACAAATGGCATATGGACGTCAGTGAGACTAAGAGTACGATGACCACTCGTGAATGAACTATGGAGGCACAGCTGTTTTCAGGCAAGTAAGCTGAGTAAGTGTAAAAAACACAGAAAGAACTGTATATGTATTAATACTGCAACAGCGACATAAAAAATAAACTACACAAAGTACAAACGCGCTCAACTGAACACATACACCAACCGTCTAACCTGAGCTGTTCCTACATCAGTACACGTACATTTCACGATGAGTATGCGACAGATAAAAACTGAAAATTTTTGTGACATCGCTGAAACACACCTACTGATCCACACGCCGAAATTCGTCACCCGAAGGTTAAAATTAATGACATTCACGGCATCGACACGGTCATTGGCAGACCACACAACCAACTCTGCAATAAAAACGGTGCATTAAACTCTATTCACACCTTGACGAACAAACATGGGGGCGACACGGTCACAGATTATACGTTCCCCGAACACACATGCTATCTGCGCGTGTCAAAATACCTGCCCCAACCTGCCGTTATCAGACTGTCAAAACGACTACTGAAACAGCCAGCAGTACTTACACTCGCTCGGTTTCTTTTGTGCGCGAACTGCAGTGTAGTGAAACACCGCCGACCTATGGCCCGACTAATCAGTCAACAGTGGGTCGCAGACTTTTCTGTAAATGTTGGTCATGCAATATATCTGTAAGTGGGTCGAGTCCTACACCGTGACAAGTGCAGCAGTGTAGTCAGTTAGGACTGGGTTAGGCCTATTGCCAGGAGCGGACCAAGTTCAATAAAGTTCCAGCCGCCCCGAGGCGAGGACTGCACAGCGTAAGGGAGACAACACCAGCAACCCCGTTTTCGACAGGGCATGCAGTTGCTCCCCTTTAGCATTCCCCCCATTGATGAACCTATAACAGCTCTGCTTTCAATGTGGTGCATTTTGGTTGACGTCCTTTCATGTGCTCATGCAAAGACGGGGGGAAAGCCTTAATGATTTAACATTTGGCACTTCTATTGGCCATTTTTTGCGTGACGGTGCAGCAGGCATGGCAGTGAAAGGGTAAAATTCACCATCACAGTAGGTCGTAGAACTTGTAGATGTAACATGCAAATTTTGTGGGTAAGCACCTTTTTCAAGTGATGAAACAACAGTTATATAACAGTTAAATGGTGAAAAATGAAAGAAACTGTAGGTTACTTATCTGCTTGGTGTCCCGTGTTTTGAACAATCATTGAAACATTCTTCCAAACACTGGACACCAACACACCTCAGCCAAAGTGGTTGGCAACATTTTAATTTTTCACTGTTTAATTGTTGTTTTGCTTGTAAAAGGAACATACCCTGAAAATGTGTACATTGTGTATTGTCATGCTGAATAAGCATTTTTTTAAAAACTTTTATGTGTTTGGATCTTGTTTTAGAATGCTAGCAGTCAGCTTTATTTCTGCTTTTTTGTAGTTGAACATGTACGCAATTCATTCAGGATAAACACATTCATAATATAAAACCAAATTATGTTGTCGATTTTATTCCATACACTACAATTGCCTCTAGTTCATGATACTACTGAGTATAAGGCACAAAATAATGATAATGACCACTTTTAGTGCACTGAGCCCTGTGCATATCTATCTATATATATGACAAATACCCCTACAAGGTGCACAAAAGAGACCACCCCACAGCAACCACACCACAAGAGACCACTGTTTTAAAGGCAGCATTGGGGAGACTTCTGAGTGACATAGTGGAGCACATAATATGGGCTTTTGCAAGCACAATAAACCACCTTGAACTGAACTGAACTCAACCCAAGTTACAACAAAAACACCCCTAAACACTGTATGTATTACATCCACCCACCCTATACAAACACATGCATATGCAAGAGTGCATGCATGCCTGTACACACATGCACAGTGTACACACACACACACACACACACACACACACACACACACACACACACACACACACACACACACACACCATAACAATAACACTAATATATGTGACCTCGCTCTTGCAAGAACAACAGAAGACGAAAAGATCGAGTTATCAACATGCTGATAGCTGAGTGACACCGGGAACAAGCTAAGATAGTGAAAAATCACCACCTACGGCTAAGCTACAGTCTCACACACCCTCCTCCACCCCACCCAAACCGTTGCTTAAGCGCCAGAATCTGCGGCTTACCAAACAGACAGTAAGCGTTCGAGTAGAGAGATTATGTGTAACACACCAACCTACAAAAGGGGTTTGTCACAACACTGAACATAATGCCGTAGGCCTACCGGTACCACATCCACAATGAACCAATCTTCTTTCTTTCCCCAAGACATTTTCTGATTCTGGAATACTCCCTGTCGACCACGCATATATCATAATGTACGATCAATGCATGTAGCTTCCACGTGAAGAACCAGATTTGGAGCAGACGATCATTCGTAAACGGCGCAGTTCTTAAACATTGAAACAACTTAATTCTCAGGTATCTTTAGCTAAGAATTCGTCTGCTAACGAAATGTTTTAATTAGCTGAAAGAGTCGGCAGCTGTAAAATGTAGGTACTTTACTCATTGACAGCAATTTGCCATCAGTGGCATTCTAATATTCTTGCAAGAGAAACTATACATCTAATGGGACCTGGGATTTAGTTTTACCGACTGATCTGCGGTTTTTCTGCTTTCAATATCATTCTGTTGTTTTCATTACAGGTTGCCTGAATAAGTTACTTCGATTATGCTATGTTTATAAAATAACTTTATGATGAAAGTACTTATAATTATGAAGGAACATGTGTGTAAAGAGAATGTGCATGGAATCGCGTGCAACATGATGCACAGGCAGTAGGTGAACATGAATGCCATGTGTTTGTCTTCGGAACAGTTCAGTTCTGCTTACAGTTAAAGTGACTTGCCTCCCTTGAACTCCCATTGCGAACGGGACAACGAACAAAAAGTACAATTGAGATTAACAAAAGTTGGTCACAGGTCACGGCAGTCAGAACTAAAATCAACAACGAAGGCGTTGTATTGCTCATGTCAGTAACGTAGAAACAACGGCGACATTTGCTTCAATCACCCTCAAGTAAATGCGTCAAAACCCGTGCGAACAGTCGCACTGATGACATTTCTTTTTCCTTTTCCTAAGACTGTAAGAGAAGAGTCAAACTAGGAAAACCATGTGACGAAAAGCACTGTTTTCGATGTGACTGGCAATTTTAGAGTCAATGATGTTTTTACAAACCTGATCAAATGGCAGTACCATTACTAAATGAAGCACATTTTGCAGATCGTTTAAAAAGCATTTAATTTGAACTACGTAAACCTGCATGGGAGTAAAATAATTTAAAATGTGACTTAACAGCGCTTTAAGCCATATCATCATCTGAGTTAGATGCTACAACCAAGTGTATTGTCAACGGTAAAAGTGATCAGTATAATACCATGCAGCATGATGCGAAGGATCTGCCTGAGGAGGTGCTTCTTCTGTTGTCGGTGCCGACGATGGATGTGTTTACGACATGGATGGGGACCTACTGCATGTTTCTGCCTACTTGCCATTGTGTCCTTATTCATATCGATAACCTCGTTCGCTTATGCATTCCGGCATCAGTTGTATGACACTTTCATCAAGTGCTCAGAAGAAGCATCTCAAAACTACATCCGTGACTATGTAAGTAGTAAGAACTAAAATGCAGGAAACATGTTACATGTATTTATTTTCTGAGTGTGCTCATGACATGTACTGATGTAACCAATGTTCTGTAGTGTATGTATGGTCAATTATGATTACAGCTATGTGAAATATTGTCCTACTCCTAGACAGTGTATTAATACTATAGCTGTCAGCTCCAGCAAATATAATAGTTAATACTAAACTGTAAATAACGATTGACAGGCAGTGTTTACCATTAATTTTTCCAGCCTGTAGAAAGAATACGGATGAAATTTAAAAGTAAAAGTTTTGTTTACCTTATTATTTTAATATAAATTTATTTTCAATGTAGCTTCTTGAGCCGACGTGTCAAGGAAACATTTTTATTTTTACTTGCACTGTGTAATTATGAACAATAAAAATGTATTTGAAATGACTGACAACTACAAAAACTAATCACTCTAATGACATATAATTATAATAATAGTAATTATTATCATCATCATCATGATGTATATATATATATATAATGTGCTCATCAGTGCCCTGAGTACTTGCATCATACATGTTTACATAGACATGATATTCTATACACATGTAGAGCATAGTCTTACCAAAACAATTTACACAAAGTTTTATGTAATGTGTAAATTGCATAAATTACTAGTTTGTTTATTATGTAACTTTTGTATTTTCGGTAATTGTTCTTTGAGTTTTAAAATATAAAATATGTGTTATTCTGTTCTGTGATGTGGTTAATGTTCAGCCATGTTTTAATTTCTTTGATGAGATAATAAAGTAATCTTGAATCTTGAAAACAAAAAACAAAACAAACAAAACACACAAAAAGTAGGACAAAAATAAAATCTGGTGTATGCTGCCTGTGTTTCAGTGCCAGTTGTACAAAGAGGGAAAGATCACAGGATCCCTGTGTGGCCCATTGTGTGAGGCAGAGCAGGTCAAGTTCAGCAAGTGCACAGACTTCCATGCTGGAAAACGAGTGGACATCATGACGTGCTCCAATTTCTGTGTTCCTGGAGAGACCGTGGCTGCTGTGCTCAAATCTTCGAATGATAACATCTCGGCTCAGCTCTCCAACCATCCAGACATACTCCCTGAAGGAGTGCAGTCAGAGAATTTTGTCGCATCCACAAATGAGAGGATTCAAAAGATGCTGTATTGGGAGCTGGGATTCCAGCCATTTTCATCTGAGACTAATATGATGGAAGTGATGTGGGAGAAACACTACACCAAATTTACAAGAAGTTTAAGAGAGAAAAGGGCTGCTTTTAGGACTATAATGATGCTAATGGATGAGACAGAGTATAAAATGGTGAAAGCAATGGAGAGCAGTGGGATTGTGCCTCATATCTATGGGACCTGTGGTCCTCTCTACCTTCAGGAGTCATGCCCCCCTGGGCTCCTGGATGTGCCAGTTATATCCCTTGGCAATGGCACACCTGCCCCAGCATCATGGCAACAAAAAGCAACAGCTGTGATACAACTTTTAGGACTGATTAAGCGACTTGAGCAAGACTTCTCTGAGGTTTTGCATTTGTGTGATGTGAAAGGAAGCAACTTTGGTGTGTGTGCAGATGGTAGTGTGAAAGTGATTGATGCTGACAACGTTTTTTTCCACACCCGCATGATGGAGACTTTCAATGCTTCACGGTGCACAGATCATGGTGACTGCAATTTTTTTGACTGCGGTGGTTGGTGTATGGTCAACACTGGCCGATGTTATCCAGTTATTACTAACAATAACTTGCAGGTAAATTTACGTAAAACCTGTACGTCACTCTGTTCTACACCTATCTATATGGGTTAGAAAGGTTTTAATAAAAATTAAATCATAATTATCCCAACACAACCTCTTGATTATGTACCACAGTGAAGTTAAAATGTTCGGTTGTACCTCAAAAAGAGGAATTTGCTTTCCTCAAGTAATATGCAAAATTGTGGTCTTGGTAGAAATGACAGTGCCCAGGAGTGTAATATTTGGCCAGGTAGTATTGTTAGCACTTAAAAAAGAAAAGAAAAAAAGTGACTCATAGTCATAACAAAAAATAGATCAAACAGATGTGCAGAGTGTGCCTCAGCAATAAAGCATGATCCCACAAACCAGCAGAAAAGTGGGATCAATGAAAACTAATAACATACAGCTATAATATTTTTTTCTCATTTCTGACATCTGTTGCATTCAGTTCTTCCATGCCTTTAAAACTGTAGTAAAAACCTCACCTCTGCAAACAATACAACAATTGATTTTAAATCCTATCTTCTTTCTTCCCATTTTATAACTCTTCTCCCATCCCCTGCACCCCCCCCCCCCCTACACACACACACACCTCCCCCTTTCTCACTCCCTTACATTCCTTCTGTGTGCCCATGTGTGTGTGTGTGTGTGTGTGTGTGTGTGTGTGTGTGTGTGTGTGTGTGTGTGTGTGTGTGAGAAATACAATATATTTATGTATTATTTTAGAATAGAAGTGATCTATATAATATATATACATATTTGTTTGATCTTGTAAAGCATGATGTGCTCACCCTTGCTGGTTAGATATGGCAATATAGAAATAACTGCTAATAATAGAGACATTTTGTATACAATTTACAGCTAATATCATTATTATTAATATTATCATCCAAATGGAAATTTTGTATAAAATTTGCTGCTCCAATTGTAATTCAGTTTGGTGTTTGGTGCTCCAAGTCACAGCAAGTTTTACTGTATGTACTGCAATTTTGTATTCAGCAGCACTTCCAGTCAGAGCGTGTTCTGCTGTATGTAAATTGTAATTGTGTTGGACACTCCCAGTCACAGCAACTTTTGCTGTAATGGTGTTCAATGCTCCCAGTCACAGTATGTCTTGCTGTATTTTGCATTTGGTGCTCCCAGGCACAGAGAGTTCTGCTGTACACATGTAATTGCATTTGGTGCTTCCAGTCACATTAACTTCTCCTGTATCTTATGAAATTGTAGTTGATCACTTTTATATAGTGCTATACTCCACTTTCAGTCAGACTGACTGTGCTCACGTGTGGTTCTACATGAGCAGGGTATGACAATAACTTTTTTTCCCACTAGCCCTGTAGGGCAAGTAGATGAATTTTCTACTTGCCCGAGTGGCAAAACTAGTTGCCCATGCCAGATTCTTAAAATCAACCATTTTGATTAAAACAGGCGATATGTTTGTCAAATGGATTTTGAAGGGTAGAAAGTGTGATAAAAGATCTGTGTAGACTGACACTCACACACACAAACCATCTTCCCCACAAAGTTACATAAATTTGTAACATTGTTAATTGCCAGGTCCATACTTGAAAGAGAGAAAATTCTGTAAAGTACTCAAGCTCATTTTTTTCTACAGTGCCACTGCCAGTGGTACCTGTCTCAGTACTAATGGTATCAGCAATGAATCATTGCAGTACCGAATGATAATTCTGCCTCATTCTGTCATGTGTCATGACTTCTGTGAAAGCCAACAGGCAGTTACTGTTCATTTCATTCTAACGCTGTAACAGTTCTAATTTCAGAATTTTAATTATTGTTAATATTAATGACCTAAACTGCCATGCATGCCCCAAACCATGATCAATACAGCCCAGGCAGCTTGGATCAGTGGTTGTATTTTTTTACACAAGGAACTGTGCCAAACCTGCACCAGATACATTTCTTTATTTTCTGTGTTAGTGAAGGATGCAGATTTATGTTAGTTTATTCCTGCCTTCATTATCTGTTATTTAGGAATGAGAAAGTTTTTTTTTTTTTTTTTTTTTTTTTTAAGGTCCAATGTTTCCCCTATTTCCACGATAAAACAAGATCGTGAGTCAGGAGTAGTGTCCCTTCGCTGAACGGAAATTCCCGATCAGGACATGATTATGAATTTGAACATTTTAGCGGCCACAGTTAGGTCTTTTAAAATGCTCATTGATTACACTTTGGAGCTGACACCCCTTTCTCCCCTTGCCCCCTATCCATCCCCCAAAAGACAGAGAAGACGAAGAAATTGCTTTAAAATTCCCACCATTACTGGCTAGTTATATGTGGCCCATGCAAACACCCCAAGCAAATTCTTTCATCTGCACTTGGGATGTTGGTTGAAGTGTTGCTTAGTGTCCTCAGATGTCAGTTGACATATTAGGGACAAGTTGTGACCAATGCCGAAGCACGGTTCAATAAATCTTTACGTCCACGGAAACCAGAAGGCTCGTTTGGACGGACAGCCCAGGACGTCCACCTCGACTCTCACACAGCTCCTGAACTATGATACCCTGCTGATGATGAGTTGATGCTTAATGTCCTCAGATGTCATTTGACATATTAGGGACAAGTTGTGACCAATGCCGAAGCACGGTTCAATAAAAGCCACATACGTAAGGTGTATGCGCGTTTAGCTGTAGCCTGCCACCTGCACTTTTGGCAGAATGACCGGGATTTTTTACGTGCTACTGTGGTAACACGGGGGTGGAACGGATACCGAAATAAGAGTCAGCACAGAAAGTCGACCCTGGAGAAGAAAATTCTCCCGCCGTTCCAGCAGGGATTCGAACCCGCGACCTTTCAATCACGAGTCCGGCGCTCTAACCACTGAGCTGATACCCTGCTGATGATGATGAGTTGATGCTTAATGTCCTCAGATGTCATTTGACATATTAGGGACAAGTTGTGACCAATGCCGAAGCACGGTTCAATAAAAGCCACATATGTAAGGTGTATGCGTGTTTAGCTGTAACCTGCCACCTGCACTTTTGGCAGAATGACCGGGATTTTTTACGTGCTACTGTGGTAACACAGGGGTGGAATGGATACCAAAATCAGAGTCAGCACAGAAAGTCGACCCTGGAGAAGAAAATTCTCCCGCCATTCCAGCAGGGATTCAAACCCGCGACCTTTCAATCACGAGTCCGGCGCTCTAACCACTGAGCTATCCCCGCCCTCGCTGATACCCTGCTGATGATGATGATGATGATGAGTTGATGCTTAATGTCCTCAGATGTCATTTGACATATTAGGGACAAGTTGTGACCAATGCCAAAGCATGGTTCAATAAAAGACACATACGTAAGGTGTATGCGTGTTTAGCTGTAACCTGCCACCTGCACTTTTGGCAGAATGACCGGGATTTTTTACATGCTACTGTGGTAACACGGGGGTGGAACGGATACCGAAATAAGAGTCAGCACAGAAAGTTGACCATGGAGAAGAAAATTCTCCCGCCGTTCCAGCAGGGATTCGAACCCGCGACCTTTCAATCACGAGTCCGGCGCTCTAACCACTGAGCTATCCCCGCCCCCATTGATGATACCCTGCATGAGTGAATGGCTTTTTATAGCGTGGTTTTTTTAATATCCACCAAAGTGATGTGCTTACTGCACTGGCATGGCTGGTGCCACATGAAACTGCTGCCGTCTCGGCGCATTTTGTGCACACCATATAACCATGCTCCATGTCACTTCATGCAAAGCCACATGTATACTTAAGGTGCATGTGTGTTTAGCTGTAACTTGAAGAGTAACTGGGATCTTTTACCTGCTACTGCGGTAACACAGGGGTTGAACAGATACTGAAATAATGGTCAGCACAGAAAGTTGACCCTGGAGAAGAAAATTCTACCACCGCTCCTGCAGGGATTCAAACCCGTAACCTTTCAATCATGAGTGCAGCGTTCTAACCCCTTAGCTATCCCTGTTCCAGTGAACACATATATATATATAATTGTTGTTGCATTTGGTGCTCCCAGTCACAGCAAGTTCTGCTGTAAAAAAGTAATTGTGTTTATGTAAGTTTGGCTCTCTCTCTCTCTATATATATATTACATGTGTGTTTAGAGCTCCCAATCACAGCAAGTTCTGCTGTATGTGATTGGTGCTGCCATTCATAGCAAGATCTCTTGTATCGTGTATGTAATTGCATTTGGTGCTTCCAGTCACAGCAAGTTCTACTGTATGTAAAAGTTGTTTGGTGCTTCCATCACAGCAAGTTCTGATGTACATATGTAAATATTATAAGTTTGGTGATTCTAGTCACAGCAGGTTCTACTGTATAATTCTGTTTGGTGCTCCTGTTCACAGCAAGTTCTGCTGTATATTATATATATAGGTTATGTTTGGTGCTCCTGGTCACAGCAAGTTCTACTGTATATATATATATAGGTTATGTTTGGTGCTCCTAGTCACAGCAAGTTCTGCTGTGTATAGGTTATGTTTGGTGCTTCCACTTCCAGTCATGGCAAGTTCTGCTGTATGTAATTATGTTTGGTGCTCCTAGTCACAGCAAGTTCTGCTGTATGTAATTATGTTTGGTGCTGCTGGTCACAGCAAGTTCTGCTGTGTATAGGTTATGTTTGGTGCTGCTGGTCACAGCAAGTTCTGCTGTGTATAGGTTATGTTTGGTGCTCCTGGTCACGGCAAGTTCTGCTGTGTATAGGTTATGTTTGGTGCTCCTGGTCACGGCAAGTTCTGCTGTGTATAGGTTATGTTTGGTGCTCCTAGTCACAGCAAGTTCTGCTGTATGTATGTTTGGTGCTCCTAGTCACAGCAAGTTCTACGAAACATATTTCGTGCTCCCGGTCACAAGTTCAACTGTATGTAGTTACGTTCGGTGCTCCTAGTCACAGCAGGTTCTGATGTATGTAAATTGTAATTACGTTTGGTGCTTCCACTTGAACCAGTCACAGCTGATGCTGTAATTGTGTTTTGCCGGATGTAATTGTGTTTGATGCTCAGTCATAGCAAGTTCTGCTGTACACATATATATATATAATGTAATCTAGATTGTTTATGGTGCTCCTGGTCACAGAGGTTATGCTTTATGCAGTTCTATTTGGTGCTTCAAGTCACAGCAAGTTCTGTTGTATGGAAAGTTTTGTGTCTGGTGTTCAGTCACAGCAAGTGCTGTTGTATTATACTTGTGTTTGGTGCTCCCAGTCATGGCAAGTTTTGCTGTATATAATTATGATTGGTTCTCACAGCAAGTTGTCTTGTATGCCGTGGTGATGCTCCCATTCACAGCAAGTTTTACTGCATGTAAAATTTACGATTGGTTTTAACAGCAAGTTGTCTTGTATGCAACAGTGGTGCTTCCAGTCACAGCAAGTTTTGTTGTATGTCGAATTTATGATTGGTTCTCACAGCAAGTTGTCTTGTATGTAATGGTGATCTCCCAGTCAGAGCAAGTTTTGTTGTATGTAGAATTTATGATTGGTTTTGACAGCAAGTAGTCTTGTATGCAATGGTGATGCTCCCAGTCACAGTAAGTTTTGCTGTAATAAACAGTATGTAATTATGATTGGTTCTCACAGCACGTCATCTTGTATGCCACCAAGATACTCCCTGTCACAGCAAGTTTTGCAGTATGCATTTATGGTTGGTTTTCACAGCAGGTTGTCTTGTATGCCACTGGGATGTTCCCAGTCACAGTGTCTGCAGCGTAACTGACCCACGAGCATGACTAATCTGCATGGGAACATTTTTTTGTTACAGACGGTGTGTCGTGATGTGCTGACTGGTAAACTGCCTCACCTTGTGAACTGGGGGGTGTTGCTATCTGATGCGCCAGCCTCCGTAGCATCCAAACTGAATGCAGCTCTTGAGGAGTGCCTTGAACAGACATCAGTGGAGTATGAGATCCCAATATATAAGCCCCCAGTGTCTTTGCTGACCAAACTTATTCGCCTGCTCGTGCAAAGTGTGGCAGAAGAAGATGCCTTGTGAGTGAATGGCATGCACTGGTGACATTGCAATTACAGTTGAGTGGTGGGAGCAAGCCCCCGCAAGACCAGCAAATTTTAATTCTTATTTTTAATTTTGGTTTTATTCTTTCGCTGATGAATCTGGCATTGTTTAACTGCATAAACTGCTTTTGAGACAGAAAATCTAAATTTAAAGGAAAATTACTTACTTCATCTCATGCTTATAAAGTTTCATCTTGAGTGGACAAATCTTTGTAAATAATGCAGTGCTGCTGTGATCACTTCCTGCTGTAACTGCAGTAAAAAAATAAATTAAAAAAATCTTGAATCTTTGGCTATGAACACATTTTAGTCCTGAGAATTTATTGCATCTGCAGAGTTGTGTGTGTGTGTGTGTGTGTGTGTGTGTGTGTGTGTGTGTGTGTGTGTGTGTGTGTGTGTGTGTGTGTGTAAAAGCCTGAAATCACATGCATAAACACATACAGTACATGCAGACTGAATACCAAATAACCATATGTAAGAATACATATTATACATTTTCAGCTTATAGGGTGGGAAAGACTAGAACATCTCTTCAAAGTCAGTGCGTCTGCTTTATTTTCCCCAAATAAAATAAATAATAATAATAAAGTATCAATAATTATCTTAAAAATAATAATGAAATATCAAGCAGTACCTCTGAAAGGGATTAAAATTCATCAGCAAAATCACAGTTCACCAACAACTCCTAAATCAGTAAGTGTAATCAGATTGAAGGATGATGCTTAAAACGTTTTCAAGAACATGCAGTAATTATAATGTATACCAATGTTAACATTTTCAGCAAAGGGAAATTCTCCGTGCCAAGCACTTACTCAAATTTGGATGAAAAACAGCTGGCTGTAGAAACTAAGAAAGTGAACAAAAAACAAAATCTTGACTCAATCCAGTTCACATGATGTAGCATTCTTTTTCCTTTCTATCTGTGTCACCAAACAGAAATATTTTCCCCTGCTGCTTACAACAGCGGGTCTGTTTTGAGAGGTACTGTAGTAGGAACTGATGAAAACCTGACCAACTTGGTGCATCATAAAAGGATCATGCAGTGCAAAATGTTTCACTGGTTTTCTGCAGCTGATTGTTTTGTGCCAGTACACTCCCCTATTGTTTTGTGCCAGTGTGGGAATAACACTCTCCTGGGCTAGCTTAATTCAACAATAAGCATCCATCATGCATGCAAATACTGTTCCAGACAGTCAACTTGATGTAAGTCTAGAGAGCAGCACTTCTAATTCAATGAACAAAAATGAGAAGATCACACTGTTTTTGAAACTTTTAGCTGACAGCCTGACATTACTCAGCTGTACTGCCCAGATCAAGTTTCTGATGACACATTACAGATCAAGTTTCTGATGACCCATTTTCCAAGTTTTCCATTGCTCCTGCCTTAATACTGTGTGGTGCTTGAAGCTGCCCAACACTTCTCAAGGAGGCATTTGCTGTGAAAATCTTTGTATATCATTTTGATGCTGTCTACTTTACACAGCTGATACTTTTAATGACAGGGTGGGAAACTTTCACTTTTCTAATTCACTGCTTGTGCTTTATTTCTCTGCCAGTGAAGCAAGTCTTCATTTCACAAACAATAATAAAATCATAAAGTATCAAGCAGTACCTCTGAAAGGGATCTGAGAATGATCCTTTTTGTGTCTTTTTTTCACCAAACATTAAACCATCATCTTGCACCACAGTACCTCCAAAATCAGACCCATTATACAAATGGCCAGGATGTGTCATATTCCATCAACAATCAGCCATTTGCCCCATTTTGTTTTTAAGGTACTGTCATGATGGATGACGGTAAACATACATCCGGTGAGATAGCAAGTAACAGACCTATGTATAGTATAATGTCCAATTGACTTCTTTTCCAGAAAGAAAAAAATTACCTCTATTTGAAAAATTCTCCAGTTTATCCTGTTAAAAAAAAGAAAAAAAAGATTAAAGTCACTGAAACCTGCATGCACAGTATATATATATGTAAACTCGACCAAGGTTTTGAACTTTTAACAATCCTGTTTAAACAGATTTCAGCAATTCAAAAAAAAAAAAAAAAAAAAAAGTCCATCATAAAACTGTTTTGTCCAGCAGACCAGAAAACAAGTTGATTATATCTCTTAAATCATGTATTCTTGTATTATGTTCACGATCCTGCCCATGTATCATAACAATCACACAATTTGGCAAGAAACAACCTGCACAGTCATCTTTCCCACAGTGGAGCAGCACAGAAATTCCATCAATGTCACACGCACACACACAACCCACTAGCATGAAAGAATAAAGCTATACAGTTATTTATCACCATGCACATTTAAAACAAGGATGCCAGATCAAACCACAGAACACACTTTACATAGGCCAAACCAATGCACACATTTCCAATGCGCCTTTCCTCATTCAAACAACTGACAAATGTTAAGAAAAAAAGAGGGAAAAATGAAGCGCTGCAACCTTGGTTTAGATGCTGGGAATGGGACAGTTTTGAGATAAAGATGGTATGACACAGACCGAAGAAATAGAATTGAAATCGGGGGGGGGGGGGGGGGGGGGCGGGCAATTCAACAGTGTTAAATAGAGCTAGGTGACAATCAAAGCTCTATTCAACCATGTAAAAGTGGTGTTAAATAGAGCTAGGTGATAATCAAAGCTCTATTCAACAGTGTTAAAACAGTGTTAAATAGAGCTAGGTGATAACTGAAGCTCTATTCAACAGTGTAAAAATAATGTTAAACAGAGCTAGGTGCAGGATCAAGCTTAGTTGATAGAGTATTAGACCTCGAAGCTAGGTGCAATACAGCAATGATGCACCCCCCCCCCCCCCATCAACCTTTAGTGCAGCGCAGACTCTCTTACAGTTACAATGTTCACACAGCCCCTGTGTGTATATAAACACATACATCAGCACCTGTTAAAATCACAAATACTGGCAGCCATACCACTGGACACAAAAATATTGCACACACTGTCAGAAATGGTTTGTGCTGCTCTTGTGGCTGATGTAGCTTTACCCAGGTAAGATGACCCAAATTTCCCATAAGGCATTAATGAAGGATAGAAATCTTTAAAAAAACACACACACCTCTGACTTGCTAAGTACTGCAAGTGTAAATGATCTTCATGAGTCACAAAGGAACTGTGCATCATGTTCCAAATCTCCAAATTTAGACAACACCAAACTACACTATAGTGTGTGTCTCTGTGTGCTTGTGTTCCTGAGCGTGTAATGGAGGTCTTGCCTGTTTAGTTTATTGTGACCTAAACTGCTTGTAGTCATTGCTATATATATAATATATACATTTTCCACTTGAAGTGTCTCAACATGGATGTAGTTTATATCTGAATTTTGTACACAGTGCTGAGCTACATTTTTATGTCAGAGGTTTGCGCTTTAGAAATCTTTCATTATTATTACTGCTGTTCTTTTCCTTAATGAATTTGTACACATTTGGTTTCACCTTAATTTTTTTTTTTTAATCAGATCTATACATTATATATTCATTTGATTTTTTTTCTGCCAGCTATGAACACTGCAATGCCATCATTTAAATACGATCATACCACTGTCTACATTGCACTTGTATTTTGTAAGCAAAGTAATCAAGTACGACATTCACACATCATCATTCAAGATATTAAAGTAAACTGTACAATGTGAGTCCATGGACATGACCAGTGCCCAGTCTGTGTTTCAGGTAAACAAATAACTTTTTATCAAGTCATGCACACGCACGCACACATGCATGAACACGTGCACACACACATGCACACACAAAACATAAAAAGAAAATTACTCCTATAGACTTCTACCTTCTTTGTTTACCCCAGTGTAATGGTAATAAATAACACACTTACTGATGACTGATGCTGGTCCTGCCACTGTAGTTAAGTTAATGGAGAAGTCTCATGAACAAGCTATTTAATACACATCATTTTCAAAGCAATGCTTCAGTCTTTGCATTACATAATTTACAAGTACCAAACAGCTCTTTTGCATCTTGAAGATAGTGATAACTGATGTGTGTGTCACTGACAAGCACTGAAGCAGATCAGACTCTACTTAACTATACTGTTGTTAAAAGGTGCCCCAAGGGAAGAAGTATCATGACCCCTATCAACAGGAATGAGAATAAAATAAGGAAACTCACAGCAGTTTTTCTGTCAGTTATGGTCAAGTTTCAGAGAAGAAAAACAACTAGAAGTTTAAAAGTCCCCAAAGCATGGCTGTTAGCACTGCCACTTTGTGACTGGCAGTAACCTTATGAACAAGGACAGCATGGCTGGCACAAGCGCATATTACACTCTGAGCAAACTGTTTTGGCTCAAAAGCTGCAGTATGTCCTCAAAACAAAACCACTGAGATTTATAAACACTTCAGAGCAACAAAAACTGATGACAAAAATGAGAACCATACTTATTTCTTCTGTGACCAGTACACAGAAGCAAAAGTTTCTGATGTTCTACCCATGCCAGTCAAACATTCTGGCCACATCAAACTAAAATGTGAGAAAGAGCAGAAAATGTGTGACTGAATTCACACAGAAGTGTCAGTGATGCTAAAATTGATATTTTACTCGATGGTACATTCATTTGCGACATATTTAATGCTGATCATGTTGTTTTCACTTGTTTCAAGCACTCAAGGAGTTATTTTCAATTTGAGTCTGAGAAGGCTGGGTCCTTTTATGTGTTTATCTCTGATTGTGATTGCAATTGGCTTCTACAACACATTCACTGCTATTTTGTGGTGTCCTTTTTGTTTTACCAAGCATACTTCACATCTTGGATGAATTTAGGTGTTCCTAAAGATAAAGGTACCCAGGGATACACAGAACAAAATAGTTAGATTTAGTCTAAATAATGAAATACACAGACACCAGAAGCCCCCAATTGTACAGGCCACCAGCAAGCATACTTGCATGTTGTTAGAATATTACTGTTAAACACTGCACACATAATAATACTCAGTAGGTCCTTTTCTGTCTAAATGTACTGTGGGAGAGTGAGAATGCAACATGCTCTGCCATAGATTCTTGTTGGAAACTTCTCCACCAATCGCATCTCATCCTTAACAGGGTCAAAGGTCTGCAGAAGGTCAGAGTAATAGTGCTCCCCATTGATGCCGCCCACAATGTACACCTTGCCATCCAGCACACTAGCACCTGCCTCACGGATGTTGCACGTGCTCTGACACAGCGTCCACTGGTCAGCCACAGGGCAGTACTGCTCTATGCCGATGATGGGCACCGGGAACCCATAGCCATCCTCAATGTTGCCCCCAATCACATACAGCTTCTCACTGACTTCCACCATCACATGGTTGCAACGTCCGTTCTTCATGGAGGACCGGTCCTCCCAGATGTCGGCCTCAGGCGTGTAGCACACAACGCTATTGCTGCAGCCGGAGAACCGCTGGCCCCCAGAAATGTAGATCTTCCCCATGCACACAGCGCCGGCATGCCCGTAGCAGGAGTTGGAGATAGACGCCCGCATTTCCCAGTCATTTTTTGCAATGGTGAAGCACTCCACAGTGCACATGACCATGTTCTCATCCTGCCCTCCCACTGCATACAGCTTCCCATCCAGCGCGACCACAACGAAGTCCTTGCGTGCCTCTGTCATGGAGGTTAGCTCAAACCAAGAGTCAAAGCGTGGGTCGTAACGGAAACAGCGGGCAGTTGCGATCTCATTGTTTTCTGTACTATCGTACTTTCCTCCACACGCATACATGAAATTGTCGACGACAACCACGCTGGGGTTGTACAGGGGGATGGTGGCATCTCGCAGGAATCCTTGGCGTGTGTTGCGGAAGGTGTAGAACTCCAGGTTCTGGGCGTGGCACATGACGAGAGAGTGGAGGTCCGAGCGTACCTGTGTGCGGCCACTCTGCAACAGTGGTTGCTTGCTGACCACAATGTGGTAGTCTTTGGCCTCAGTCAGCAGTGCCGCACACTCAGGGATGTCCTTCATCTCAGCGATGCGGCTCACCTGCAACAAACAACCTGTTCTACTGAGAGAAAAAAACTCCACACATAATGTGAGCAGGTTTTATGTTCAGATAAAACAAAAAACAAAAAACAACAACACAAAATTAGTGCTCAAAATTCACACACACGCACATACATTGTTTTCCATATAAGCTGAAACTATGAAAGGCTTATTTTAAACAATCATTACGACTCACAATGACAATACACACCCAATGTTTTCCACGCAGGTTGAAACTATGAAAGGCTAATTTCAAAGAACAGTCATTACTCACACTGACTATAAACACACATTTCCCATACAAACAAATTATGAGAGGCTAACTTCAAAGAACAATCATTACGACTCGGTGTACACTAACTATACACACTCAACATGTCCCATACAAGTTGAAACTATGAAAGGTTTATTTGAAAGCACAGTCATTACCCTTTCAACTAGCTCCTCTCCCGACAGAAGGGGCAGACGAACATTGTTCATGAGATCAGCCACATACGGTTGTCTTCCTTCCCGGTCATTTTTGATCCACCGCAAAACCAGCTCAAAAAGACGATACTCTGAATTGACCCGAAGGCTGTTCTCTGCCAACATGGATGCCACCTGACGGGAAGTGAGCTTAAAGTACTGCTCTGAGTCGGCCACCACCTGTGACAAAAGTAGCACCAGAACAGTAGTCTCCAGACATGCACAGTCTGACAACT
The DNA here is from genome assembly GCA_963584105.1 of Alviniconcha strummeri. Classification (NCBI taxonomy): domain Eukaryota; kingdom Metazoa; phylum Mollusca; class Gastropoda; family Provannidae; genus Alviniconcha; species Alviniconcha strummeri. Next base: position 14,869,005 of record OY757546.1, on the reverse strand, counting down.
ACATCAGATAGTGGAACTCCCCCCCCCCAACAAAAAAAACACACACACACACAACAACAACAACAACCTGCTTTCACATTAAAAGCAGCTTGGCCATAATTTCATTTCAGAATAATAATGATGACAAATTTCTAACACATCCAACTTCAAAGGTTAAATAAAACCATAAGAGTAAGAGTGCACAAACCTGTACTCTTAAACACAACAGGCAAATCTACAAAGGAGCACAGAACACATTAGTCAATCACAGACCATAATATTAACATGACCATACAAGTACCACCACTCTCACCAAAACGCATATCATGCAAAATGCTTACAAGAAAATAATACGCACAAATTCCCCAGACAAAGAGAATGGCTGATAGATCTAACAAATCCACAGAACTGTTCCTGTACCTCAAAGTTTTCCAGAATGAACTGTCGTGCCCGGGAGGACATGCTTCCAAGGGAATAGAGCTCTGAGAGGTTAAGGATGTCCACACAGTTGTCCACAGTGATGGCCATCTCCAGGTACTTGCTGCACAGCTCCACTGCCACGCTCACCTGCAGGTGGGTTGCCGCTGACAACACTTCCTCAACATTCTCCACTGTCAGCGCCAGCATGCCCGTGTACACAAAGTCCACCACCACCTGCAACACAATCAACCACTTCCCGTCAGAAAAAATTATTGTTGTCATGCCATTTATGGCCATGTCATCTCTTTCTCTGTTTTGTTCTGTCAGTGCTAGCATGTCGGTGTACACAAAGTCCACTACTACCTGCAACACCATGAACCTGAAAAAATCATCACTTGTTGTCATGTCAATTGTGACAACATCACCTCTTCCTCCACCATTTCCCCTGTCATCTCCAACATACCAGTGTAGTCAGAGGAGGTCTGTCACCACTGGCAGCACAAAGACTAGTGTCAAGTGGTCACTATGACCACCCTTCCTCCATGCTGTCCACAGTCAACACTGGCTCACCCATACAACCAACATCAACCACTATTGTCCACAGTCAACACTGGCTCACCCATACAACCAACATCAACCACTACTGTCCACAGTCAACACTGGCTCACCCATGCAAACAGCATCAACCACTATTGTCAACAGTCACACTGGCTCACCCATATAGACAACATCAACCACTATTGTCAACAGTCACACTGGCTCACCCATATAAACATCAACCACTATTGTCCACAGTCAACACTGGCTCACCCATATAGACAACATCAACCACTATTGTCAACAGTCACACTGGCTCACCCATATAGACAACATCAACCACTACTGTCCACAGTCAACACTGGCTCACCCATATAGACAACATCAACCGCTACTGTCCACAGTCAACACTGGCTCACCCATATAGACAACATCAACCACTACTGTCCACAGTCAACACTGGCTCACCCATATAGACAACATCAACCACTACTGTCCACAGTCAACACTGGCTCACCCATGCAAACAACAACAACCACTATTGTCCACAGTCAACACTGGCTCACCCATGCAACCAACAGTAACCACTACTGTCCACAGTCAACAGTGGTTCACCCATGCAAACATCAACCACTATTGTCCACAGTCAACACTGGTTTACCCATGCAAACATCAACCACTGTTGTCCACAGTCAACACTGGTTTACCCATGCAAACATCAACCACTGTTGTCCACAGTCAACACTGGCTCACCCATGCAAACAACAGTAAACACTACTTGGAAAGTGAAATACAAGTTTCCTTTCACTGTTTCAGCAAAACAGTTCCCACTGTCTGAGTCTCAACATGATGAAATCTCATGTTCTTAACATGATGAAATCTCATGTTCTTGGTAGGCAAAGAGTCCACAGTCATCCACTTGGAGCTCAAATCAAATCAATCAAGTTGTTTGCTGTCTCTGTCTGTGTCAGCACTACTCATCCAAACGTGAGCATTTATCAATAAATCAGGCACTGAATAAATACCACATGTACTACTGCCACTGTATACATTTGTAGTGGGCAACTAACCCAGCCTGCAAGCAGACCAACAGATACAACAGTAAAACACTTTTTGATCCAGCTGTGGGAAACAATGTTGGAGAGTCAGTGGCACAGAGCAAGATCATTCACTCCCAAAAGCCAAGTTAAGCATAACTGAGCGTGGTCCCCACATGGATGGGTGACTGTTAATTATGTGTTAGACTTTGTGCCCACCCTAAGATTTCTCAGGAGTCACATTCTGTGCAGACTGCAGCTATACAAAGGTCCTTTGGATAAGCCAATAAACCGCGGTCCACTGTATACATGTATACATACAAAAAGACTGACCATGTATATGCTAATGATCTTGACCCTTGTAGTCCATATCACTATATTATCAGAGTTCAATGGGTTAGGAAAACACCCAAATAACCCAGCATACACTAAAATTAGTAAAACTAAAAGTGTTAGTCTTCAAAATATTGGAAACTGGACACTATACTGAAGAAGAACAGAAACATCTTCTTATCTGTATAATCTGACATTGTAAAACAGCGTATTTCGCAATGGTAAAACTAATGTTATTCAGTGATTCATACACTGAAAAACAAAAGCACAGGAATACTGATGGTATGGTTAGGAGCTGGCAGCGGGGCTGACTCATTACTCACACTCATAAAAATGCACTTTCACTTTACCTTGAGCCCTCCTGCTGTCACACCCTTGAGTTCCACATACTGCTCACGACTCTCACGCATGTTGCCTGTCAGCATCACGCGGAAATAGTCACTGCACGCTGCCATTGCAGCCTTGTGAACCTTGATTTCCTGCAACAGTAGCAAGCACATGTATACTTCAGTGTTGCATCAAGGGCAGGTTGTCTGAAAGGCATCTGAGCCTAGACCTTCAGCTTCCTTGTATAATAAAGTTTAGCCAGCCAGTCTGGGCTTGACAATTAGGACTGCCTGACTGCCAGGGGCAGACAGAATTGGCAGTTGGTCAACCTCTCTTCATGGCAAAACTGCCTGACCAGGCAGAGGATTCTTTTGCTGTTGTGATTACACCTATTCTCATATATATATATATATATTTTTAATAATTTATGAATTTTCAAACAGGCAGAGGATTCTTTTGCTGTTGTTATTAGAATATTACGTCTACTCTGATATTTATGCACCTTCAACCAGGCAAAATATTCTTTTGTTATCGTGATTACGTCTATTCTCATATTTATGAATTTTCAACCAGGCAGAGGATTCTTTTGTTATTGTGATTACATCTATTCTCATATTATGAATTTCCAACCAGACAGAGGATTCTTTTGTTGTTAAAGGTTATGATCACATCTATTTTCATATAAATTTTAAACCAGGCAGAGGATTCTTTTGACAATAATTGTTGTTGTGATTAATAATAATAATAATAAAGAGGATTTCTAGGGCGCCCATCTACCACACAAGGTGGGAGCACAGGGCACTTTACAGTAACACTAACAACAAACACACATACACTCACACGTTGGACATGTGGATAGACACAGGTGTGAAAAATAGTTTAGAAATAATTATTAAACAGGTGTGTCTTGAGGGCGGCTTTAAAAGAGGAGGCAGAATCAGAGTGGCAGAGTGTTTGAGGCAAATTGTTCCAAACAGATGGGCCAGCATAAGAAAAAGATCTTTCACCAAATATTTTTGTGTTTACATGAGGGGTGACAAAGGTTTGTGTGTTGGATGCAGATAGTAATTGTCTTGCTGGAGTATAAGGTTGAACTTGAAGGAGATCAGACAGATGCTGAGATGATAAATGATACTGAAGCAGTTGAAATTTTGTATTGAATGTGATGTGTTACTGGTAGCCTATGCAGAGTTTCAAGAATAGGATGGACGTGGTCGCATTTCTTAACTTTATGTATGTTCTCATATTTATGAATTTTCAAACAGGCAGAGGATTCTTTTGTTGTTGTGATTACATCTAAAGACTAAGACTGTAAGAGTCATATTATGAATTTTCTCTTTTCATTCTTTTTATTTTTCTGTTTGTGTTACTGTTTTACTTTTGTTCTTTTACTGTACAGAGCAAGATGGTTTGGTTTGCACAAATCATAAACTGATAAAGTGACTTTAATAACTTTGATAAACACTCTGCCTGACAGAGATCCAAATAATTATGAAAGAAGACTAGAAGTAGAACACATTCTGTGATTAGCTGCTTACTAATAAAAACTTGATTGCTCACTCACTGACTCAGTCATTGAGTGAAAATTCATAAATTATTAAATATATATATATATGACTATGAGAGTAGCTATAATCACAACAACAAAAGCATCCTCTGCCTGGCAAGTCACTTCCATTCTGTTTTTTCACAATGATATTGAAATAAAACATGTTCCTTTACTACCTCTCCATCAGCAAAAAATGCAGAAATTGCACAGAGCATCTCCGAGCATCACTTTCCGGAACCTTCCTCCAAACTCTGCCAGATTTAGTTACGCCACTGAAGGGGCACTCTTTATCTCTGCACAGCTGTCCACCAACGGGGTCAGCGCCCTCTGAAAGGTTCAGGTACTGATAAGACTGTGGAAGCAACCTAGTACCTAGCGTCCAAGCATGCACGTAAACATGAGGCACATCCACCCAGGGTAAAAAAAAGAGTTCCATCTTGATTTAAATGATTTTGGTTTTATTTGAGCTGGCGTAAGCAACATGGTCTGTTATAAAACAAATGTCTGATATAATTTGAGTTATTTGTAACAAACTTACTACTGTTTGAGCACCAACAAACAAAACTGCTCATTAGCTCACAGTTTTCTGGACCTGATGGTGTAACTAAATATGGCAGTGGTTGAAGGAAGGATGTCATAAAACAGTGCTTGGAGTTTGATGCTGCTGCTGTGTGCTACTGCAGTGTTGCTTCTTAACCTTACCTCACATCAGCAAAGAGCGAGTAATCACAAAATGTGTCACTGTTGCGCAGTGTTGCTTCTTATCTTATTATCTTAACCTTACCTCACCATCAGCAAAGAGTGAGTAATCACAAAATGTGTCATTGTTGCGCAGTTCCTGAAGGCCCTGCAGCATCAGGCAACAGTGGTTTTTGGCTCCCACACCCTTCCCAGCAGTCCCTGTTGCACCCTCCTCTCCAGTGGGGGCTGGTGGTTGTAGCAGTTTCCCATCGGCAGTGGCTGTGATGGAACGGTTGGCTTTGTCGCACGTACTGATCATGAGGTAGGCTGGTGGACAGCGAGTGTAAGTCAGCCGTCGTACAGGTGGCATTACTCACTAAATCCAAACTGCAAGGCAACCGGAGGGCTGTTTGTAGGAACAAGGAGGGAAAAAGACAGAGGATTAATTAGTTTTACAATTTTAGTTTGAAATTAATCTATAGAGATCAGATCACACTACTCACAGCATCATTATCATTATTAGACAGGGTTTCACTGATCTGCTATAGCTACTGAGGCTGCAAGTTGTAACATTTCTTGGTATTAAACGTAAAGTCCATCTAATATCACCTTGCTGTGAACAGACAAAATAAAACATTGACTGAACCTAATTTCCTAGGATCGCTGAAACTGAAGATCTGTGGCCCAAACAGAACTATTTTTCATAGATCTACTCCTGACAATTTTTATTTACTTTTATTTTGGTGAAGGTTGAGAATACCACTCGTCCTGATTGTGCACACAGGCCTGTGCAACTTTTTGCGGCCACTGTTGCCGCTGTGGCACCTTTGCAAATACAATACTGATTCAAACTGAACGAAGAAGGATGTACAGACATAAAAATAAAATATAACTGGGCCCAGGGTTAGGTTTTCTAAAAGTAACCCAGACAGTAAGTGCGAGGGTGCCAAAGCAGTAAAACATTGGCAAACAAGCGGGCTGTTAGCTACCTGTATCTAGAAATCTAGTTCCACTTCCTTTTCTGGGCGAGTGATGACACTGAGGTAAACCTCGAGTGTTCCTTCAACTTTACCCATACAATTCTACCCTAAACTGCACCTCTAGGACAAAAACACATAATATATGTGCAGTACCTCAGACTCCATCAGTATATAACTTGACTTGAACAAATATAAACTTACATGGACGTTATGAAGGTAGTCGTCACCTCATGCGAGGGGCATCATAATCAAAACGATAACATCTAAATATAGAACAGGATGTTTACGGTTGGTAATAGTCGTAAAGAAACACTTTCTTCCAGGTAAATTGTGCTTTTAACATAATGATTAATGGGACCATCAGATAAAGACTGATTATACAGCAATTGATGAATAAACTCCTGGAATAATAAAAGAAACTGAAAACGGATATCAATGTTATTACGACATGCCCGACAGTGAGTTGTCTCTCTTTGACCAAAGGCCGAATAACCGGCTACGATCAAGTGAGCCAAACTCCAAGCACTGGTTTACGATATCCTTCCTTAACTACTGCCATTGTTGGTTACGCCATTGGTCTCAAAAAACTGTCAACTAACGAACAGTTTTTTGTAGATGCTAAAACGGCAGTAAGTTTGTAACAGACAACTCAAATTACTAGTATGACTGGGCGGGGATAGCTCAGTCAGTGCCGGCCGTTAGAGCGCCGGACTCGTGATTGAAACTGAGATCGCGGGTTCGAATCCCTGCTGGAACGGCGGGAGAATTTTCTTCTCCAGGGTCGACTTTCTGTGCTGACTCTTATTTCGGTATCCGTTCCACCCCCGTGTTACCGCAGTAGCACGTAAAAGATCCCGGTCATTCTGCCAAAAATGCAGGTGGCAGGTTACAGCTAAACACGCATACACCTTACGTATGTGGCTTTGCATAAAGTGACATGGTGCATGGTTGTATGGTGTACACAGGACTTGCGCCGAGACGGCTGCAGTTTCATGTGGCACCAGCCATGCCAGTGCTGTAAGTACTACACCACTGTCGCTACACTGTCACCACCAGAACTATGATGATTCCTGCATTAAGATGGGCAGCGATGAGAGCCATTTTAATGTTTCAGTAGTAAGTGATGGACAAAGTCACAAGACAGTGTCCACAAACCACAACCTTTCTGACAGCCGAAGCGGTATCGAACCGAGGTCCTTCCGCTTACCAGCCTAATACCTTACCACTAGGCCAAACCGGCTCGTTGAGGATGGACCTCTGGTTGAGTTTATGTACCTTGTATTTACACGCATGCCAGATGAGACTGAGTTACCGTAGGCGACTCAGGTCTTTGTTGCTGCACTCGAGTTACGTATTTCGAGCGCTAATTAACTCCCTTGTGTGTTGAATATGCCGACTTGACTGGTGGAGCGGGCTGACACTGCGCGTACGCCTTAAAAGTAGCCTAGAATCGGCAAACATGGAATTAATTGGCACTCCTGGCGAAACACACTGCCCAGCTGACCAGTCGGCAGTGACAACAAAGAGGTGGTTGTCAGTCACTGGCGGACACCGGTTCCCCTTTAAATAAATAACAAAAATATATTGACATGATCAGTTATTCAACTAACACTGACAACAATAATAAACATTAAAGCAAAGAAACGGTACTGAAGCTGTTACTGTAGCGCTTCCTAATTGCTACTGACTAGGCTACTCGTACTAGGCTACTCGTACTAGGCTACTCGTACTATTGCTGCTGGCTGGCATTACTACAGCTCAATACTACTACTACATGTCCTGCTGATTACTCTGATGATGGTGAGTATGGCTCTACTACTACTACTACTACTACTACTACTACTACTACTACTACTACTACTACTACTACTACACGTCCTGCTGATGAGAGTGACTATGGTGAATATGGCTCTTCTACTACTACTACTACTACTACTACTACTACTACTACTACTACACGTCCTGCTGATGAGGCTAATGATGGTGACTATGGCTATACTACTACTACTACCATCTCCACCACCACCACTACTACTACTACAACACGTCCTGAGGCTGATGATGGTGAATATGGCTCCATCTCCGATCTGTCTGTCTATCTGTCTGTCTGTCTGTCTGTCTCTCCACCGGCCTCCCTCCGTGGCTCTAAAAATGTGATGAATGAAAGAAGCACTGAGGAGGCGGAGAAAGACTCAGAGGACTGAAAGGCTAAACCGACCATCGTTAGTAAACGAAACTTAACAGGAACAGAAATAGCTGGTGACCACATATTTTGACAAAACACTTAATCCCCAAGCGATTAACTCTGGAAATTCACTGTTCAGTCAAACGTGCTTGGAACTGCAAATCGGAAGACCATGTCCCTAAATTCATATATATATAGTGTCGCGCGCGCCGGCTTGTGTGTGTTCGCGCGCACAGCATATGTTAATAGGATGGGTTCAATTAAAAAACAACAAACAAACATTAAATATCCCACAAGGGGCAATTTTGTTAAAAACAAATTCAGGGTATCACTGATACACGACTCAGCTCACCAGCGATCACCACCACCCCTTTCCCAGAGATGTAATTACAGATTACTGAAATTTCTCGCCTTCTCAAGTAAATCTATTGAAAGTAAGGTGGCATCTGTACTGGCCAAATACGCAGATCCAGCCCACGAACACGCACTTGAAAATTCCGCTGACGCAGGCAGCTTCAAAGCACTTTCAATATTTTGTCGTTTTGTTGCATTTTTAATGGAACTAACATTCCCAAGTGTTTTGTTAGCGTGTAGAACTATGATCTATTGACCTGATTTACGAGGTATGTTACATTGCCACCTGCCCACGGCAAGGCGAAGACGTGAAAAATAACAAACAGTATGCACCAGTCCGCTTCAGTCAAACTATCACTCACGAAATTAGATTTTTCTTTTTTTAATTAAAAAAATAAATAAATCCATCTGACTTCAACGTATCCATTTCACGTATTCACAACTATCTCCGTCTGCCCACCGCAGGGATCTAGTCCTTTGAGTCGCCATCGCAGCATAATGCAAGTCCTTGCAGTTGACTCTCGGTGAAATGGTTGTGATGTCTTATTTCTGTTACCCGCTGAGGGATACTGTGGACGCAATACAGTTGCACTAGGAATGTTTGGTGGTGCCAAGTACACTCATCACACGTTCACGTCAATGACAAAGCGTCATTAAATTATAACAACAGGAAACAAACATCCAGGTAAAAAGTCATTCGTAAATAAGAGAGAATACATGAGAATTCCCACTGACAGATAGCTAGGACATGCTGGTATCGTCGGCCATTTCCGTTTGGTTTATTGATACCGGATTAAAGAAAAATATAAAGAGGAATGGATAAAAACAGTCCAAAATTAATCAGTATTGCATAACAGCACGATGGCAAATAGCAGTGGCATACGGAAGCAAGTTACTCATACTGCTTGCCATCCACCGTCTCCTATAATTTCCATACAAAAAAAGCTTCCGTCCCACTGACTGAAGAAAATTATTCGAGAATTTTCTAGAGAAAAAAGTCACAATTCTTTTGAATTTTTTTTAATAATAATAATCTCAAAAGAACGAACGATTATCAGGAAAGACACAAAAGAAAGAGCAATGTGACTAGGCATAAGAACAAGACAGGGGATAGCAAAGGGGAATTAAATGACTGATTGATTGAGTGATCTCTTTTATGTATCGCCATTCTCTGCTCTCGAGCAGACTCACAGCACTCTTGTTGCGTGTGGTTTCGAGTGAGTGACTGCGGCATTTTATGGCTCGTTTTGAATATCCCCTTCGGGGGCTGATATAATAAGGGCAAAGATATTGAAAATAAATTGCAGTGAATATTAATCGACTTATAAAAAAAAACATGTCAGTGCCACAGAACGTGCTTGCCGATCTAAGCTTTCGCCCCACTGACTAATACCGGGTAATGAAATTCTTTTGCAAGTCGTTCTCTAATTTTGGACGTCCAGCTCTATTTTAGGCCCTCGTCAACCTCCACATAGCTGGAAATTGATCGAGAGTTGGCATCGATCATCAGCCCACAGGTATTTGACGTAGACGCGTTAACGACAGAGGCGTAGGAGTAAAAAGTGCTTATTTCATCATGCACCTTTGACTTGCTGCTAGTGCATCAGTTCTCAGTGTCGCGGCACGGGACTCTCCGTATCGTCACCCCAGGCACCGGCGTCGCGGACTCTGCTGAGTACGGCATACCATATTTGGACAAGATACGAGCTCGGCTGGTGGTGGTGACGCGGCCGGCCGCCTATCGACCCACGATGGCGATGACGCAGCTGTATTCCTGCTTGTTTAAATCGATCCCAAACGTGCACTGTAACCTGTTGATAGCCGTGACCATGCTATGATTGCATCACACTGTCGCTCAAACCGTCAGATTTGCGTCATGACTGAAACCGGTTTTTGATCATTATTTTGCGACAAAAACTGGTCCGTGAAGGATAAAATACTGCGAAAATCATTTCGATTTACGCCCACTTCCTACGGAGGTCCAGACGGGAACCGGATGGTGGTGGTGGTTGGGGTAAGAGGGCGAAGGGTGTGTGTGTGTTGGGGGGGGGGGGGTATGTTTTGTTTTTTTCATCCCAAGATTGTTGGACTTGGATGACTGTACCAATGTCCGAAAAATGAAGTCACTGAGCGATGGAGGCTGGGCATTACTGAAGTGGACAGACCGGCATGACTGTGCGAATAGTCACTAAGGGAGGGGCTGGGGGGAGGAGGGGGGAGTGGGGGGAGGGAAGCTGGGGGCGGGGTGGGGGGCGGGGGCTGTCGGCACAGAAACAAAAAGAAATCGGAATGGTCACACCCTTGTTTAATCAAGTTTCAGCCTCGATCCCCCCAACCCCTCCCCCCCCCCCCCCCCCCCCACCCCAAACAACAACAAAAAATAAAACACAAAAACACAACAACAACAACAACAACAACAACAACAACAACAACAACACACACACACACACACACACACACACACACACACACACACACACACACACACACACACACACACACACACACACACACACACACACACAGACGCCGCTTAGCTGACCCCGGAGCTGTTGTCGCTGCTGCTGAAGACACGAGCGGCTGAATTGGATCAGTTTGAACTTCAGGCAGTTCTGAGGACTGCCGCGGACTGTTTGTGAAATGAGTGCGTGTCGCCTGGAGGTCCGGCAGCAGAAGAGGCAGGCCAGGTCGGGGTGTGTGTGTGTGTGTGTGTGTGTGTGTGTGTGTGTGTGCGAAAGAAAAAGAGAAAAGAAAAGGTTCCACCAAAATTTGAGGTCGCGGTTGTTGGCATGAGAGTCTGGAGTGTTAACCACTAGACCACGGATCTACCTGAGAATCTGGGTCCCAGGTAAGTTGATATCGCCCTCCCTTTACTTAATTCCCTGAGCGATTCGTTCGCTTCAATAATCTTTAGCGCTGTTGTGTTAATTAGCGAAAGAGGTGTTACCCGTACTATAGAATGTACGTCATGTCCCATGGAATCTTCACACCTTGTTTTATCGCAATAGCATCAGTGGGTTGAGCGCCAAATCATTTACTTCAGTTCAAGATGATATCCATGTGCTCAGAAAAACCCATATGCGCTCCACCCCGTCTCCCATAAGTTTCCTCGACGTTGCCGTTGGAACAGTTCCAATGTTCGTCTGATTGACGATGGCCCTTTCTCATCCTTTCGAGGAAGATCGACACAGAAACTCTTCCTCACTTATAAAAAGACTATGATAAATGGACTGACCTTGCTTTGTATAAACCAGTAAGACAAATACAGACTCTTCCAAGCGCTGGACACGAAAACACCAAAAACAGATAAGTGTCTTAGCTCTCCCGAGACTCATTTTTCATCGTTTTTCACCGTTTAACTGTTGTTTAAGTGTCGTTTTATAGCTTGATCAAGGGGATCACCCCGAAAATTTGCATGTCGTGTTTTGTAGCATTCTTTTGACCTTTCACGTGTTTAAATACTGACTCAATGAACCATTCTGTTTCCTTTTTTAAGCACTTAAATCTGCGCTTCCTCATCAAATCCAAGATCTTCTCTCCATATATGCATAACATGTACATGTATATTTGTATATGTATGTTATCCACTGATGGAACGGATGTACTAACATGTTCTATAATTGTGTTATATTCGTTATATTGAATTAAAGTTAAACAAAACAAAAATCTTCTCTCCTTACAGAAGTGTACTGATGACATCAAAACCTGGATGACAGTGAACAAACTTAAATTCAGTGACGACAAGACCGAAGCAACGATTGTATCCTCTGGTAGAGAGTCTAGGCCTCTCTCTTCCTCCTCCCCAGACTCTGAACTACTGCCTCTGATCCCATGTCTGACTCTGTCAGAAACCTTGGTGTTACACTTGATTGTCATTTGACCATGAAAACTCGCATCTCCAGTCTGGTACGCTCAGCCAAGTTTGAACTCAATCGCATTAGTTCCATTCGTCATCTTCTGTCCACATATGCCACAAAAGTTTTTGTCTCTACATTTGTTCTTTCGCGCCTTGACTACGGAAATTCTCTCCTGTCTGGCTGTCCTCAGTATATCTTATACAAACTACAAAACATTCAAAACAACGCTGCTCGTCTTGTCCTGAGAGTTCCCAAAACGGACTTTATGGTTATGGTTTAAGCAAAGTTTATTTACGTTCAAGAAAACATGAAAAATCTAAATCATTGCATGAGCCTTAAGCAAGCTAAGCTTATAGTAAACGCGCACAAGTATGATTAACCAAATTCATTTTGCAGCAACGGGCACTTTTATATCAAACAACTTGAAAACAACAACAACAAATCAGTTAAAAATCAAGAGAGAGAGAGACAGATAGAGACAGAGACAGTGAGACAGAGACAGAGAGAGAGAGACCTTATTTCTCCTCGTCTTGCTTCGCCCCACTGGCTGCCTACTGATTCAGGAATACAATACAAACTCGCTTCTATGTGCCGTACAACTGCCTCAACTGGACCGTTCCTGCCTACTTGACTGATCTCCTTAAAATTTACAAACCAGCTCGCCAGCTACGCTCTTCTTCTCATACTTCCAGTCTTTGTCTTTCCTTTGTGCGCACGCATTAGTTTGGTCAGAGATGTTT
>OY757546.1:14832473-14855826 GCA_963584105.1 Alviniconcha strummeri | reverse complement strand
ACCATTTTTGACTGCGAGCGCTGCGCGCGAGAGAGAACACTCGCCGCTACCGACTCTCCCTAAACTCGCCGTTGAACTCGCCGTACTGGGAGGAATAAAGGTGAGTAAAGTCAGAAATTAGAAAGACAACAGTCCTGGCAGCAGACGAAACATACGAAGCTATTTCTGACCTGTTCCATTGCGTCAAAGAGAGAAGCTGTGATAATGATAGTTCTCGGTTCTCATACTGACGACCCTAATTCTTCGTCCGCGGCTCACCGGTTGAGTGAGGAAGTTGTCTTCCGCAGTGCTTTCTGGTCGTGAACTGAGTGTGACCGTAGATAATAACTACGGTAACAACAAGGACGACGACAGCGATGATGATGATAATGATAAAGAGCATTCAACAGATGCCACTGAACGTGCGATTTGAAGCCCACAAAAAGTTCACACACACACACACACACACACACACACACACACACACACACACACACACACACACACACAAGAGGAGGGGACCTCTCACAGAGAGGGAAATGACAATTACTTGAGCGAAAAGCCAGTGAGTGTTCTGCCTTGAGCCGGATAGGCGCCCTGCATTGTCTGTCCCCTTCTAGTTCCGGGCGCTACACTGTTGCCATCTATAAACGTGACATCCTTAATTACACAGACGGACAGAGCCTCCCGGCCAAACGCTAGTCTCGGCGGACGATGGACTATTGGGTGGACCAGCGGGAGAGAGAGGGTGTCGCAACAAAAGGGTGCAGGTTTGGCAAAAGGGGTCAGGGGGTGGGGTGGGCTTCAACGCTGGATCATGACGAAGGCGGGATAACGGACAAACAACAAACACTGGTCCAGGACATCCTTTCTCCAAGGAGGAAGGAAGGTGTCGTAAAGCGAGGCCTGCAAATGCGGAGAGAGAGGGAGAGGGAAACACACACACACACACACACACACACACACACACACACACACACACACACACACACAGCGGAAAAGAGTGCATGCAGGGTCTCGTTGGGGGTGGGGGGGGGAGGGGGGGCGGGGGAGTTTTGGAATATGTATCCACATATGACTGTGTGTGTTCCTGGAACACAACACGTTGAAGGTAAAACTGGAGATTTAGGCAAAAATTAACACACACACACACACACACACACACACACACACACACACACACCAGTGTCACAGGGACAGTTGCCGGTTCATAGAGGATCCGGCAGTAGGAGTACGAGAGAGATGGTGGGTGGAGGGGGGTTAGGGTATTTAACGCCCAGTCAACCGAGCAGGTCATATCAGGGCTAGAGGCAAGGCGGGGGAGGAGGAGGGGGATTGGGGGACGAGCACATGAGCACGGCAAATTGGACGTGGAAGCCTGGTTGTTGACCTTTGCTGGTGGAGTGCCGGCGCGAATGCCTGAGGCACTGGTGGTGGGAACGGGGACCGCTGGCCTGTACACGCAGTCTACAATCAGATGGCGGCCGTGCAGCACGCTCGTGTGGACATCGCCACCAACGAGTGAACCGCGGGACCGATTCTGGCGCCATTAAATTCTCTGTAGACTGATGAACTATGAATGGAGAATTCGTGACTTGACGGTTGTGCCAGGGAAGTATGGCTACATGTTGATGTTGGGAAGACAACGGTGTATCACAGCCTCGGCCTTGTGGGGTGGAAAAGGAGAAAACGGCGGAGGAAGACAAGGAGACACTGAAAGTGAGTGACGTTTGTAGGTGGTAAATATTTGATGGATATGTCAGCACCAACCTTCTGTTATCCTTACAAGAACCGGCAGTTATAGGGACTTTTATTCATCGCGCAGCGTGGTTGATGCTTCTGAATATTATGAATCAGTGAAAATGTGTATATATCGCATATAAACTTCCACACAAAATCTTGCGAGTTCACAGCACCAGACGCACACAGTGCATACAATCATGTAAGCTATCACAAGCTACCAAAGATATTCATACGAATAAAGTACTCAACCCCCCCCCCCCCCCCCACCCATTCCCCCCCATACAACTAAATGAACTTTACATAGTAGCTAGATGTAAAAATATACAGAGCCGAAAAGTAAAATACTGTTTCGTTTGCTAATTTCACTTTTATGTTTCTGTGTGTGTGTGTGTGTGTGTGTGTGTGTGTGTGTGTGTGTGTGTGTGTGTGTGTGTGTGTGTGTGTGTTTTGTTGTTGGCTTTAGTGTGGGTGGGTGGGTGTTGTTGCTGTTTTCTTTTTTCTCTCATGCTTTTTTCTTTTTCTTTTTCCCCCTACCTATACCGGTCAGATAAACAGAAGTGTTCACTGTTTAGTCGCCACAGGTGCAGGTTAAGGAAAGAGTAAAGGAAACATCTTTCAGATCTTAAAGCCCATTGTAAACGGACAGCGCCAGTTGGTTTCTTTAGCAGACAACGTCCATGGTGTACCGTGGTTATAGTCACTTAATTGCAGGTCACTTCTCGTCTCCGCCGCTGGCTCGGGGGCGTCTCTGCCTTCATCAAAGCACACAGCACATTAAACTGAATACCTTCGTAAGCGAACAGTGCACAATGACTGTACGTGACAGATAGTGTCCAGTAAAAACCGCGTTCATTTTCAACTTTTGTGTGTTTTGATCTTATTTCTGGTCGCTGGTACTGTGGTAGTCAACTTTGTTGCTGGTTTCTTTTCTTTTCGGTTTTGTTTTGTTCTCGTCGTTGAGTTTTGCGGACACGTGCGCTTGGTATTGAATTGTCCGGGAACTGCTCCCGAATTCCTTTGATGATGTTACGTGTGCCGTTGTGAGAATGGATTTGTTGAGTCGTTCAGTTGCCGCAGGTGCAAGGTCAAACAACTCAAGGGGTCCTTCGACCGACCCAGACAAACACGGTTTCTGTACTGTGTGCAGACGACCTATTTCTCCTACTTACGAGGACCCGAGAGTGCTAAGTAAACATGGTGCTTAACGTCCACAGAAACCGTAAGGCTTATTACTATTAGAAGAAAGAGACCATATGCCTATCGCTACACTGTCACCACCAGAATGACTCCTGCATTAAGATGGGCAGCAGTGAAGTGTGAGGGAGAAAGTCACAAGACAATTTCCACACATTACAACTTCTGAAGAGAAAGGAGAGTCGAAGCGGATTCGAACCGAGGTCCCTCTGCTTACCAGCCTAACGCCTTACCGCTAGGCCAAACCGGTTCACCCCGAGAGTGTGTCGGTAGAAGTGACCGTGCCATTTAGATCCACCAGTCAGAGCACATGCATATAATAATTACCCAGGCCGCAATTTTCATAGGCTGTCACGTGTTCGTGTGCTGCCAATGTTCTCACACTCCTGACTCACTCTTCGAGTGTGTGTGTGTGTGTGTGTGTGTGTGTGTGTGTGTGTGTGTGTGTGTGTGTGTGTGTGTGTGTGTGTGTGTGTGTGAGGGAGAAGGAGGGAAGGGGGCATGACGGACACCTGAACTTCCATACTACCTACATTGTTTCCGCAGTGTTGTTTGATTTCATTGTTCGATTTATTGATTCTTGATCGTTTACCTGACATTTCTGGCCTGTGACTTTGCACGTGCCGTAGAGAGGAAAAAGATCAAAAGAAATTGGCCATGGTTACAAATGGAAAGTGGAGGGGGGGGGGGGGGGGGGTCACCCTAACGGTACTGTTTAACAGCTGTTCGAAGGAAAACACATTTCAGTATAACGTGATTAATACATTTCCTTTCCAGTGTTAAAGTAATTCTTTCTTTGTTCGTTCCCTTCCATACATTGACTGTCCTCGAATGGTTTGCATGACATAAGACCCGCACTGGGAAGAACAGCATGACGTGGTGGCAAGAGCCAGTCTCTCATGCAGCCTCACGTAGGACAGTTCGGCTGTTTTTCTCCCCTTTTTGTTTCTAGGAAATACGCTTGCTCGGTGCAGATTCTGTTATGTCTGTCAGAGGTAAGACATTAAAAATAGGACGCTTGTTGTTTGGCGTTTGTTGGTTTTTCCTCTCTCCGACCCAAATGTATAATTACATGTACGTAATGCGCTTGTAATTGTGCGTACTTGTGAGTTGTTGCAGGGAAAACGTGACCTTAATGCGTTGTTCTTTCTGACGGGAGCAACGTGTCTGCCAGTTCTGGTCGTGTCAATAGACAACACTGCTTCGTTCGGTGACTCGTTTCTGACAAATGTGACGTGTTCAAAGTGATTACCCCAGTGACATATTACGATAGTGAAACCGCCCAGGGAACTTGCAACGTAGATAAAGATGATGATGTGGAGCTTAATGTCCTCGGATGTCGGGTTGACATATTAGGGACAAACTGTGACCAATGCGTGTGCATGGTTCAGTGTTGCTTTATGTCCACAGAAACCATAAGGCTCATTAGGACGGGGAGCCCAGCATGGCTACCTCGACTTTCATACAGCTCCTGAGCTCTGCAGACTGTGGTGTCATGGACCTATGTATATATAGGTCCACGGTGGTACTGACTCTCCTTCAGAGCTCAGGAGCTGTGTGAAAGTCGAGGTGGCCGTCCTGGGCTCCCGTCCCTAATAAGCCTACGGTTTCTGTGGACGTAAAGCAACACTCATCCAACCAACCGACTCTCCAGAGCTAAGCTGTGTGAAAGTCGAGGTGGCCGTCCAGGGCTCCCATCCCTAATAAGCCTACGGTTTCTGTGGACGTAAAATAACATTCAACCAACCAACCGACTCTCCACGCTGTAACCGTAAACCGTCGGGAGGCTCTTCACGCGGGAAGGAACGTTATGCCTCTCCCCCCGCCTCCCGCACTAACTTCAAAGAGGGGAGCAGGACCGCGTGTACAACAATGAGCACGTAGGTAGCTATTTCGATTAGTGTTATAGGTCTGTGGGGGAGGGGGGTGCAAACCTTACGGATCCCAGTGTGTCTCGAGTAACAACGTGACCACAGCTTGGGAATGTCGCTGAACCGGGCGGGGAACGGACACCATGGCATTGGAGAACAGCAGGGTTTCGTCCGGACCGAATTGCCGGGTGAAAGGACCGGGCAATTATCGTGTCCAATGTTTGACTCGCAGTGAAGACATGCCATCATCTGTACTCTACTGTAGTCCGTTTATGAGGCCGCCCTCCCATCTGCCTGTGGCGAAGGTTTGAGTTATGCTGTGTAGTCGAACTAGGTTTCTTCTTTCTAGAACGCCGTTTATGGCGAGGTCTTTCTGGTCCTGCCTTGAACACTATGTGTTCATACCAGTTTCAGTGCCCTTGCTCTCAGTTCAAGCAAACAGATGCGTCCGGGCCGTTAAATTTATCGTTGAATTTCTTGTCAAATTCGTGGTTATTACGAAGAAAGTGCGCAAGGTCATCTTCATGGCACTTAGTTTTGTTAGACTTGCTTACTGCCGAGTTGTTTCTGTAGAGGTATGGGGGGGGGGGGGGGGGGGTTGCTATACCTAACGCAACACTGTCACCACCAGGATGATTCTGTGTTAAGATGGGAAGCAACGAGAGCCATTTCAGTGTTTCGTAAAATTTAATGTGAGAGGCAAAGTCGCAAGACAGACCATAAATCACAACTTTTGAAGAGACAGGAGAGCCAAAGCGGGGCAATCGAACCGTGTTGCGGCACGCTTTGTCGCCGGGCATGTATTGCACATTTTTTAGCACATTTTTTAGCCTGTTAACATCGGACACCTCTTGGTTCCAGATACTTTGAATACAAAGACAGCTCTCTCTCTCTCTCTCTCTCTCTCTCTCTCTCTCTCTCTCTCTCTCTCTCTCTCTCTCTCTCTCTCTCTCTCTCTCTGCCACCCCCACCCCCACCCGTAGACACACACAACTCTTGCGGCATATATCGTCGCTGGCGACAGTATGTGCCGTAAAACCCGGCATATATTGTTGCCGGCGACAGTATGTGCCGTAAACATGCCATATATTGTCGCCGGCAACAACAGATGCCGCAACAAACCGACCTCGTCCGCTTACCAGCCTTACGCCTTACCGCTAGGCCAAAGCGGCTCAGGAACGGTCAGTGTATTTCCGGCCGTGCCATAAAGCTTATAATACCCCGCCATTCTCTGACTCTGTTCGTTAGCGGAGCACACAAGTTGCTCCGCACTGGCGGGGTCCCCACCTCCTTAACATTGTTGTTCTGGCGGTGGTTTTCAGTCTTTACGTGTCGGAGAGCTTGGACGAGCTACTCATAGGTACACACACCCTCAACCCACCCCAGGGGGCGGGGATAGCTCAGTGGTTAGAGCGCCGGACTCGTGATTGAAAGGTCGCGGGTTCGAATCCCTGCTGGAACGGCGGGAGAATTTTCTTCTCCAGGGTCGACTTTCTGTGCTGACTCTTATTTCGGTATCCGTTCCACCCCCGTGTTACCACAGTAGCACGTAAAAAATCCCGGTCATTCTGCCAAAAGTGCAGGTGGCAGGTGGCAGGTTACAGCTAAACACGCATACACCTTACGTATGTGGCTTTTATTGAACCGTGCTTCGGCACTGGTCACAACTTGTCCCTAATATGTCAAATGACATCTGAGGACATTAAGCATCAACTCATCATCATCATAATCAACCCACCCCACCTTCCCCGTGCCTAAAGCCCGTTCTTAATTGGGCGAATGTTTCTTCGCGAACCTAGTTGGAAGTATTCGGCGAAGCTAGTTGGTTCTTAATCGGGCCAACTTTTCTTCGCGAACCTAGTTGGAAGTATTCGTCGAAGCTATATTCGGGGTCCAATAAACCTTCGCTCAACATGTTCTGGGAACATTCGCCCTATTGGACGATCATTACCTCTGATTGGCTGAGAGCAAATGAAAAACAAAACAAAAATAAAAATGGATGACGGTGTCGCTAGGTTTTTCTCTCGCTTCGGAGGGAATTTGTTTATTTGTTGACTTGTGGAAGGCGCAGCCTTGTCTCGGAGACCCAGAATGAGATAGTAGTTAGTTGAATTACCCTGTGAGGGATGATTAAAGTATATTGACTTGACTTTATCCTACATTTTTGATGATGCTGTCTGCTGCGCGTCTGCCGCAAGTTCGGGCCGAAGCTTGCATCTCATTACAAGCCAGTTGAGAATGAAGTAAAGTTTGGACTGTCCGAACCATATTCGGCGAACTAAAAGTTCAATTAAGAAACGAATCATAGTTCGTCGAAGTGTCCGAAGTCTGTTCGGGTGAACAAACATTCGCCCAGTTAAGAACGGGCTTAACAAGCCTTATGATTTCTATGGACGTAAATAAAAAGCACTATAAAAGAAAGAGAAGGGAAAAAAAAGAGAGAGAGAGAAAAAGACTCAGTTCAGAGCACAGGAGCTGTGTGAAAGTCGAGGTGGACGTCCTGGGCTTCGTGCTTTCGGCCTATGTGGACGTAAAGCAACACTGAAGCGAAAAACTGACTCTGTTTCACTGGGCTCTCCAAACTTTGCCCAAAGACAACCAGAACGAAATGTTTAAGGGGAACCGGAGCGAGGACACAAGTTGGCCTGAAAACATAGGAGCATGCAGATATGTCCCACTACATACTACTTTGGTTGCTCTGTCAATATTTTTACAAAGAAGTATGATCTTTTTGCTTCGAAATTTGGCACCTCAGGGTGCAACCATGTTCGGTTCGCTCTTTAGCAATGAAGAACAGAAAAATGGTGGCTCATGGCGCATTGACACTTCTGCCCCACATTCCGGGCTTTTTATGACGTGCTGATACAGACTGGTTGCCACAAAATGGCAGTCCTTTTCACGACCTTCAAACGTGAGTTTTTGACGAACGGGGTTAGATATAGAGCGAGAAAATGCTGTGGGCCCTGTTTTTGATTCATTATCGATAGGGCCCATGATGCTTCTTCGCTTCGTTTCCGCCTTACCGTGTCATGGTCACACAAGTTGCTGAGACCTTAGGCTATAAGTTCCACCTGTATCATTTGTCAGAAAAGTAAACCTGGATGTTTTAAGCTGGTTATTGATTCTAATTTCTTTTTAAATGGCTATTTCTGGGGTTGATTTATTTGTAAAGATGAGAGTTATTGGCGACTCATCTTCCTGTGTCTATGCATATATGCGTATAGATACAAAAAGTCCCCCACCTCACCCCCTCGACCCCTCCCCCCTCCTCCCCCGTGGGATATACCGTCTGTATGTGGTAAACTATGTAAAGTGCGTTGCAGGATTTGTTTGGGAAAAACCAAGGTGTGTGTATTGTGAATAATTTTCCATGTGAATTTACACAGATGTTGATTGATTGTTATCGTCAAGAGTGGCGTAGCTGTGTGATTTCGAGGGATCGTCTTGCTGTTCACTCTTCATTCAAACAAAGTCACTCCTCAAAATTGTCAGTCTGAATTTATTCAGAGGTTGATTCACTGTTATGGCGGAGCTATACGGTTTCAAGGGACCGCCTTGCTTTTCGCTCTTCTTTGAAACAAAGTCGTTCCTCGGCCGAGTACTTGCCTATCGTAATGAAAGCTGATTAAAGGAAGAATCTGACTGGGTACATTGAGACTAGGAATACCTCCGCTCAAGTCCCACCGTCAGCGATACTCGGACAGATCGCTAGAAAATTATGAATGCCCATTTTGTAACGACACTGCGGAAACAAAATCATTTCCTGTTCCCAGGTGTTAAACACACAGACAGACATGCTTCAACAAATTCTGTGTCCGCCCATGTGCGTTTAAAGTGGCTGTTTCATTAGACCAGACCAGACATTAAAGGCCTTTAATTGCGGTTTGTCATTTTTATTTCTATGGCATTCGTGCGAAAACCCTCTGGTATTAGCAGTGCGATCCCTTGATCACTAAAATCCTGAAGTTTTTTATATTGTATTTTTATGCGTGCTTTCATGCGTGTTTGTGCATACGTATGTATTTGTTTGTATGTGTGTGGTGTTGTTTGTTGATTGTTAATATATATGGAAACTGACATGGGCTATGATTGTTAACATAATTATAAAAATGGAAACGGACATGGACTGTGTGTATCCCAAACTCCAAGCACTGGTTTACGACATAAAGAAGGTGCCTGAAAGCGATGCTCGGAGTGTGTGTGTATCCCTGCCCTACCTCCCTGTTTGACACGGGGCAGATGGCAGAGTGCAGTCAACCATTCATTCGTTCCTTCTCTCCCACTCTTCACCCCCCCCCTCCCCCCCCCCTCCCTGTCTTTCTCTGACGCCCACGCGTACAAACCGATACCGCACTGATCACTTTCCCATCTACGGCAGCTGTCAGTTCATATGATCATCTCATATGTGTCTGTCAGAAAAACACGTGAAATCAAAAACAAAAAAACTGAGCCTACAGTAATATGTGTCCTAGCATCCAGTCGCCGGCTTTGTTGTATGTTTTATCTTTATCAATAAAAAAGACACTATTTTCATAATTTGGTTGTCCTTGGCAGTAGAACACCACAGAATGACAGCTTGTGTGTGTGTGTGTGTGTGTGTGTGTGTGTGTGTGTGTGTGTGTGTGTGTGTGTGTGTGTGTGTGACACGAAAATAGCAACTCGGCGGCTATGTCTTACAACGCATCACCCTGTTGTCTCGGTGTTGTGACATAACCACAGGACTCCGTGTGAAATTGACAGCTTTTCACCAGCAGTAATAGTGCATGTGGCCACTAACAGACAAAAGGACGTGCACGCGCGTATGTAGGTGTAGAAATGGGGGGTGGGGGGGAGTACGCGCCTGCTGATGAGCATTCACTCTTTCGTCCCCTTCTCCGCCTTGTCCCCGTCCCTGTGTGTGTGTGTGAGAGAGAGAAGGGGGGGGGGGGAGGATTTATTTATTTAAGCCATTGCCCCTCATGAAGGGTGGAGAGAGAGAGAAAGAGAGAGAGAGAGAGAGAGAGAGAGAGAGAGAGAGAGAGAGAGAGAGAGATTATGTGCTTATAGAATTTTGAGTAACTTTCTCGTCGTTTTTATTGTACGAGTATTAACTCTCAGCGTGTTTTGGGGCCGTCTTTCCGATAGCATGTCTTGAATATTCAAAACAAAACAAAACGAGACGTACTTTAAAAAAAAAGCCCGACCACCCAATGTGTCCGCCTAACCGTAGAAAACCCAACTGGTTTCGTGCCAAAGGTCGCGCACACTGTACTACATTGGCGACAAGCTGGACGGCCGCTATGTTGACAGCTCACTGATTTATGTTGGGTGACCGGGGGCCAAAAGTTTTATTAGACCAGACCAGACATTAAAGTCCTTTAATTGCGGTTTGTCATTTTATTTCTATGGCATTCGTGCGAAAACCCTCTGGTATTAGCAGCGCGATCCCTTGATCACTAAAATCCTGAAGATTTTTTTTATATTGTATTCTTATGTGTGCTTTCATGCTTGTTTGTGCATACGTATGTATGTGTGTGGTGGGGTTTGTTGATTGTTAATATATATGGAAACTGACATGGGCTATGATTGTTAACATAATTATAAAAATGGAAACGGACATGGACTGTGTGTATCCCAAATTCCAAGCACTGGTTTACGACATAAAGAAGGTGCCTGAAAGCGATGCTCGGAGTTTTCCCCGTCCCTAATAAGCCTTATGGTTTCTGTGGACGTTAAGCACTATGTTTACTTACTTACTGATGCTCGGAGTGTGTGTGTGTATCCCTGCCCTACCTCCCTGTTTGACTCGGGGCAGACGGCAGAGTGCAGTCAACCATTCGTTCGTTCCTTCTCTCCCACTCTTCACCCCCCTTTCCCTGTCTTTCTCTGACGCCCACGCGTACAAACCGATACCGCACTGATCACTTTCCCATCTACGGTAGCTGTCAGTTCATATGATCATCTCATATGTGTCTGTCAGAAAAAACACGTGAAATCAAAAACAAAAAACTGAGCCTACAGTAATATGTGTCCGAGCATCCAGTCGCCTGCTTTGTTGTATGTTTTATCTTTATCAATAAAAAACACACAACTATTTTCATAATTTGGTTGTCCTTGGCAGTAGAACACCACAGAATGACAGCTTGTGTGTGTGTGTGTGTGTGTGTGTGTGTGTGTGTGTGTGTGTGTGTGTGTGTGTGTGTGTGTGTGACACGAAAATAGCAAATCGGCGGCTATGTCTTACAATGCATCACCCTATTGTCTCGGTGTTGTGACATAACCACAGGACTCCGTGTGAAATTGACAGCTTTTCACCAGCAGTAATAATGCATGTGGCCACTAACAGACAAAAGGACGTGCACGCGCGTATGTAGGTGTAGAAAGGGGGGGGGGGGGGGGTACGCGCCTGCTGTTGAGCATTCACTCTTTCGTCCCCTTCTCCGCCTTGTCCCCGTCCCTGTGAGAGAGAGGGGGGAGGGGGGGATTTATTTATTTAAAGCCCGTTCTTAATTGACCGAATGTTTCTTCGCGAACCTAGTTGGAAGTATTCGGCGAAGCTAGTTGGTTCTTAATCGGGCCAACTTTTCTTCGCGAACCTAGTTGGAAGTATTCGTCGAAGCTATATTCGGGGTCCAAAAAGCTTCGCTCAACATGTTCTGGGAACATTCGCCCTATTGGATGATCATTGCTTCTGATTGGCCGAGAGCAGAGCTCTCCTTTGGATGAAGAAAAAACCAAAATAAAAATGGATGACGGTGTCGCTAGGTTCTTCGCTCGCTTCGGAGGGAATTTGTTGACTTGTGGGAGGCGCAGCCTTGTCTCGGAGACCCAGAATGAGATAGTAGTTAGTTGAATTACCCTGTGAGGGATGATTAAAGTATATTGACTTGGCTTGACTTTAGCCTACATTTTCGATCATGCTGTCTGCTGCGCGTCTGCCGCAAGTCCGGGCCGAAGCTTGCATCTCATTACAAGCCAGTTGAGAATGAAGTAAAGTCTGGACTGTCCGAACATACTCGGCGAACTAAAAGTTCAATTAAGAAACGAATCATAGTTCGTCGAAGTGTCCGAAGTATGTTCGGGCGAACAAACGTTCGCCGAGTTAAGAACGGACTTAACCCATTGCCCCTCATGAAGGGTGCAGGTGGAGAGAGAGAGAGAGAGAGAGAGAGAGAGAGAGAGAGAGAGAGAGAGAGAGAGAGAGAGAGATTGTGTGCTTATATAATTTTGAGTAACTTTCTCGTCGTTTTTATTGTACGAGTATTAACTCTCAACGTGTTTTGGGGCCGTCTGTCCGATAACATGTCTTGAATATTCAAAACAAAACAGAACAAGACGAACTAAAAAACAACAACAACAAAAAAACGACCACCCAATGTGTCCGCCTAACCGTAGAAAGCCCAACTGGTTTCGTGCCAAAGGTCGCGCACACTGTACTACATTGGCGACGAGCTGGACGGCCGCTATGTTGACAGCTCACTGATTTATGTTGGGCGACCGGGGGCCAAAAACTTCACGCGGTACTCGAGCGACGGGCCCGGCTTGTTGTGTCACAGTCATCAAACCTGAACTCACCGTACAAAACACAAGCCGCTGCCTGGGAAGGTGGGAGTGTGCGTGCGTGCAGTGCCGTCCGTCGCCTGTGGTTGGACGTTGGTTCAAACAGCGAGAATCAATCAGACGTGGAGCGCTGGGGCTGTGTTTGTACCCTCAGGTCCGTTGCTGACATACAGCTTTGCTGCTTCGTGCGAACCCGGTGTATAATTAATATGCGGAAAGGTCAAATGATGGGGAGTTTATTTGGCAGGTGTAGTATATAGCTTTTTGTGTACGGAACGAAACCCTTGTGAGGACCGTCTGTTTTAAAGTACGTACACTCCCTGTGTGGTGCCGCTGAAGCACATGGTCAACACTGTGTGCACGGTCAACTGGTCAGCCGTCGGGCTTCGCACTGTGCTTCAAGTTTAACGGAAGAGTACGTCATTGTGTTGTTTTTATTTATTTTTTATCGTGATTGTTCTGTGCTTAAGTTCTGCGGAGAAACGTCACTGTGTTTTGTTACGATTTCTGTGTGCTTCAAGCTCTCCGAACGGGTACGTTGGAAACTTTTGGGTTCTTCTTCTTTCCTTTCTTCTTCTTCCTTTAATAATAATAATGTATATTTATCATGCGCTTATCAACGCCCTGAGCGGTCACATGAGCCAAATAGCACCAAAAATTATAAATACATGTATTTATAATCTTTGCTAGAACTATAGTGTGATCGCCCTGATATAACCGCACATATTAACGTGAATATGATATTCTGTACGCATGTAGAGCACAGTCCTACCAAAACAATTTGCATAAAGTATTATACGAAAAAAACATACATACACACGCGCGCGCCGCACACGCGCGCGCCGCACACACACACACACACACACACACACACACACACACGAATGTAGCAGAAACTTGATACTGATATTAGTTGGGATGAAAAAACTGTGAGAAGAGGAAGGTTTTCAGTTTGGCTTTAAAAGATGAAAGGGATGAGCAGCGTCAAAGGTCTTGCGGGAGTGAATTCTAAATGTGGGGTCCAAAGCAAGAGAAGGTACGAAAGCCATGAGTCTTGCGTTTGTATTGTTGGATTTTTAACATGCGGGTGTCAGAAGAAGAGCGTATATGGTGTACGAGACGGAGTGTATATATGTAGCAGTTCAGAGAGATATAGTACCATTTATAGCACTGAAACACATATAGGCGACTTAATACGTTTCTTCCTTGTTGATCGCTTTATACGTTTCTTCCTTCTTGTTGATCGCTTTTTTATTTCTCAGGCAGTCTCACCGCACGAGTGAATAGCTTTTCATAGCTCGGTGTGTGTGTGTGTGTGTGTGTGTGTGTGTGTGTGTGTGTGTGTGTGTGTGTGTGTGCGTGCGTGTGTGTGTGGGAGGGGGGGTAATATCCACCGAAATGGTGTACTTACAGTGCTGGCATGGCTGTTGCCTCATGGAACGGCTGCCGTCTCGGCGCGTTCTGTGTACACCATACAACCATGCACCATGTCACTTCACGCAAAGCCACATCCGTAAGGTGCATGCGTATTTAGCTGTAACCTGCCACCTGCACTTCTGCCAGAATGGCCGGCGCTACTGCGGTAACACGGGGGTGGAACGGATACCGAAATAAGAGTCAGCACAGAAAGTTCACCCTGGAGAGGAAAATTCTCCCACCGCTGCTGCAGGGATTCGAACCCGCGACCTTTTCAATCACGAGTCCGGCGCTCTAACCATTGAACTATCCCTGCTCTTCTTCTTCTTTTCTTTTCTTTCTCTGTTTGTTTCTTCCTTTTTTTCCCCCCGGGAGCTGGGTCGGGTCTAGGTCTAGGGGGCGGACAGGAAACCAAAAAAATACGACCTTTGGAGCACATTTTAATTGACGGATGTGTACGGACGGACACTTTAACAATGGAGCAGCAGTGCTGCACAAACAAAAGTCGTTGTGTGAATGTCAATAGTACCAAAGATTATAAATACATGTATTTATAATCTTTGCTAGAACTATAGTGTGATCGCCCTGATATAACCGCACTGGTTGACTGGGCGTAAAACGAGAATTTACTTCCTTATAGTGTGAGTGGGGGTTTTGCACAGTGAGAGGGGGTGTTGCACAGTTCGCTTGTTGATGGCGCGCTCGATAGCCCGGCCCCTTTCCTTCCTCCTTTTCGCGGTTAATTGGGTGTTACAGGGAAGCGAGGTGAAGACGCAAGTTTGGCTAAAACGAGGAAAACGTGCAGATATTTCCATCTACAGGTCTGCAGTTTCAAGGTTTCGTACCTGATCTTTTTCACTTAAAAGGAGAACCGAACGGAAGACGCAAGTTGAGTTGAAAACGTAGAAAGCGAGCAACTATTTTTGTCTGAATGCTTCTTTTGGGTGCTTTAATACGAATATTGATACAGAAGACGTCATTTTTTTTCTTTCTTTCAAATTTGACCTCAGGACGCAACTTTCAAAGGTTGGTTTTTCACATACACTGAGAAAGGACGAAAAAATTAATTAAAAAAATGTCTGTCTGTGACGATAGGGGCCGTGATGGCTGTTCTGTTTGGTCCTCCTTTAAAATATTTATATATTTCAAATATTCCGCTAGGAATTTAAGAAACCGATCTTCAGTCCGACGGCTTTTAATTTTTGTTATAGGTCTTGATCTACGTGTATGTCAAGCACTTGACAGCATGAAAAACTTACATGATCATGTAGGCAGTGATGAATGACACTGACAGCATTTCATATTCAATTAGAGACACACGTAACAATGTACGCGATTCTGTGCATATGACGTTCAATTGCCTTAATCACGAAAAACTCCCAGAATAATTATTTGCATAACCTACCTCTGCAGTTGCAATGGCCGTGTTGTCATCCAGTATGCCACGTACCTTTGAATTCGGTCAGCATTGCTTTCTGTCGCCGACGTTGTAAACGATTCGTTCGTAACGGTTCTATAAGTCTGAAGATGTGGCCAGTGACGAGGGATGAGTACAGAGAGGAACCAGACTCCCAGGAGTTTCGAATTTCGGCAAACTGTCAGGAAGGTCTTAGTCTTGCAGGCAAATGTCTGTTTCGATTGGCAGTGCGATGTTGTTCGTGGTTTTGGTTTTTGTTGTTGTTTGTTTTGTTATTGTGGTTTTCGCAGTTGTGGGGGTGGGGTGGGGGTCTGTCTCTCTTTGTTTTGGGTTTTTGGTGTTTTGTTTTGTTGTTCTCTCTCTCTCTCTCTTAATTAAAGAGAGAGAGAGATGTTTGTGTCGCTTCAGTCAACTGTAGTATTATTCCGTCATAGTCTTTCGTTTTTGTCAAATGACATCTCAGCGGCGCTCGAGTTTCCTGCCCCAGTCTAAGAGTTCCCCAACCCCTTCGCTGTGAACATGCATATTCTCGGCTGGATTTTTTTTTTTTTTTTTTTCCGCATTAGAAATGCTCTTGTGATGGTAATGGTACATGGTGGTATACGATACTGCCAGAGACGGAGCACACACAGAAAGAGAGGAGGTACAGTTAGAGAAAACAGTTTTTGATTTTAACACCCTTTAACCCTGGGCACGTAGAAAGAAAACTCGAACTAGAAAAGTTTATCTTACAAGGATTGTAGCTTAGGTTCGGTCGAAACCTAACAACTAGTCCTTGCTAGAGCGATAAACAGAGAGATTAGTTTTTTTGTTGTTGTTTTTGTTGTTGTTGTTGTTGTTTGTTTTGTTTTATAACGCCCGGTCAACCATAACGGTTGTATCAGGGCGAAGAAAGAGAGGGGACAGACTGGTGGGTGGGTGTAGAGATGGGGGGACACGTAGGTAGGAGGTAACAGTGGAGGTAGGGGAGTGGAAGATGGGGCACGTAGATTGGGTATCTCACTCAGTGGTGAGAGAGATTGGTACCGAAAATACGGAGATTGGTACAGAAAATACAGAGTTGGTACAGAAAATACAGAGTTGGGAATACATAGAGGGGCACACAGGAGGAGGTAGTTACGAGGGGGGGGGGGGGGGGGGGGGCATCAAAAGGGATAGAGCTCCATTTCACGGGCTGGCAGGATAGAGGTAACAAATGGGTTGCCTGAATCTTATGTGAGGCAAAATCAAGTGTTACACTTAGATTTTGGGTACCTGTTGTAACAGACCAGCCACTTGAAAACCTCACCTAAGGCCCAACTACACGAGGACAACACGAAGGTGCCAATGCGTACTCGACTCAAAATAGCAACGAGGTGGGCAAATGGCTGGTGTTTGGCGAAACGCGGGCTGATATTTATATATATCTAGGGTATATAGACAGGGCATACAAATCCTGTTTGCGACATTTCGTGCTTTTGAAGGCTGAGGGTTTTTCGAGAATGGTTTTTGAATCATATCCCCCGTGAAGGGCGGGTCAGCGATCGTTTTCATTCGTTACGAGTCCGTGTAAGCTGGAAGGGGAGAAATGTGTGTGTGTGTGTGTGTGTGTGTGTGTGTGTGTGTGTGTGTGTGTGTGTGTGTGTGATTCCATGGAAACCTTGGAAACTGTTACTGCTCTAAATAAAAACTTTCCGGGGGGGGGGGGGTCGTTATGTTAAAATCACTTGTCAGTCTCTTCATGTGTTCGGGGTTTGTCCGGACGATGTTTTTTGCACCGCTCATCCTTTTGTGACCAGTCTTGGTACTGGTGTGCATCGTCGTGGAACTGTCATGCGAAAAGAAATAGTTTGTTGTCTTGGTGGTCAAGATCACAGTGATGTCTCGTATCATCAAGATATAATGGTTTCTGTTATATCTTCTCCACTTCTGATCCTTTTGCCAGCAAACGTACAGTGATGGCACGTCATCATAAACTGGAATGATTTGTGAACAAAGTTGGATTGCTGGGGTCAAGGTCACAGGGAAGGTTCCAAATTACAGGAAGCGAGTTCGAAAATTGTACGGGGTATAGCGCCATCAAAGAGTTATTATTATCATTATCATTATGTTCGTGCGGACGATATCTTCTATGGTGATATGATGCATCATAGCCGGGATGCCGGTCAAGGTCACGGTGTCGGCTAATATGATCAAAATAATACTGTTTCTACCGTATTTACTATGCTGCTGAACCAGACCAAGTGCACTGTTTCTACCGTATCTATTATGCTGCTGAACCAGACCAAGTGCACTGTTTCAACCGTATTTACTATGCTGCTGAACCAGACCAAGTGCACTGTTTCTACCGTATCTATTATGCTGCTGAACCAGACCAAGTGCACTGTTTCTACCGTATTTACTATGCTGCTGAACCAGACCAAGTGCACTGTTTCTACCGTATTTACTATGTAGGGGAGTGGGGATGGGGAGTAGAGGGAAAGCAGGTTGGAAGCATGGATGAAGAGTCACAAGTCAGAGGTTGCTATAACATAACTTTTATTTGTACACCAACCAACCAGGAAACAGTGTCTGTTTTAGAAAAGACACAAGCAAACAAAACATTTAGAACATGAAAGCAAATGTAGTCTTAGCAACAGCAATTATCTAAATAATACAGTAACCATGTAGTTTACCTGAAGGTTACTATAATACATGACAAAATGATTAATAATCAAGCACATAAATCGTGTGCTTGACTTACACTTAAAACCTGTACCTCACAGAGTCACGGTGAGTATACAAGAGACGGCCAGTCAATTAACTGATGAACTCTCAGTATAGTGAAGTATACAATAAAGTAACAGTGAAGAATGTGGATTACCAGGCTCATTCTTAACTAAACAGGAAGCGTGAGATAATCGTTACAGCAGTTCCACTTAAGCACACAACGAGATGGATAGTGACACGGGTGGCACCTGGGTCCATGCCGTGAGCGGGAGGAAGTCAGTCATAAACTGACCAGCTCCAGCCTCGTCAAGTTACTCAAAGCGTTACAGCATGTTACTGTTACAGACTAGCAGAGCATATCCGGCTGTGAACAACGTCAAGCGTCTTACAGGAAGCGGGTAGCGCAGCAAGAATCTAAACTGCTGATCTGGCTGCGCATGTCTGCTCGGTTAGTGAACAGAGACAAAGACCTAATTACCACCACTGACGCGCATCGCCGGCCAGTTCGGGTACACGCACAAAGACCTGGAAAGGGCTTACAAGCTAAGCAGAGTGAAAGTCTGCGCGCCCAAGACTCGGCCATACAAAAGCCGGATCAAGCAGAAATAACATGTCTCACAGTTTATACAATCACCCCTATGAACTAAACCATATTCAACTAGTAAAATGAACATTCTACAACTATGAAGTCAACATCTTGTAGAAACATAGATCGGTAGGATACTAAACAAATAAGTTGTGCCGCACAGAGATCTGCACGGCCACGCTGACAAAGTATCCATACTTTAGAGGGATAACTTTGCATCGGCAAAGCATCACTCAAACTAAACATCCAACAGTGGCAGCATAACATACTAGTTACATATCATTTTGGAAATACCGGTCATCCTGTGGCATAAAGGCTTAACATTCGAACGTACAAACAAGCCATAGCGGCTGCAACCAGGCGGCAATCTAACGCCGAAATTACCTACGTATTCAAGAACCAAAATCAAGGCACGTTGTGAACATGGTAACATTATAAACATACATTATTTACATCAATAAGAAACAACAACAAGCCATAGAAAAATAACTACTTACAGGCTCTCCCCTGATGAAAACACATGAACACCGGCCGCAACAGTTAAACAAACAACCTGCCTCTGCAGGGACACTGGGGGAAAAGGGACGCTGCCGATGATGATGATGATGATGAATTGATGCTTAATGTCCTCAGATGTCATGAGACATATTAGGGACAAGTTGTGACCAATGCCGAAGCACGGTGCAATAAATCTTTACGTCCACGGAAACCAGAAGGCTCGTTAGGACGGACAGCCCAGGACGTCCACCTCGACTCTCACACAGCTCCTGAACTATGACGCTGCCGGCCCAGCACACAGCTTTTAACACCTTAGATAATTGGGCCATAAAAAACCCACCCAATCAAAATGGAAAATGACCGGAATGAAAAGGTTATAGGGTCATGGCCCAGAACATGTATACAATACACTCGGTTACAACTATGCTGCTGAACCAGACAGACTAAGTGCAAACAAAATGGGCATTTATGTATAATACAGTAACGCTGTGACTTACAGTATTACTACTCACACGACGGGAAGTATTTTGAAGCGCAAGGCGACAGAGCTTCTTCTTGTGTGTGTGTGTGTGTGTGTGTGTGTGTGTGTGTGTGTGTGTGTGTGTGTGTGTGTGTGTGTGTGTGTGTGTGTGTGTGTGTGTTTAAATAACCTGTGTGATAAATGTCTTCTTTTTGTTGTTGTTGTTCTTCTTCTTCTTTGGAGGGGGGCGGGGCCTCTCATCTTCTTCTTTTATGACCCTGCCATGTTGGAGAATAAAGGAAGACAGAAGCAAAGTAAAATCACGCTTTTTCCTACTCTGCATACTAAGCTGGCTTGGCTGTAAGAACATTCTCGATCAGACGACACGTTTGTTGGACACTGCTTCAGCTGACGTTTATTGTGCTTCCGGAATAGAAGCGGATTACAATGACAAAATTTCCCTGGTGAATTTTATTACGCGCAGGAGTTGAAATGCGGGAAAGGGGGTCGCAGTATATTTTGCCGTGCGTCTTAGCGCGACATTTTACCGTTATTTATAATGGGGCTGTTAGTAGGCTACCAGGCCTACACAACTGTAAATCTAGTTCTCAGCTCAAGGCCACGTCCTCTGGTTACAAGTTTCCAGCAAGTTGCGTACACCCACATCGTCCTCTGGTTGGAAGTTTCCAGCACGTTACGTACACCCACATCATCCTTTGGCTAGAAGTTTTTAGCAAGTTACACCTACGTCGTCCTTTGGGTAAAAGGTTCCAGCAAGTTACACCACAGTAAGGAGGAGTACGTCTTGTTGAAATTGATCTCGACCGGTCGACATAGTCTACAATACTGAGCTGAAGAAAGTTTAAACAAAATTAGATAGTAGCCGTGGGAGTTCTGTGAACTAAAAGAGACGTCGCAGATGTTGCGTCTGTGTAACGTGATCTGTAATTATGGTTGTTTTCGAGCGAAACATATAGTAAAAGCCTAATTCAGAATCCAGAAAATCAAATTAAAAAGAATATTAAAAGGAAGAAGAAGAAGAGGAAGAACATAATCAATGTGAACGCTTGATCCATCAATCCACAACAAAAGTGAGAAATGAAGACTATTTATTTTGACAGCTCTGGACTTTGGGCAGAGGGGATTTCGGAGTCGGAGTCCGCAGTACCCTAGTGCTCGTTTCATCAAGCGGAGTTATTGTGCGTCATCAGCTGATGGCACAGCACCTCCGGCGACAAACCCACTGCTCAGGGCAAGCAGCCAGTAAATAATTAATACCAAAATGAAAGCGAGTGTAACCTTTCCGCGATAGAGCAATTGACGGAAGGGTGACTACTGAGTGGCGAGTGAACTCGTCGTTGACCTGTCGGCTTGTTCAGTTCTTGTGCAAGAATTTGCCCCGCTGCTGCCGTTTGGTCGACATGTAATCGCCCCCCCCCTCCCCCCGTCTCTCTCTCTCTCTCTCTCTCTCTCTCTCTCTCTCTCTCTCTCTCTCTCTCTCTCTCTCTCTCTCTCTCTCAGTAGCCTCTTTATGTTGCTGTATTGTGCAACCATAAATGCCAGTGATCTCTTCGGTGGAACAGACATTGGGTCTGCTGTGATTATGTCAACATGCCTCCGATTAGGATTTTTTACCAAGGTGGTTCTATCCTTTATGCTTGATATGGCTTTCTGCTCGAGTGTGTGACATGCATACTGTGCTGTAGCAAAAATGTCAGTGTGCTTGTCGGGAAATTGCCCGGCCAGAGTAACGCTGAGTGTACATTTTGTTGGCTTGGGTCGGTCTTGAACCCGACACAGTCATGGAATAGTTTTTCTTCAGTTAATCGCCTGGTGCCTTTACAGGGACCGGGCACAGTATGTATGCGAGGCACGAGTGTGGATATATAGTGATTTCAAGTGCCTTTAAGCCTGGATTTTAAAAGTTTTTTTTTTAGAAGACGTGTGTGTGTGTGTGAGAGAGAGAGAGAGAGAGAGAGAGTGCGCGCGCGCGCGCGCGTGTGTGTGTGTGTGTGTGTGTGTGTGTGTTACTTAAGATTAACTTAACGGTGTGACAAGTAGTATGTGTGTGAGCGATACGGACACCATTGTCATTGTCATTGCAACTGTATATTCTTCTTACTGTTCATTCACTCGATTTTACTAAGTTTTTATTCTAATTAAGCGAGTGAAACTGTATAGTATTTAATAACGTTTTTATGTACTTATTATTATTTGTCAAAGGCAGACAACTGAACTTTTAAAGGATTAATCAAGTATTATTGTATTGTACTATCCCCAGTCTAATCAGAGCTTAGGAGCTGTGTGAAAGTCGAGGTGGCCGTCCTGGGCTCCCGTCCCTAATAAGCCTACGGTTTCTATGGACGTAAAGCAACACTCAACCAACCAACCCCAGTCTAACAGTGGTGGCTTCAGCAATTAGTCTTCCTTGCGGAGGTGGCGGGACCTCGTCTTTGTTCACGCTGCTCGGAACCTTGGTCAAAGCGTGTACGGCTGAATACGGCGTTTGCCTCGGTGCGAAACTGTCCACACGGCGACTGTTTGGCCTGCGCCTCTGCCGCAGCTGGGAGAACTTTTCGTTTTCGGTCGGTGCACGAAGGGTCAGGGAGCTGGTGAGTGTTGCTTAACGTCCACAGAAACCGTAGGCTTATTAGGGACGGGAGCCCAGGACGGCCACCTCGACTTTCACACAGCTCATGAGCTCTGTAAACGACGTTGTTATTGTTGTGTTGCTTAATGTCCTCGGATGTCTGTTGACATATTAGGGGCAAGCTGAGACCAATGCGTGAGCATGGTTCAGTAGTGCTTTACGTCCACAGAAGCCATAAGGCTCGTTAGGACGGAAAGTCCAGGACTACCACCTCGACGCTCACACAGCTCCTGAGTTCTGTGAACGACATTGTAACCATGGACCTATATGTGCAGGTCCGTGGTTGTATCGACGTGAAACGGTACTTGATGTCAAATGCTGTTGTAAGAGATTGGGGGGGGGGGGGGGGGGGGGGCTGATGGCAGGTTAAGGAGCTGCCGACCTGTTACTGTGACCGTCGTGCAGAATCATGTTGCCGAGGCCTGGGACACTGGCTACGGGTAATCTATTGTACCGCATAATTCTCTGTAAGTGATTCGTCCTTCCATATACATAGGGATAAATACATTCATGCAGTAAAGCAGCTCAGGACGATGCAGTCAGGATTAGACTGTGACCTCCGGCGTATGTTTCTCCGTGTAAATTGACTGGGAAGAATACTCGTTGAAGAAGAGCAGAGCAGATCAATGACGGGTGGGCTAAAACACACACACACACACACACACACACACACACACACACACACACACACACACACACACACACACACACACACACACCAAAACAAAAATAAACATCGCTGTGTTGATAATACGCAGGTGAACATGCTTGCCTTACTTTGAGCTAACATGTGTGTTCTGTGCGAATACGATAGGACATCGAGGGGGGGGGGGGTTAAGTAATCAGCTGGCCCAGCCAGCCTTGCTGGTCATAATTTATCTAAGGCGATAGAGATTGACGTGGCGGTGTGGGGCGGAGAAGAGTGGGAAAGAGGGAGACACACTCCAAGCCTCGTTTTCTGGCACTCTTCCTCCAAGAGGAAAGATGTCGTAAGCCGGTGCTTGGATTTGGGAGGGAGGGAGATAGATGGGGCTTGGACTTGGATAGGGAGTGAGAAAGGAGTGTGTGTGTGTTGGGTGAGTGGGTGGGAAGGGGGGTGCAGTGTGCGACTGTTTCTTCGTCCAGTGCATTATTTTGATTAACCAAGTGACGTTTTGAGAGTGGACGACTGTTTCTTCGTCCATTGACGATGTCAAAGTGTGTGACTGTTTCTTCGTCCAGTGACGTGTCATAGTGTGTGTGATTGTTTCTGTCTGTCTGTCTCTCTGTCTTCTCCTTCTGTTTTTCGTTCTTCACTGTGTCTCTATCCCTC
>OY757546.1:14818831-14832273 GCA_963584105.1 Alviniconcha strummeri | reverse complement strand
CCAGTGATCTCTTCGGTGGAACAGACATTGGGTCTGCTGTGATTATGTCAACATGCCTCCGATTAGGATTTTTTACCAAGGTGGTTCTATCCTTTATGCTTGATATGGCTTTCTGCTCGAGTGTGTGACATGCATACTGTGCTGTAGCAAAAATGTCAGTGTGCTTGTCGGGAAATTGCCCGGCCAGAGTAACGCTGAGTGTACATTTTGTTGGCTTGGGTCGGTCTTGAACCCGACACAGTCATGGAATAGTTTTTCTTCAGTTAATCGCCTGGTGCCTTTACAGGGACCGGGCACAGTATGTATGCGAGGCACGAGTGTGGATATATAGTGATTTCAAGTGCCTTTAAGCCTGGATTTTAAAAGTTTTTTTTTAGAAGACGTGTGTGTGTGTGAGAGAGAGAGAGAGAGAGAGAGTGCGCGCGCGCGCGCGCGCGCGCGTGTGTGTGTGTGTGTGTGTGTGTGTGTGTGTGTGTGTGTGTGTGTGTGTGTGTGTGTGTGAAAGAGAGACTTTAGACTTCCCCTTTTCGTTTTTCATATTTTTTGTTATGTGGCACATTTTGATCATTAAAAATTGAAAGAACTGTAGAAGAGACTGTATTTGTTTACTGCCTGTGATGAGATGAGAGAGAGAGAGACGCACACGCATGCACGCACAAGCACACACACACACACACACACACACACACACACATACCAAAACAAAAATAAACATCGCTGTGTTGATAATACGCAGGTGAACATGCTTGCCTTACTTTGAGCTAACATGTGTGTTCTGTGCGAATACGATAGGACATCGAGGGGGGGGGGGGGGGGGGGGGGTTAAGTAATCAGCTGGCCCAGCCAGCCTTGCTGGTCATAATTTATCTAAGGCGATAGAGATTGACGTGGCGGTGTGGGGCGGAGAAGAGTGGGAAAGAGGGAGACACACTCCAAGCCTCGTTTTCTGGCACTCTTCCTCCAAGAGGAAAGATGTCGTAAGCCGGTGCTTGGATTTGGGAGGGAGGGAGATAGATGGGGCTTGGACTTGGATAGGGAGTGAGAAAGGAGTGTGTGTGTGTTGGGTGAGTGGGTGGGAAGGGGGGTGCAGTGTGCGACTGTTTCTTCGTCCAGTGCATTATTTTGATTAACCAAGTGACGTTTTGAGAGTGGACGACTGTTTCTTCGTCCATTGACGATGTCAAAGTGTGTGACTGTTTCTTTCGTCCAGTGACGTGTCATAGTGTGTGTGATTGTTCTGTCTGTCTGTCTCTCTGTCTTCTCCTTCTGTTTTTCGTTCTTCACTGTGTCTCTATCCCTCCTTTCTCACGCATGCACGCACAAGCACACGCAAATGTGTGTGTGTGTGTGTGTGTGTGTGTGTGTGTGTGTGTGTGTGTGTGTGTGTGTGCTCGCATGCGTGTGTACCTTTCTCTCTCTGTCTGTCTGTCTGTCTGTCTGTCTGTCTGTCTGTCTGTCTGTCTGTCTCTCTCTCTCTCTCTCTCTCTCTCTCTCTCTCTCTCTCTCTCTCTCTCTCTCTCTCTCTCTCTCTCTCTCTCTCTTCCCCCCCCCCCTCCCCAAGCACCTTCTGTCTGTGTTTTCGCTCCTCCACGTCTACGTGCCGTGTCACTTTGGTTATCTGCGTCAGGTCTAGCACCTGACAGCGGAACATCAGGCAGTACGCATCATTGATTTTCAAACGAGTCTGACACGCCAGTAAGTTTGCCTGTTTCGCACGCTGCTCCCACAACGTTCGCCAATATCGAACCTGGGTGGTTTTTGTGTGTGTGTGTGTGTGTGTGTGTGTGTGTGTGTGTGTGTGTGTGTGTGTGTGTGTGTGTGTGTGTGTGTGTTGTACCGCAGTTCGATATCTGAGGAACAACCGTCAACATATGAAAATGCAAAGCTGACTTTCACTGTTTCAGGGGTGGGTAACATGTCGCTACGAAGACATTATTCAGTAATCAACTGGCCCAGCCAGCCTTGCTGGTCATAATTTATCTAAGCGAGGGGGTGGGGGGGGGGTGCCAATAGAGACTGGCGTGGCGGTGTGGGGCAGAAAAGGCGGAGAAGAGTGGGAAAGAGGCAGACACACTCCAACCTTCGTTTTCTGGCACTCTTCCTCAAAGAGAAAGGATGTCGTAAACCGGTGCTTGGAGTTGGGAGGGAGGGAGATAGATGGGGCTTGGACTTGGATAGGGGGTAAGAGAGGAGTGTGTTGGGTGGGTGGGAAGGGGGGGGGGGGGTGCAGTGTGCGACTGTTTCTTCGTCCAATGCGTTATTTTGATTAACCAAGTGACGTTTTCAGAGTGGGCGACTGTTTCTTCGTCCACTGACGGTGTCAAAGTGTGTGACTGTTTCTTCGTCCAGTGACGTGTCATAGTGCGTGTGATTGTTTCTTCATCCAGTGCATTATTTTGATTAACTGAGTGACGATGTCAAAGTGTGTGTACGTAGCCGTGCTGTCCGCTGCAAACACTTCGCTCCACTGACTTGCTTTGCTTATTAACCTTTAGTGACCGAGTCAGCGTCCACAGTGGGACTCGATGGCTTTGACAGCCACCAGCCAACTGTTACCTAACGCCGGGATCTATCCAGTCTGTGGCTTACCTAGCCTACCTCCTGTTTGTCTTCCGTTTAACACCACCACGGTTTCTTTCCTTCCGAAAGCAGGCCACCTAGAGGCCACTACGACAGTAACAACAACATTCTCTCTCTCTCTCTCTCTCTCTCTCTCTCTCTCTCTCTCTCTCTCGTCTCTCTCTCTCTCTCTCTCTCTCTCTCTCTCTGTAGTTGACGGAACGTTAATATCCAAGAACTCCCCCCCCCCCCCTCCCTTATCATCCAAGAACTCCCCCCCTTCCACCACCACCATCCACCCACCCCACCCCTCCCCGAGATTTTGTACTGTTTCTGTTGTGCTGTTGTGAATCGGATTCATTGTACAAGGCCTGCTTTGTTTGTGGCCGGATTGAATAGAGACCCGTAAGAGATTTAGCGCCTGCGGTAATCCCGTCCTCCGACCCACCCGACTGTGTGTGTGTGTGTGTGTGTGAGCGGGTTCCGCGTTGTGCTTCTGCTAACCTGACCGTGTCAGGCGCAGTAATCAGTCGTTATAACCCGGACCTGGCCTTCACCACTTTTGTCAGGGCTCAGGAGCTGTGTGAAAGTCGAGGTGGCCGTCCTGGGCTCCCGTCCGTAATAAGCCTACGGTTTCTGTGAACATAAGCAACACATCAACCACCAACCACTTTTGTGTTAGTGCGGGGAGTTTGTCGTCCAACACTGGCCTGCCCAGAGACTGGAAAGACAGTTCCCTACGCCCTGTGTGACGCACAGGTTGGTGAGGGGAAGGGATGGGGTGGGGGAGACGATGACAGGCTGGCGAGGGGACGGGTATGGGGTGGGGGGGGGAGGTATCACCCATTAGAAAGAGAGGGGAGAGGGAGAGCCTGTGGCGTGCTCAGCAAAGTGTGCTTAGTTCACAGTTTGCATGTAATAGTATATGCCATATAGTACACTAGAACGTGTTTTTGACCCAAGAAAACTTACACAGACCTAAACTGTGTACACAGATGTATATTCCTTTCACACGGCACACCCCCCGCCCCCCAGCCACCACTACCACCCAATTGCCTTTGTCCCTGCACACGGACACTGTCCTGGTTTTGTTCGGTTAAAATGAAGTGAATCAAGTGGGGGCCAGAACAAACGCCGTTCACGCTTGACCGCTGTGGAAATCGCCCGCTTTTGTTGCGGCGCTGCTCGCCGGCGATCGCCGTAGGGCTAACGTTAAGCAGAGGCCAGTTGGGAGACAGGTCAGTCATCTGGGAGGGACGGAACTGCAGCGGTGCGTGGACATCTCGGCCCCGGACCGGACATTTCGGACCCGGGCATGTGGTAAGTAAGTAAACATGGTGCTTCCACAGAAACTATATGGCTTATTAGGGACGGGGAGAATGGGGGGTATAGAGGTGGGAGGTAAGTAAACATTGTGCTTAACGTCCATAGAAACCTTAAGGCTTATTAGGGACGGGGAGAAGGGGGGGGGGAGGAGGAGTATGGAGGTGGAGGAAGAGGGAGATTACATACCTATCGCTACACTGTCACCACCAGAATGACTCCTGCATTAAGATGGGCAGCGATGAAAGCCATTTTAATGTTTAATTATTTGTGAGGGACAAAGTCACAAGACTGTGTCCACAAACCACAACCTTTCTGAAGAGAAAGGAGAGCTGAAGCGGAATCAAGTCGAGGCACTTCTGCTTACCAGCCTAACGCCTTACCGCTGGGCCAAACAGGCTCACTATGGGCATCTCGGCCCCTCGTTTTATTTTGCTGTGACATTGCAGACCACCAGTGGAACAGCCATTGCACAAACAGCTGTGCTCACTTTCGATACGACGCGATTTCACCCCAACTACCTAACACCCACTGGCCCACACATAATCACCCTAGGGTCACTCTCATGCACCCAGGTAAATACACACAGTGACGACAGAGAAAAGGAGCTGTGTAAAAGTCAAGTGGCCTTCCGTGGATGTAAAGCAACACTGAACAGAGAAAGGGAATGAGGATAAGATCCCTGCCGAAATACCCGCCATTCATCCTGTGGTGAATTGTCCGGTGATGAAATGTCCGGTGGTAAATTGCCCTGCAGCTCTGACCAAGGATGCTGCAGCTGTAAATCATCAGCTTTACGCGGATGGCACACAGCTCCAAAAATCCGCTCCTCTCAGCGAAGTGGAAAGCCTCAACAAGGAACTCGATGCATGCACAGTGCCATTTAAAACAACAACAACAACAAAAACGTGGATGGCCGAACTCAGACTTTATGACCACAAAACAAAGGCTCTTTTCTGTCCGTTTCCTTCTTCATTAAAACCTTCCACCATTTCCCTCCCTGACTCGATTACACTTGGCTCTCACAACATTCCTTTCTCAGATTCTGCCAGGAACCTTGGATTTATTCTCGACTCAGAACTGTCCATGAAGAAGCACGTCATAAAAATCTGTCAAACTACTTATTTGGAGTAGAAACGCATAACTTCAATCCGCAGGTTTCTCAGAGAAGATGGAGCTAAGACTCGTGTTACGTCCTGTATCCTTTCACTGCTTGATTACTGCAGTGTTTCCCTAGGGTACACCTAATTCTATCATCCAACCTCTCCAGAACATTCAGAACTTTGCCGCAAGGCTTGTTTTCTTGGCACCCCGTCACCACCACTCAGCACCACTCCTGGAAAAACTTCACTGGCTTCCCGTTTCAGAACATATTAAGTATAATTTTCTACAAAGTCGCTTGTATGTGTTTCATTGCTGTAAACGGTTCTGGTCCTCGCTGAATTGCTACATGTCCGTCTCGTACACTACGCTCTTCGTCAGTGCTGACGATCATGCTGAAAATCCAACAATACAAACGCAAAACTCCTGGCTTTCGCACTTTTTCTTGCTTTGGACCCCGGATTTGGAATTTACTCCCACAAGACTTTCGACACTGTTCAACCCTGTCATCTATTAAAACCAAACTGAAACCTTCCTCTTTTCACAGTAATTCCGCCCCAAGTAATATCAGTACCAGTTTTCATTACTCTGTGTGTGTGTGTGTGTGTGTGTGTGTGTGTGTGTGTGTGTGTGTGTGTGTGTGTGTGTGTGTGTGTGTGCACTGGCCCAGAGCGCCAGTGCAGAATCAACAGAAGGGAGTGAATTAGCTATGGAAAGACGTATTTCGAGCGCTAATTAACTTCCTTGTTTGTTGATTCTGCACTGGCGCTCTAGACCTCGTTCTGTTTGAGATCGTGTTTATACACATGTACCAATGCAGTTTACTCAAGTATTATATGAAGCACAAAAAAAGATAAAAAGAGTAAACGCAACAGATCAAATCACTCACAGACACACACACACACACACACACACACACACACACACACACACACACACACACACACACTTACTTACTTCTCAAAAACAGTGCTGACGGTCGGATACTGGTGGTGAATATTTTGGTTCTAGGTTATCGACTTTTTCGGTGGTAAATTGTCCGCGCAGTGTTGTTAATCAGGCTGACCTGTCAACGTGTTTCTCTCTCTCTCTCTCTCTCTCTCTCTCTCTCTCTCTCTCTCTCTCTCTCTCTCTCTCTCTCTCTCTCTTTGCATTGCAACTCTCCATTTTATCCCTTCTAACGTGCAGTACACGATTACATCCATATCCTTCACAGATAACGATTATCGTCGCTGTGTGTTTGACGTTTCCGCTTCTACTTTTAGTCTTCATTATCTCCAAAGTATCACTTGCCTTGTCGACCTTCTGTTTGATATATAATCTTACCCATGAGTTTTGAATTCACTTACTCTTATCTTGGCCTGCTTCGTCATCATTCAGCTGAAGTTCGATTTCAACTCTTTCTGTAGGTAGTGCAAGGACAGCAGCATTGAACGTTATGACAGCCTGAAGGGAATAATTCACTTCAGTCACGCATTCAGCTCAACTGCTGTGTACAGGTCTTCCCTGACTACATCAGCGCTCTTAGTTTTTCTTTCACAGACGTCGTCGTATTGGATTCTGAGCAACTATCCGGTGTACTCTCAAGAGAACTCGCTTTTAGAGCTGTTGTCGTCTTCTAGACGCTGCTCTAGGATGTTTTATTGAGAAAGACACCATGCAGTTCAGTGGACTGTGTTAAATAATTATACAAATACCACCGCCATAATGCCCCAGGGCGATGTTTTGTTTTCCTGATTGCTCGGGGGAATTGAATACTACGGAGTACGCAATTTCAAGCTGGAGACTAGACTTGGGTGGCGGGGGAATTAGATACTACGGAGTATGTTAATTCCGTCCAACCATAGACTAGACTTGGGTGCTAGGGAGTGTGCACGTTCAAACTGGAGACAAGACTTGGGGCGGGGGGGGGGGGGGGGAAGACACTACAGAGTTTGTTCTGTCAAACTAGACTTGGGTGCTAGGGAGTATGCAGTTTCAAACAGGAGACTTGACTTGGCTGCTTCTGGTGCGTAGGATCATTGGAAGGGTTATGGTCATGATGGGAGTAAAACGGGATGATAGTGGGCAGCGGAGTAAGCCGGCCGGGTTAATTAATTAATTTGTTGTAGATAATTAATTGCTTGTTTTAAGGACAGTAATTTTTAACAGGTGGACCTTGTGAAGAGGCAATTTTTAGGTGATACGCATTGAATTTCTCATGTATTTATTTATGAATGACTTTTTACCCGGATGCTTGTTTGCTGTTGTAATTTAATGATATTTTAAGATTGGCCTGAATGTGTGACGAGTGTACTTGGCACCACAAAACATTCCTAATGCAGTTGTATTGACACTTGGCAGTAAAGTTGTAGTGTGTGTGTGTGTGTGTGTGTGTGTGTGTGTGTGTGTGTGTGTGTGTGTGTGTGTGTGTGTGTTAGTTAAATGGCAGTCGACTAAAAGTGGTTAACTTAGTTCTTACCTAATGGATGCCAGTGCTCAGCCTGCAATAGCTGTTGTTTAATATAAACATACATACCCGTTGTTGCAAAATGAATTAATTAGTAAATTATGTTTGTGAGCATTTACTATAAGCCTAGCTTGTTTAATGCTCATACAATGATTTTGATTGTCCATATTTTCATGAATGTAAATAAACTTTGTTTAAACCAGGAGACGACGAACAGCAAAAAATAGTTGCAAAATTTAGCGCGCGGCGCTCACTGGCGCACGTTCGCGCACCCATGCATGCATACACACATGCATGCACGCATGCACCTACCGCAACCCACACACACAAACCCATGAGACCGCTGTGCACACTGACGGACTAGCAACAGGTGGTGGGCAGGGCTATAGCTGTAGTCACGCTTTCTTTACTTCCTGGACCGCTCCAGTAATTATAATACTCATTAAAAAGCGGTAATAATGACCGGGGACACACGCCGCCGGTCAGCGGGTCATCGGTGAGCTGTCGTAACACACTCACCCCCCCCCCCCCCCCCTCACCCCCAGTGCTTTGATCATCGGAAGTCAGCTAGGCTGGCGTCAGTGCTGCGACACGGACAGTGCTGTGCAGCGGTCTAGGTACTTCCCGTAGCAGCGGCAGAGCGCGCGGTGTGTCAGCAGTGTGTGAGTGATTGCCAGTGGCGGAGATAAATTGGGGCTCGCTATCACCGCCTCCGGGACTGACACCCAGATTGGCGTGAAAACTGGCCGGCGGAGGAACCTCCAGGACAGTCACCGTGCGGCCAATTAAAAAGCGACAGATGAGCGTTGCGTACATCAGCCGCACCCGTCTGCAGAGACAGGAGATAGCGATCGAGTCTTCTCATGTCTAGATTAGAGC
Source organism: Alviniconcha strummeri (assembly GCA_963584105.1). Classification (NCBI taxonomy): domain Eukaryota; kingdom Metazoa; phylum Mollusca; class Gastropoda; family Provannidae; genus Alviniconcha; species Alviniconcha strummeri. Next base: position 14,823,962 of record OY757546.1, on the reverse strand, counting down.
GCCTGTCGAGTTGTTTCTGATACCTAGATTATAGATAGCCTGTCGGCGTGCGTAGTATAGAATTTAATGTTCGTCTCTTGATTCCGGCGTGTGACGTGAGAGAGTGACAAAACTTTGGCCCTGCTGTTCCTTGTTGCAGCTTGCTGTGAGTGGTTTTTGTTGTTTGGTGTGTGTGTGTGTGTGTGTGTGTGTGTGTGTGTGTGTGTGTGTGTGTGTGTGTGTTAGACTGTCTTGATTGAATGACTGTTTTTGATGTGGTGGTTGTGTGTGCGTGTGACTGTGTGTTTCTTTCAGAAATCTGTTTTCCTCAGTCCCTACTCACTGTAGCGCACTTGAATCACATATCCGCTCTGTTAAAAGCTGTCGTCAAAATAAGGTCTTCATTCAAAATAGTGGTGGCAGACTGGGCTCAAAGCACCAGCTAACTGACTGATTCAAAATATCCTGCCGAAGACGGTTCTGTCACTGTAGAGGTGCGTCATCTTTATATGATATGTAACGAACACTGCTGCAACGTGTGTCTATTACGGATCTTGAGGTCCCTCCCTCACTGTACTGTTTATGTCGACAGGTAAAAACGATCAAAGCTGTTTAAGTTCAAAAACGACCAAAGAAGTTTATGTTAAGATATCAGTGTTCAAAGTTGTTTCTGTTCAGAGATCAAAACGATCAAAGAAATGTGTCTTCGGAGATCAAAACGACCATGCTTACGTTGAGATATCGAATGTGTTTATGTTGAGAGATCAAAACTGTCAAAGGCGCTTTTTGTAAAAAAATCACCGTGATAGATCAAAGCACACACGAGGTTAAAATTGAATACTTTTTGTTGTTGTTGTTGATAGGATACTACAGTATAGTACGCAGTCAGAGGTCAGGAGGTGTGTGAGAGTCGAGATGGACGTCCTGGGCTTCCCGTCCCAAATAGCTGTGTGGACGTGAAGTAATGTTAGAAGAAGAACGAATAGCTTTCAGAGTTCAGGAGCTGGGTGAAAGAGTAGGTGGATGTCCCGGACTCTCCATCCCAAAGCCGTGCGGTCTGTGCAGAAGTAAAGCAACATTTCAGGAAGCACGCTGACTTTGGGTAACCCACGGCTTTGCGGAAACAACCAACAAACAGTGACTGCGAATGTGGTGGGGTCAGGGCCCGATCAGAGACTGTTGACACTGCCATTGCTGGCACCTCATTATCTCTAGCCTGGAGGTCGGGGCGTGGGCCGACTTAAGTAAAATGCTAGTGCTAAGAGTTCCATGTTGGGATTGCTTTCAGCTATAGTTATCTCCATGACATGACAAACTCCATTAGCGAAGCTCCCGAAGTCGGAGCTCACCCGCCGGAGTGGCGGATGACACTGCACTTCTGACAGAACGTACAGGTGTGGGGAAACGGTTGCACGCGCTACCTTCTCAGGCTACACTGAGTGAACCTCAGGGTTCTAGCTGAGGAACGCTAACAAACTACTGTGGTGGGTCGACAGGTTTGGCTTGTTCGAAGTGGTGGGCAAACTATCTGTTGGGTTGATGGGCCAGCCGTTGGCAGACATCATACGCCGCGGGAACAAACCGGTTGCCCACCAGGGCCGCGCCCTCAGAGACTAGGCGACTCTCAGAAGGCGCTGACACGCGAGCCGTTTCGGCCGTATGGTTGCGGAGCACCGTCCGAAGTAGCTCTCAAAGCTATCGCGTGTCAGCATAGCCGTACGGTTGAAACGATTCAGCGCATCTGATTCAACCTGTCCATTCCAAATACAGTATGCTATATTTCGAACGAATGAATGGCATCCGCCAGCCAGTTAGCGCTCGCCGTTTCGATGCACAGCCACATAGGAAATGGCGGCGACAGGAACCGTCGTGCTGTCCCAGGCGGAAACAGTTTTATCATGGCCACGACGTCTTGTGGAATAGTCAGTCAAAAAACACACGACAGGAAGCAGTGTTATCGGGACCATGTGCGCGTGTCTATTAAAGTGAACATGGAGGCGAGATTTTGAATCCAACTCGAAGGTAGCCTGTCAGCTTTGGCCGTATCGTGTGGCGCCCAGTATGTTTAAGACGGACGGGTCCGAGAGTTTAACACGCCGTCCACAACAACATCCGCGTCAAAGAGCTTGAGCTCGTCCTCATCGACTGTGCCACTAACAGAACAGACTGACATGGCGTCACATCTGAGAGACAAACTCCGCAGTAGAAAACCAGACGGATTGACTGAACAGCATGTTCAACTTGAGACGCATAACGGAATAATGACTTCCGCACACGTCTGAGAATAGCTGGCACATTTCTGAGTGCCCCTCGGGCAGACTCGATGCGCTCTACAAGCATAAGAGAGAGAGTGTGTGTGTGAGTGGGTGTGTCTGTCGGTGTTCATATTTCTCTGCATTTGCATCTTTGTCGTCGAAATATATAATTATGTAAGCGCTTAGGGGTAATTTGTAGCCCACTATTGTTATTATTATGGCTATGAATGAGTGACTGTAGCTTTACACTGCACATTTGTATAACTACCGAAGTTGTGTACTTTCATTCGCAGAGACAAACCTCCCTCCACCCCCCACCCCCTCAACATTTGATTGAAAGGCCTGCTTTTTGTGTGTTACAGATTACGCACGAGAACAATGAGCTGACCACACCGAACGGCCATGACTTCAACGTTGGAAACATAGATTCTGCTTTTGTTAATCAGAATATTACAGGTAAGGTGTTTGCATTTATACTTACAGACACGTAGACGCTCGCACCTACACACACACCCATCCCCACTGTCCACCGCCCTCTTCCATCAACCCAGCACACACACACACAAACACACACACACACACACACACACACACACACACACACACACACACACACACACACACACACACACACACACACACACACACAGCACACACACACAAATACACACACACACACACACACACACACACTCACACACACACACACACACACACACACACACACACACACACACACACACACACACACACACACACATACAATTTATGAAAGTACATGAATGATCAGTACCACAAAACATGTTGACCATCTCTTAACACGGCCCCCGCACTCCATAATTACACCTCTCCAAGGTATTATTGTTGTCGTAAGGGCAGCTGACGATGATGAGGATTGCCCGCTGAAGCACTTTCCTTGCCAGCTGTTGTTCAGCTCGGAGACTCCCGCGGGGCCATAAACGATTCGTAAGGGTAAGGTGACAGCGATGTCCCGCTCGGCACCTGAGCTGTTTATGACGGGTAAACCTCCGTTTATTGGCGTGCGCCGTCAACACGTGTCAGCCACAAGGTCGGCCCCAGTACCCTAATCCAGGCGCAGTCGGCCGTGCATATATATTATATATATATATATGTATGCACGGCTGTGTAGAATGCTCAGCAGTAAAGATTCCACAAGCTCTTGTCAAGCTTGACCTGGACCCGTGTTTCACATATATATATATCATAATGTCAGCCTTGTGAAGCTCCGCGCCTTTCTAGGGTGTGTATTGTTTACGTATGCTACTCGGCTGCCCAAGTTTCTAGTCTAGTGTTGGTGACAGTGCTGTAGTCGTCTCGTAACGTGGTTTGATTCTGCAGTTCCTTATGCAGATGTTAACCAAACTTCGGTACTGTAGCCAGGTGGATTGGGGGGGGGGGGGGGGGGTAACAACAAAAAGATACACGCAACGTTGATGGTTTCCTAACCGAGACTACGACGTTCTCAACCCCCACCCCCACCCCGCCCCGTTGATTGTTTCCTAACCGAGACTACGACGTTCTCGACACCACCACCACCCTTCCCGCCCCTTTGATTGTTTCCTAACCGAGACTACGACGTTCTCGACACCACCACCACCCTTCCCGCCCTTTTGATTGTCTCCTGACCGAGACTACGACGTTCTCGACACCACCACCACCCTTTCCGCCCCTAACCCAGCACAAAACATTTAAAACTCTAGAGAACATAACACACGCACCAAACGGGCCACCCCCTGTTTAAATGTTGTCGCGACTTCTTGCTATAACTGCTTCAGGCCAGTCCATGGACCGATATAGGTCTAGCCCTTTAGTATAAAAACAGAGTTTTTCACTTCAGTAAAGTTTGTGGTTTGTGGACACTGTCTTGTGACTTTGTCCATCACTTCCTACTGAAACATTAAAATGGCTCTCATCGCTGCCCATCTTAATGCAGGAATCATTCTGGTGGTGACAGTGTAGCGATAGGTATATAGTCTCCCTCTCCCCCCACCTCCATGCCCCCTTCCCCCCCTTCTCCCCGTCCCTAATAAGCCTTATGGTTTCTGTGGACGTTAAGCACCATGTTTACTTACTTACTTACTATTTCAGTAAAGTGTCATAGTTCAGGAGCTCTGTGAGAGTCGAGGTGGACGTCCTGGGCTGTCCGTCCTAACGAGCCTTCTGGTTTCCGTGGACGTAAAGATTTATTGAACCGTGCTTCGGCATTGGTCACAACTTGTCCCTAATATGTCAACTGACATCTGAGGACATTAAGCATCAACTCATCATCTTCAGTAAAGTGTGAGCCGGTTTGGCCAGGCGGCAATTAAGGCTTTAAGCTAGCAAGCAGACAGACGTCGGCTCGATTCCGATCCGGCTCTCATTCTTCTCTCTAAAACTTGTGTTTCATGTAGCGTTGGGTATAGTCGTGTCCCCCTTCATCAAATTTTTTAGTGCAACAACCTCTACTGTTAACAGGGAAAAAAGTCGAACCACAAGCAAAAACTTGGTGCCCCCGTTTATACAATACACGTACGTCTTTTCGTGGTTTGAAAGACGCAGAGAAAAATTAGTCTTGACGGATTGTTGATAGTGATCACACCCTGTCAGCCGCACAGGTCATATGCTGGCGACCATGAACCAAATTACAGTTAAAGTTGGCACTCATTATTCACGTATCGTGTTCTGACAAAGTATAATATATATATGTGTATAGCCGTCATGGTTGACTGGGTGTTAAGAACCAGGTATCTCTCTATCTATCAATCACTGTTCACGTCACGTTACGTCGTTTTACACTGGAAAACGATTGGCCTTTTTTTCTTCTTCTTTTGTTGTTGAGAATCAGTGAAGCGGAGAGACATAAATCAAACATGTGTATTGCTGGCGGAAGGCGA
>OY757546.1:14816649-14818631 GCA_963584105.1 Alviniconcha strummeri | reverse complement strand
CAACATTGCCTTTAAAACAGTCCAGTGTTCGTCTGGCTGACGTTGGCCCTCTCTTGCCCTTTCAAGGAAGAGCGTCCAGCTATTATGCGTGTGTGTGTGTGTGTGTGTGTGTATGTGTGTGTGTGTGTGTGTGTGTGTGTGTGTGTGTGTGAGAGAGAGAGAGAGAGAGAGAGAGAGATTCACTCATGTAACTCCAAGGACGTCTGTGATTGATCCTTCCTCCGTTGGTCTTTATTAGTTGGACATTAATTAGTTCTGTGATCTTCGCCCGTCCGCCGCGTCGCCGTTTCAGATTTCATCGTCTGTTGTCACTGGAAGACTCACCTCATGCGTGCCGTCCGCTGTTATCTGTGTAACAAGCATGGAACGGCGGCTGTTATGTATGTAGCGAGATCTGTGTAGCAGCATGGAACGGCGGCCGTTATCTGTGTAGCGAGATCTGTGTAGCAAGCATGGAACGGCGGCCGTTATATGTGTAGCGAGATCTGTGTAGCAAGCATGGAACGGCGGCCGTCATCTGTGTAGCAAGCATGGAACGGCGGCCGTTATCTGTGTAGCGAGATCTGTGTCGCAAGCATGGAACGGCGGCCGTTATATGTGTAGCGAGATCTGTGTAGCAAGCATGGAACGGCGGCCGTCATCTGTGTAGCAAGATCTGTGTAGCAAGCATGGAACGGCGGACGTTATCTGTGTAGCGAGATCTGTGTCGTAAGCATGGAACGGCGGCCGTTGTTTGTATTGTCGTGCTGACCGGAGATCTGCTCATAGTATCTGTGTCAACTGGCGCCGAATGGTGGTCATACCGTATTCTCATAGTGGCTGCAAAGATTGGCACTAAATGATGATCATGCCGTATCGTGCTCATAGTGTCTGTGACAACTGGTACCGAATGATGGTCATACCGTGTCGCTGTGTCGTGCTGACCAGAGATCTGTGTGTCGTGTCTGTGCTGTAGTGTATAGTGTCTCGGTCCTGACCCGGAGCTGATAAGAGTTGATAAGGGCATCTGTCTCCATGCTTCGGGTCAAAAACCTGGAGTTGGGTCGGGGTTTGGTGGGGGAAAGGGGGGGGGGGGGAGGCGGGTTAATGTCCCTAATTAGCCCGACATCTGAAGACATTAAGCCCCACATCATTGGGGGTGGGGGTATACGTTGGAAGCGGGCAGGGAGGGAGGGTGTATGTTCTCGGATTAGGTCCAACCCAAACCAAACGCGGCAGAACTGTTACGTAGAGAGAGAGAGAGAGAGAGAGAGAGAGAGAGAGAGAGAGAGAGAGAGAGAGAGAGAGAGAGAGAGAGAGAGAATTTCTTTGGGTTCTGTCATTGACGGGACGGCCGAGTGTTGCATTCGTAGCGCCAAAGGCGACACCACTGTTGTCAGGGGGTAACTGAAGGGTATGCGCTGTAGCCTATGTCTGTAAGTAAATAAGTAAACATGGTGCTTAAACTCCACAGAAACCATAAGGCTTATTAGGGACGGGGAGAAGGAGGGGAAGAGGGTATGGAGGTGGGGGAAGAGGGAGATTATATACCTATCACTACACTGTCACCACCAGAATGACTCCTGCATTAAGATGGGCAGCGATGAGAGCCATTCTAATGTTTTATTAATTGTGAGGGACAAAGTCACAAGACAGAGTCCGCTGATCCCTTTTGAAGAGAAGGGAGAGCTGAAGCGGATTCGAACCGACGACCCTCTGCTTACCAGCCTATAACGCCTTACCGCTAGGCCAGACCGGCTCACAATCTGTCAGTCAGAAGCGGCATTTAAAGGGGTGCAGAACTGAATAAGCATCACGGCCGCTGTCTGTGTAACAAGCGTGAAATGGCGGCTGTACAGCCAATAGTAATGGATTTCTTTTTCTTTTTATTATTATTGTTTTGAACAACCACACAGCTGTTATTCACACGATACTTGTAGTCAACGTTTGAAAGTCGCGGAAAACACGACCGTGAGTCCCTGCCATTTTGTGTCCAGCTGTCT
>OY757546.1:14801649-14814149 GCA_963584105.1 Alviniconcha strummeri | reverse complement strand
CTGATTTTCCTGAAAACTTCGGGCGGCCGCTGAAGGGAAACGTGAGTTGAAATAGTGGAATAACAAACTTAAGGAACTGTTGGAACGAAATATGAGATCGGATCTGTATCTATATGTAGGCGCTTTAAGTGGCTGACAGGTCACCCGTTGCTTGGTGACTTGCGCATGGGTCGTTGGCGGGGCGTTGTCCTTGTTTTGAATGTATTTAGTGCATCTGTTGTTTAGTTTAATAGTAGTCAGCGGAAGCTGTGCGACAAGACGTGCAGGGAGTGTGCGTGTGGTGGTGGTGGGGGAGACATCCTGGAAGGTCTGTCGTAAAATGCATGCTGGGTAAACAAGACTCTTATAGATTTTGATATCCTATGAGCTACCGGGAACCTTTTGTTGGGGGGGGGGGGGGGGGTGAATTCATTGCTTTCTCAGTCGATTTTAGTTCACTGGTGCGACCCAAACTGTGCCTGGTCAAACCAACATGCACTTACGATGCTGAACGTTGATTACTATGTAGTAGACTAGTCCCGTGACCAGCTCTCGGTAGCGACTGTATTTGATACACCCGGGTTGTCAACATGACTGTTATTGTCATTCGTTGCCACAAAACTGTATGTTTAAATCCTGTGTATGTATTAAAGATGCTTATTTCCCCATGATGCTTTTTTTTTTTTTTTTTTTTAATGACTGCACACGTAACACATGCATGTTAAACATGATTGTTTTTGTTTTGTTTTTTATCCTTTCAGAGAAAGGAAAAAATGGAAGATACGAGTCAAATACGTTGATCATCCGTCACAGGGCAGTTCAGTTAATTGCGGAAGCTCAGTGGTGGAAAAAAAGAAGTAAAACAAACGACAAAAACACTATTCTGTCACGCACGCACACACGCACGCACGCACGCACGCACGCACGCACGCACGCACGCACACACACACACACACACACACACACACACACACACACACACACACACACACACACACACACACACACACACACACACACACCGATCGGTTTCTGCAAACATTGTGATGTTGATTCAGCGCTTTAATAATTTATATGTTATTGTCATTATTATTTTGTGACTTTTTAATAATAATAGTCATAATGTATAGCCTACTTTTACGTGCTGTTTCTCCGATTGGAGCATTGCTGTAACCTGCTACAATTGCCATGAAGGCAAAGAACAGGGAACCAATACACGTTTATACTGAAAGATGGGACCAGCTAACCATGATGGCTATCAGGGCGAATGTGCGAGTTCACGCTGTAAAATCCCCTGATGGGATGAATAAAGTATTGTGTATTCTGTAAAACAGAAACACAAGTGCGATTTGGTCAGTGGGACGGAAGTCCGTTACTGGGTTATCCTGTTTCAGTGACTGCCAATGAGGATGGGCATGCAGGAGATAGCGGGACACGGCCAAGGGGGACATGAATACAGACCCAAACACGCGGGCGTTTCTCGTTGAACCTTACTCTTCCCGTGTTGACGTCGTTAGGCTGCATTTAGAGGACGTTCACCATCGAGGCGGTGGAATCTTGTTTGTCCGTATTGCCCGCGCTGCCTCAACTAAAGGCTTGGTTTCACACACCTGCCCGTACTCGTGCAGTACCAGCGACGTGTTGACAGTATCCACTTTTAGAAAGCCCGTCGGTTCGCGGTCCTCAAATGGTATGAGGATGCGTTTGGGGCCGGGGAGGGGGGTTTGGGTGTGTGTGTGTGTACACGGAATGAACTGATATGTGGACGTACCAAAGTAGTGTACAGTTCAAGTTCATTTTGCACGCACGCACGCACGCACGCACGCACGCACGCACGCACGCACGCACGCACGCACGCACGCACGCACACACACACACACACATGCACGCACTCGCGCTTGCGCGCTAAAAGTGGATATTTTACGATGAAGTTGGGGGAGCAGCTAAAGTGATGCCATGTCTGCACTGTTATTGGCATGGACCTGTATATAGGTCCATGGTTATTGGTCTTTGAGAGTCCGGGCTGGGCGCGTAGGGCAGGTGCTTACGAGCCGTGTCCAGTGCAGCTGTTCTCCAACAGCACATGGTGGTGGTGCGAGTCGGCTGGATTTGTTTAAAATGTGTGTACCATGGGATGTTCAGCACACAGGTGTTAAAGTCGGTGGAAAGTCGGTGGAAAGAGTGTGTACATTTTCTGAAGCAAAGTTTGCCACTTTATCAGTGCGACTGGTGAAAGCATCGGAAAGGTTAAGTGTAAAATTGTACTCTCTCGGGAAGCCTTTATCCTATCCTGTTCAGACTTTGTACGCTTTTGACATGCATAATATCACGCACAGAGTGCTTTTCGTGCCTTTGGGGTGCATAGAGGGGCGGCAATTGATACCTTTCTGGATTTGATAACGAGGACAAATACGTTTAATGGGGAAGAAAAGAAGAAGAAAAAAATGGTCTTTTCTTGGAGGCTGTTTAAATTATGTCTTTCAAGTTTTGCACGATGATTACCTCCGCTGAGCATGACGTTTCCATGCCGTTTTCGGCGACCTAAATAACTGACACTTTTTCACTTTTTCAGTACAGCCTTAATGTGGGCATTTCTCAGTGCTATTGAAGCGCGGTCTTTGAACCTTTGTGCCTGTGCATCGTGCATCAAGCCAGGGAGGACTATACGTTCTTACATATGTTGGGGAGCGGGGATAGTTCAATGGTTAGAGCGCCGCACTAGTGAATAAAAGGTTGCGGATTCGAGTCCTGCGGCGGGAGAATGTTTTTCGCCACGGTCAGCTTTCTGTGCTGACTCTTATTTCGGTATCCCTTCCTCCCCCGTGTTAACCGCAGTAACACGTAAAAGATCCCGGTCATTCAGCCAAAAGTGCATATGGCAGGTTACAGCTAAACACACATGCAACCTACGTATGTGGCTTCGAGTGAAATGACTCTGTAAACTGGTGCATGGTTGTATGGTGCAAGCAGAACGTGCGCCGAGACAGCGGTAGTTTCACATGGCACCAGCCATTTAACAACCAAATAGAGCTATCAGTACACCAATTACGAGAATTTCTTTCTTTAATTTTTTAAAAAAAACAACAGCAAAAACGGTCTGTAAAAGAATACAGTCATTCAATCAGAATCACGTGCGACATGAGCGCAGCGAGTCTGATCGAGAGCAGAGAATATCACTGTATGAAAGCGATCAGTAATAACAGCAGTCACAATATCAGTAAAACAATACGGATGAATACACTGTGCGTGAAGCCAAACAGACCTGTGATGTTTTCCATTATGTAAAGCGGTCAATAATAACAGCAGTCACAATATCATTAAAACAACACGGATGAATACATTGTGCGTGAAGCCAAGGAGAACTGTGATGTTTTCCATTATGTCGCTGTGGAACACATTCGATGAGCATCGTGATGCTTTTATTAGAGGAGAACAACATTTTTATATCACCTTTCATCGATGCACAGCCAGAGTGGGGCCGATATCTGTTGTGTGTGTGTGTGTGTGTGTGTGTGTGTGTGTGTGTGTGTGTGTGTGTGTCATCCGGCAAGGTCGGTGAGCGCGTATCGTTCATAAGCACATGCTTTTGAGCGCGCGCTAATTACAACAGCAGGAAGCTAGAGCGCGTGCTCATGTTTGAACACGCACGCACTTTTCCTATAGAGCACTCAGTTTTGCTGTCAACAATTGCGCAGTTTTCCGAAATGCCCGGAATGTTTCGACTTGAGTATTCAGTTTGTATTTTTTCTTAAAACATTAATCACTAGTCGAGAAAATGTGTAGTCTGTAGTTTTTCTCAAAAGGCAGAAAGTACACACAAAACAGATAAAACACACAAACACATACAATCCTGGTAAAATATCTACGATCCCAGATACACTCCGTAGGCATTTACTACACAGAAAGAAGGACGCTCTGTTTTAGGCTATAGCTGTGCGCGCTTTGTGACACCAGGCACGGGTGCTTTTCGAGCAAAACCTGTCGCTGCTCTTAACGTTAATGGCTTATACAGTGCAAAAAGGTTGCCTGGCACAGTACCTTCGACCGCTCTGTCATTGCCCTTGTTCTGCGAAGCTACATCGCAGTCTTGTGCGAAGTATTTCCAGATACATGGGAATCTTGTGCGAATTAGTCCTTACGAAGTGGCCGAAGCTGACCGTATGGTGCATGTGATTGGCTAGTCAGTTTTTGACGTGACCGTGCTGTCGGCCATTGTTCACTGCGTTGAGTTTCGATCAGCAGAAAATGGAAGAAGAAACTGCCCCCATTGAGGATGAGACAGATTTTTTTGTTGCCCTGTGGAAGGATCAGAGGATGATATTGATGTTTGTGTTGCCCTGTGGAAGGATCAGAGGATGATATTGATGTTTTTGTTGCCCTGTGGAAGGATCAGAGGATGATATTGATGTTTTTGTTGCCCTGTGGAAGGATCAGAGGATGATATTGATGTTTTTGTTGCCCTGTGGAAGGATCAGAGGATGATATTGATGTTTGTGTTGCCCTGTGGAAGGATCAGAGGATGAGATTGACGTTTTTATTGTCCTGTGGAAGGATCACAGGATAGGATTGACGTTTGTGTTGCCCTGTGGAAGGATCACAGGATGAGATTGACGTTTTTATTGTCCCGTGGAAGGGTCATAGGATGGGATTGATGTTTGTGTTGTCCTGTGGAAGGATCAGCGCATGCTGCGGGATGCTGCTTGATCCTAACTGCAAGAACAGAAATCGCCGAACATTTAGGCGCGGATGTCCCGCTTTTTTAAGAACCGAAGTGACAGAAAACATCTTCGCCAAGTGCTCCTTTGACAAGTCGGCGAAGCTATAAGATCTCTAAGTTCAGTGTGGGCGCTTATTGACGACAGCAACAACAACAACAACAAAAGTTAAAAAGAAGAAGAAGCGCACTCTGTTGTATGTAGGCCTTTCAGCAAAACATATCCCCGCAAGAACCCTCGTCCTGATATAACCGTATTGTTTTACTGGACGCAAAAACAAAACAGAATTATTTACTTACCGCAAACCCCGAAAAACTGACACGTATATGTGACCTGTTTTTTTATTTTATTTATCGGACGTAACAGTAACACCGACACCCGTTACGTATCAGGGAGGTTCGATAACGTCCAGACCGAATTGACGCACAATAATTGGCTGTTGGTGATTACTTGCAGTATCATCTTGCGGGGTCGGGTTTCTTGTCTTGCTATAATTGGCACCGCTGATGCGGTCGGCGCATATTGCCTTCCTTCATTCAGGAGGAGCATCAGTTCCGTGGCGTGGTGTGTGTGTGTGTGTGTGTGTGTGTGTGTGTGTGTGTGTGTGTGTGTGTGTGTGTGTGTGTGTGTGTGTGCCTCCAGGTCTGTCTGTCTGTCTGTTTGTCTGCATATTGGCTTCCTTCGTTCGGGAGGAGCGTCAGTTTTGTGTGTAGAGGTTGTGTCCGTGTGGGTGTCTGTCTGTCTGTCTGCATATTGCCTTCCTTCATTTGGGAGGAGCATCCGTTCCGCGTGTGTGTGTGTGTGTGTGTGTGTGTGTGTGTGTGTGTGTGTGTGTGTGTGTGTGTGTGTGTGTGTGTGTGTCTTTCCGTGTGTATTGGTAAGTGTTTAAAGGCCTGTCGTGGTGGCACGTGTGTGGCTTGATGACTAGGGTGTGATTTCGCTAGGTGGCACGACTGGAGGTGTGATTTTGCTATGTGTGTGCCCGTGTGTTTAGGTCAGTTGTATGACACGTGTCAAACTTGATGACTGTGTGTGTGTGTGTGTGTGTGTGTGTGTGTGTGTGTGTGTGTGTGTGTGTGTGTGTGTGTGTGTGCGGGCGCGTACACACAAACACATGCGCGCACGCGCTTTGGTCAGTACTGAAAGGCGTTTTGCGTGGCACGTATATCTGACCCGATGACTACATGTGTGAGCTGGCTGTGTGTGGACTGTGCAGAGGTGGCATGGGACCGTCCGTGATGATGGCGACGTGTCGGCCAGTGCTGTGTGTGGTGACGCTGGTTCTCCTCTTCACCCTTGTCACAGCCAGGATAGCCGGGAAAGTGGCTGAGGACGATGGCAGTTATAAAGGTACACACACACACACACACACACACACACACACACACACACACACACACACACACACACACACACACACACATACATTCAATCACGCACGCACGCACACGCACGCGCACACACACACACACACACACACACACACACACACACACACACACACACACACACACGCACACAAACACACACACACAGGTCCACAAACACACACATATGTAATCGTGCCAGGTGGTTGTCACAGACTGCTTTTGTCTGTTGTATCAGCTCGTCCCCGCGAGCCAGCCCATCTGCCCGTGGCCAGTGCGCACGACGGACGGGGACAGCCCGACGCGAGGGCTCAGCCGGCGCCGCATCAAGACCGCCAGTGGCACAGCCAGAACCAGCAACCGCAGCTGAATCAGAAGCAGCAGCTGAACTATCAGCCCAAGCAGAGTCAGCAACAGAAGGTTATCCAACAACAGCAGCTCAACCTACAACACCAGGTGCAGCAGCAGCAGCTGAACCAGCAACAGCAGGTGAACCAGCAGCAGCAGCTGAACCAGCAACAGCAGCTGAACCAGCAACAGCAGCTGAACCAGCAACAGCAGCTGAACCAGCAGCAACAGTTGGACCAGCTGCAGCAGCTGAACCAGCAACGGCAGCAGCAACAGGTACTGAACCAACAGCGGCAGCTGGACCAGCAAGCTCAGGTGAACCCCAGTCGCCAGCACCAGCGGGTGCACGTGTTCAACCAGGGCCAGCCACCCGTTGCCAAGTCCCGCCATGAAGACGGGCAGATCGCCGGACAGCAGGCGGGCGGCGTTGTGGGCGTCCCCCACCTCCCTCAAGGACAGCAGCAGCAGCAGCAGGCCCACACGGACCGCCTGCAACAGAAGCGGCTGGACGAGCAGCGTGCGGCGCAGCAGTCGGTGTTCCAGCAGCAGGAGGAGCTGAGGCAGAAGCAGCAGGAACGGGTCCGGCAGCAGCAGGAGACCATCCGCAAGCACGTGGAGCAGCAGCAGCAGTACCAGCTGCACCTCCACCAGCAGGAGCTGCAGCGACAGCAGCAGCAGGGAAATGTGTTAAACAACAACAACAACGTCCTTAACAGCGCGGGAAGCAATCTCAACAGCGACATCAACGCCCACAGGCAAGACCCTCTGATTGTGGAACCCCCGAAGCGTACAGACCACCCCCCCGCCGGCACCAAGGCGCCCACCCCCCGTCTCCACCAGTCCGACGTGGGGGGCGCCGGGTCCGTCGTGGGACACGACAACGGCGACGACAACAACGCCGTCAACAAGCCGCCGTCGCGGGACGACGACGACAACAACAACAACCGTCGTCCAACGGGCACCGGCAGGGATGAGGTCCCAGACGCCCCTCACAACGCCGACAACAACATCAACAACAACGAGGGTTTGTCGGACGAGTTCCGGCGTGGGCTGATCAAGAAGGTGCAGGGGGAGGAGGAGAGCAACCTGAACAACGTCCCGGTGCAGCGCAACGCCTTCCCCCCCGAGCAGCCCGTGCGGGAGATTGGGGGGCATGCACGTCAACTGGGACTGGGAAGACTTCTCCATCACCTTCCAGAACTATGGGGCGGCGGAGATGAAGGTCAGTGATGGGGCGGAAATGACGCTGTCTTGTGCAGGGCTGAAGAGCCTGAGGGGCCGAGACAGTAGGAGAACAGAATTCATAGCTAGTTACTAGTAGGACAGCAGTGCTCTCTCTCTCTCTCTCTCTCTCTCTCTCTCTCTCTCTCTCTCTCTCTCTCTCTCTCTCTCTCTCACCCCCCTCCACTCACACCTGCAGGCAGGTGTGCGCACGTCCACACATACGCAGGCACGCACGCGCGCTCAGGGATGCTGGAACGCGCGCGCGCACACACACACACGGGTTAAGAAGGAAGGAGAGTAACCCCTGGATCTCCCGTTTCAGTATGAAACTCTCTCTCTCTCTCTCTCTCTCTCTCTCTCTCTCTCTCTCTCTCTCTCTCTCTCTCTCTCTCTCTCTCTCGTCAGAATATATTGCCTGTGACATTGATGAGTAACCTAGTTGTGCCTATTGCGGTCAATTGTATTGCTAGTATCGATGTTGCTACCGCTTTGTAATACTGTATAAGTTTTGTAAATGTCATTAATAATCTTTATATGTGTTGTCTATGTAGCATAGCAAGGACAGATTGTAAGAATAGGCTACTGCCTAAAATCTCCATCCTTGAGTAATAAAGTTCTGAGTTCTCTCTCTCTCTCTCTCTCTCTCTCTCTCTCTCTCTCTCTCTCTCTCTCTCTCTCTCTCTCTCTCTCTCTCGCTCTCTCTCGCCAAGGACTAGTTGTTAGACAGGTCTAAATGAACCTAAACTACAATCCTTGGAAAATAAAGTGTTCAAGTTCGAGTTCTCTCTCTCTTTCTCATGGAACGTTCCGAAGGAACGGGGTGAGGGGCAGGGGTAACGTTTCTAGAAGCTAAGTCTTTGACGCGGGTTTTTTCTTGGACATTGTATTACAAGCAAAATTGTCCAGACTGTATGATACGATAGCCTCTGTTGAGGTTTACACATTCATGGCAGTTTTACTGGACCGAATTTCAGTGCACCGGCTATGCCTGAAACAAAGCTGAGAACTATATTTTCCTTGTTTACGCGTATAAACAAGCTAAGCTCGCTGTATGAGTGAGTGGCGTGGAATCCTGGGAGAAAATGAACGCATTTCCGGATTCTGCCAAACCTTAACCTTGAGGTTTTCTCAGACAAACCGTCAAGCTGACGGGAGAGTCTGAGATTAAAAAACAAAAAAACATATATGTATATGTAAAGTTGAGTATTTTAACGTTTTTAATTGCGCGTTGTGTCTGATCAGTGTGTCTTCCTTTTATATATACTTTTTTTATTGTTAATTCATGCAAAAACAAAATCAAGCAAGGGAGTTAATTCGCGCTCGAAAAACGTCACACAAACACAACCACAAAGACCGGAGTTGCCTACAGTAACTCTCACCTAGCATGCGAGTAAATACAAAGTACATGAACTCCACCAGAGGCACATGCTCTGTTCATGGAAAAGACGACTGGGAAGTGGGGTAACAGTCATTTCCTTTCCCTGTCAGGTTCGTCGAGCTCCCCACGCCACCACTGGGGAGCCGTGGCCGCTGCCGCAATACTACACCAAGAAGGAGAAGAACGTCCTCGTGGTGGACCCCAACTTTCAATTCGTCGTCAACAGCAACATCTCTTGTGACATCATCGATCAGGTCAGTTCATGTTCCTTTGTGGGTTTGTCTTCGGGTCAGTGGATATTTCTTTGTAGGGTTCTTTCGCCGGGTCTGTTGACTTTTCTTTGTGGGTTTGCCATCAGGTCAGTTGATGTTTCTCGGTGGGTTTGTCATCGGGTCAGTTGATGTTTCTTTATGGTTTTGCCTTCAGGTCAGGTGATGTTCTCGGTGGGTTTGTCAGTTGATGTTTCTTCGTGGTTTTGCCATCAGGTCAGGTGATGTTTCCGGGTGGGTTTGTCGTCAGGTCAGTTGATGTTTATTCGTGGTTTTGCCATCAGGTCAGGTTATGTTTCAGGTCAAGTGACGTTTCTCGGTGGGTTTGTCATCGGGTCTGTTGATGTTTCTTTGTGGGTGTCTTTGTTTTGTATGCTTCTCCTCACTCTTGTTTGGCCCTCCTGGTTGTGTCGGTCGTGTCTGTCACATGTGTTTGCGTGTCGTGTCTGTCCTGCCTTTCTGTTGGGTCTCTTTGTGTGCACGTCTCTGTCTACTGAACGTCACGACAGCGTACCACCCCCATACCCCCCCACCCCCCCAAAAAAAAGCCCGACCCCCGCCCCTTCCTGTCCTTTACTGCCCCTCTCTTCACCGGCTGATGCATTGCGTGCAGGCGATAGAGCGGTACCGGAGCCGCATCGTGGAGCAGGCTATGGAGGACATGTATGACAACTTGCAGAACGCCGAGGGCACCAGCCTGGAGGCCCCGGAGACCAAGTACCGTTCTGCTGTCTACCAGAAAGCACCCGTCCTCGCCAAGTTCTCCCTCAAGATCCGCAAGCCCTGCACCGTCTTCCCCTCGCTGGAGAGTGACGAGTCCTGTGAGTGTCAGGTGTTAGATTAATTAATTTTTTTTTTTTTTTTTTAAAGCCGACAAACCTTAACGCTGAGGTTTTGTCAGACGGTGTCCAAGCTGACGGGAGAGTCGGAGATACTAAAATAAAAATAAAAACGTGTCACTTTGTCACCACCGCACGGGTGACAGAACGTGTCTGTTTGTCAGCACGCACGAGTGACAGAAGGTGAAATCATTTTTATTTGTTTCGAGTGAGGGTACACGCGCACACGCACGCACCTACACACACACATACACGCGCGCGCGCACACACACGCATGCACGCACGCACACACACACACACGCACACACACACACACACACACACACACACACACACACACACACACACACACACACACACACACACACACACACAGGTGGTGGCGGCGCCTGTGTTGACCTGGTGAGTGTGTGTTGATGCGGTGTTTACATGGTGTAAGTGTGCGTTGACACGGTGTCGATGCACTGTTAACGTGGTGTTCGTACGCATGCGTTGACACGGTGCGCTGTTGACGCCGTGTGTGTACGTGTACGTTAACACTGTGTTGATCGTTGATGCAGTAATGACGTGGTGTGTGTACGTGCACGTTGACGCGTTGTTGATGCAGTCATGATGTGGTGTGTGTACGTGTACGTTGACGCGGTGTTGATGCAGCCATGACGTGGTGGTGTGTGTACGTTGACGCGGTGTTGATGCAGTTGTCACGTGGTGTGTACGTGTACGTTGACGCGTTGTTGATGCAGTCATGACCTGGTGTGTATACGTGTACGCTGACGCGGTGTTGATGCAGTCGTGACGTGGTGTGTGTACGTGGACTCGGTGTCGATGCAGTGTTGACGTGGTGGTTGTGTGTTTACTCCTGATGCAGATGACCTGGTGGTGAAGAAGGTCGTCAGCGTACCTGTGGGCCAACGAGGTCTGGGGCTTGCTGCGCGGGCTGGAGACCCTCAGTCAGCTCATCTGGCGGGGCTCTGATGATCGGGTCAGTATCTAGTCTTTCCATCTACCCCTCCCCACCCCACTGGCTTGAGACTCTCAGCTCATCTGCCGGGGCTCTGATGGTCGGGCCAGTCTCTCTCCATCTACCCCCCTACCCCCACTCCCTTCTTTTATTTCTGTCTTCTTCTCGCTTCACTTTGATTTAAACGGCCTGGCCTCATCTTGGCCTGTCCCTTTCCTGTCTTGTCTTGCTTTGTCATGTTTTGTTCTGTCTTGTCGTGACTGGAATAGTGTCTGCCTGCCCCAGTATGTCAAGTACTTTTTTTATTCCATTCTAAGGAAAACGTGAATGCCAATAACAGACACACAAAGAAGTAAAATCTACATAATTATATAAAAGACTGACAGGCTAAGAGCGCGTAATGATGCACTAATACCTATAAGCATTAATTCAATATAATATATATAATTATTACTTATGGAAATGCGCTGTAAGATAAACAGTATCACACACGTTAGTATGATTGACATATGTGATCAATTTGATTGATATCTGTTGGTTTCAGTGCATGTGTGTATTAATTGTGCGAGTGGTTTTTGCTTTGTTCTTAACCCCCCTCCTCCCCCTCGCGTAAATTGAAAATACAACCGTAAATTCACGATAATTAATACATCTGTTGCTGCCTCGGAGGCGGTAAGTTACTCTTTATGTCTGGCTCGGGTCATTTACGTTGCAGACCTGTACACGCCTTCGGCCTTAGATCAGGTTTGGTGAGAGAAAGCTGTTTTATTCAGTGACTGCAGCTGTTGTCTGTATAGCAACTGTTATCTATGCTTTCCCGTCTTCTGTTTTGAACTTTTGTAACAACAGACTGTTCTCAGCTCGGTGTACCTGTAATCCGGAGACAGATGTCTAAGCCGTGGTATATATGTTTTGCATAACAAAAATGTCTTGAACTGATTGGTGTCTCTGCATCCCTTCTGTCTGTCTGTCTGTCTGTCTCTGTCTCTCTGTCTCTGTCTGTCTGTCTCTCTGTCTCTGTCTCTCTGTCTCTGTCTCTCTCTCTCTCTCTCTCTCTCTCTCTCTCTCTCTCTCTCTCTCTCTCTCTCTCTCTCTCTCTGTTGTGTGTGTGGGCGAGGGTGGTGGATTGGGGTGTGTGTGTATGTGGGGGGGGGGGGGGGGGGGGGGGGGGACACATAAAGACGAGAAAGAGATGGATATCTAGACATCTCATGCATGTTTCAGTACAAGTGCTCTTGGCTTCTGTTCTCTAGGGAAATATATCATTGGGTTCTGTGGGTGGGTGGGGGTAGGGGTGGTTTGGGTTTGACCTGTTGTTCTGGAATGGCATGACTGTTTCCCATTTCAGCTGTACGTGAAGGAGAGTGTCATTAGCGACTACCGCGTTTTCACATCGTGGAATTCTGATCGACAGCTCTCG
>OY757546.1:14756644-14801449 GCA_963584105.1 Alviniconcha strummeri | reverse complement strand
ATGAAGACTTACAAAAGTTTTTTGTTAGATTTCTCGTCCTCTTTGTTGGAATTCGATGTTTTAAAATCGCGAAGACACGACCCTCAAGTGCTGCCCTTTTGTGTCCAGTAATCTGTATTAGTGACGTCATAAATATGGCCGGAATGTGTGCAAAAGTATCAAATACGTCACGAGCCAGCCTTTTTCTGCACTTCCTTGGTAAAGAACGAACCAACCTGCACGGAGGGGATCAGATTCGAAGCAAACAAACAAACAAAAATCAGTTGTATAAATATTGCTAGAACAACCAAGTGAAGCTTGCGGATGAAATATTTCTACAGTTTCAGACCAGTTTGGGGTCTTCGGTTGGGGTTTCCCTTTAAAAGGGGGTAATTTATTGTTTGCTGGTCGTTCTGGTGGTGACATTGTAGCGATAGGTATAATTTATAATCTCCCTCTTCCCCCAGCTTCGCTTGTCCTTAATTAGCCTTATGGTTTCTATGGACTATGAAAGAAGCAGAAGCTTGTTCAGCGTTTTTATGTTCGGCAGGAAGTAAATTAAGTTAGCACTGCGGTTGTGAATGGCTTGTTTTGCTAGCAGATCAGTTTTGTTGTAGCGAACAACTAATAATACCTGTGTTCAGTCCCGTGCAGTTCAAGGAGGCGAGTTGGTAAGTAGTGCAGTAGCCAACACCGCCAACAGAATTACATGTTTACGCTCACTCATGCAGGGCGGGGGTTCTGTGGCTCGTTTTTTTGGAGTGCTGCACATAATTATGTCCAAGTGGCGTTGTTGGCAGTCTGCCTCGATACCTATGTTGTGCTTTTCTTCTCTAGGTTACAGCATCGACGAGAAGAAAGTGAAAGGCGGCGAAGCGTGTCTGTGGTCCGAGTACTTCGACAACGAGAACCTCATTCAGACTACCTGGTTAGTCAGCGCACGCGCACCGCACACACGCACGCACACGCACGCACGCACGCACGCACGCACGCACACACACACACACACACACACACACACACACACACACACACACTCCACACACACACACACACACACACACACACACACACACACACACACACACACACACACACACACACACAAACCCGTAAACAGGCTCTCTCTCTCTCTCTCTCTCTCTCTCTCTCTCTCTCTCTCTCTCTCTCTCTCGTCTCTCTCTGACCACGTTTCAGGTGGGGTGATGGATAGCTGTTGGTGACAGTGGTAAAGGCACTGTCTCAGGATCGAGAGATTTTATGGGTTCGAGTCCCGTTTGTGCAACCTCTCAGCCTCTGTATATAGATGTGTGTGTGTGTGTGCGTGCTTTCTGCAGGCCCGCGCTTCGGCTGTGGCGGAGAGACTGTGGAGCAGCAAGGACACACGTAACGTGGACACGGCGGGCGAGAGACTGTCTGAACACAGATGCCGCATGCTGAGGTAGGTTGTCTTGCTGTTTCGTTTTTGTCTTGTCGTGGACACGGCGGGCGAGAGACTGTCTGAACACAGATGCCGCATGCTGAGGTAGGTCGTCTTGCTGTCTCGTTTTTGTCTTGTCGTGGACACGGCGGGCGAGAGGCTGTCTGAACACAGATGCCGCATGCTGAGGGTAGGTTGGTCTTGCTGTCTGTGCGTCTCGTCTCGTCTCGTCTCTTTTTTCTTCTTTTTTTCTTTTTCTTTTTTTTATTAAATCATGTCTTGACATGCTTGATGTAGACAAAGCTGGCACGAGGCTCTAAACTCAAGTACTGTGTGCTGGGGTTGGTCGGTCTTGCTGTCGTTTTGTCGTGTCCTTGTGAAACTATTTCTGAAGCTGTGTTTGATATTCTTATGCTGCTGCTCTCTCTCTCTCTCTCTCTCTCTCTCTCTCTCTCTCTCTCTCTCTCTCTCTCTCTCTCTCCTCTCCTCTCTCTCTCCTCTCCTCTCTCTCTCTGTGTTCAGCTGTTTTGTAGGTAACCAAGCTTTAACAAAGCGATAACTCTTTAATTGTACCCGTTCCTCTGCGACCGTGTCCTACCTACAGACGTGGGCTGAGTGTGGGTCAGATCAGCGGACCAGACTACTGCCTCAAGCGAGGCGTCAAGCGTGGACGGAAGGCGGAGTCAGGTTGCCAAGGCGACGGCTGCAAGTCTGGCGAGCACAACCCCGTTGAGAATCCGGGAATCAACTTCCGCGTGAGAACTGAAGGTGGACGATCTTCGACTGCACCTGGGGTGAGTTGTCTTTGCCTGGAGGTCTTGGGGAAGAGATGCATGTCAGTGCTGATCGACCCCCCGCCGTTTTCCATTGCTGTGGTGGGGTGATTCTGACGTACCCTGAGAGTTCAAGCCTTGGGCCCTGTGAGTGTGTGGTGTGTGTGTGTGTGTGTGTGTGTGTGTGTGTGTGGTGTGTGTGTGTGTGTGTGTGAGTACGTGCATGCTACATGCGCGCCGTGTGTGTGTGTGCGTATGTGTGTGCGTGGGTATGTGGGTGTGTAGGAGCACATGCGCTCCGAGTGTGAGTAGTGTGTGTGTGTGTGCGCGCGCGCGCGTGTGTGTGTGTCAGTGTGTCTGTATAGTTGTGTGTGTGTGAGTGTACGTGCATGGCGGCGTGCACACGTGTGTGTGTTAGTGCATCTGTATAACTATGATTGTGTATGTGCATGCATATCCCCCACCGTTTCGGAAGCTGCACTTCCACTTCACTGTTTGACCTTTTCGTGTTATTATTGTTGTCATACCCCCGTAACGAAGGTTTATTGGAATCGCCGTGTCTGTCTGTCTGTCTGGGTGTTGTCGATATCTTCTCAATGAAGGAAGGAAATCGGTATTTTGCGCCCAGTCAGCCATGACGGTATTTTGGGGGCGATATCTTCTGAACCGCTCAGTCTTTTATAACCAGACTTGCTATGGCGGTGTTTGGCATTAAGTTTATTATTGTCTGGTGTACTGTTGTTCATGTGATGGTGGTGTGTGCATGGTTTCGTGTCCATGTGATGGCGGTGTGTGCATGGTTTCGTGCTGTGCTCATAAAGTGCAGAGGCTTTGGAAGAAATGCAGTAAGTGTGGAGAGGGAGGGGAGAGTTTTTTTGTTTTTGTTTTGTTTCTGTTTTTATCTTTTCAAGGGCTGTCTCACGTCAGCATTGTGTTTAATGTGCGTTGCAACCACACGATCCCCTTTCCCTTGTTTTAAGCGTGAGAGAACAACAGGATCTGGAATCTTTAGGGTCATCTTTATGAATCTGAAAAAGGACAACATTTATGGAAACCGTACATCGTAAACATGGACGCGCGTGCGCGCACATACACACAATCGCGCAAGCACGCACGCGCACGCACACACACACACACACACACACACACACACACACACACACACACACACACACACACACACACACACACACACACACACACACACACACACACTAAAAACATCACTATAGCAGACAAAACATCGACAGAGCAAAATGATATACTGTGTTGTGTTGGAACCAGGGTAGAGCTCTGGTGACAAAAAGCAGTCATGTCATCAAACTACATCACTGCCAATCAACATGTTCGTTTCTTAGCGTTGTACGCCCGTTTGTTGTTTTGTGTGACGACAGCGAAAGTATTGTTATCTTCAGTCGCAGGCATTGTACCAATCGGGGCCATCGACGGTAGGTAGTCGAGACACTGGTTCTGTTCTTTTTTTCTCCTTTTTTTTTTTTTTTTTTGTTGGTTTTGGTGTGTGTTTGCTCTGTGTGAGTGCGCGTGTGTATGTGCGTGCGCACGTGCATGTATGTATGGAGGTATGGAGAGAGAGAGTGTGTGTGTGTGTGTGTGTGAGAGAGAGTGTGTGTGTGGGCGTGCCACTTGCCCCTGTCCACCCCAGGTCGAGTTTGCGTCACTTTCTCATTTTCACCCCGCGATGCGTACACTGCACCAAAGCCCCTTTCTTCACAGTGCAGAAAGAGAAAGGTAACTGGGGCTTTGGGCAATGGTACAGTGCCTATTTGCGCTTCCTTCCTTCCTTCCTTCCTAGCTTCCTGCCTTCCTTGTCGTTTGCTTTTGACACCTGACCTACGTTCTTTGTCACTTGCACAGCAGTCTGCAGCCGGTGTGTGTAGGTACTGTGTAGCACGGTTGACTATAGCATAAAAAGATCCAAACACGTGAAAGGTTAAAAAGAACGCTGTTTATTATGACAAAACACAACATGCACATTTTCGGGTGAGCCCTTTTCAAGCTACAAAACAACAGTTAAACGGTGAAAAATGAGATGTAGGATACTTACCAGACTTCTTACGACTGCAATCTCTTTTTCGACTCGTTTTTTATTTATTTTTTATTTTTTTATAGCGTAAGAAATCACGTTAGAATTTGATTATGTTAATAATTCAAAAAAGTGGCACTAGACACTGCAGCGTGAGTCTTAACAGGAGAAAGGTCTCTTTCAGCGTAGAAAAATAGTCTTCACGCTACGGCTTACGATCTGCATCCTCGTCCCTTGCCCAACATTCTGTTGTTAAAGGGGCTTGCAGCCAGAACAGGGATTCTGCTTCAAAACCTGAAACTATTTACCAAGTGTAGCGTACAGCCATGAGACAATGGCTATATAGACTTGGGATCTGGGGGAAATGATTGGAACTAGGGTCAGAAACCTCTTCTTCTTCTTCTTCTTCTTCTTCTTCTTCTTCTTCTTCTTCTGTTTTTTCTTTTCTTCTTTTTTTCTTTTTTTTCTTTTCTTTTTTTTCTTTCTTTCTTCGTTTGTTGTTGTTGTTTATCGAACGGGATGCATTTAGTACACATAGCTGTAGACTGGTTTGCTTTCTTGGATATGTGCATTCCAGATACAGTTTAAATTTAATTAACGTTTGTTTCACTGTTCGGAAGGTTTGTGTGCCTCCCACCGTAGTTTTTACCATGTCGCAGATATTGTATGTGACATATAGTTCTTCTTACCTCTCAGTCGTCGTTAAATGAGCTTGAACTGTGAAACTGGCAAGCTGTTGTGTCAGTTCCATATTACGTTCAGGAGATTCGGCAGCAGACACTGCTGCGAATGATGCCCTTGTTGTACTGTTCAAATTCGCTTAATAGTAGACTGTGCCGACTATTTATTGGCCATTCGTATTTGGCTCAGTCTTGTTGGACGGAGCACGTTTTGTTGTACTGTTCAATTTCGCTTAATAGTAGAGAAGGCACATTCTTTGAGGATGTTGTTCAGATATAAGTATGTTTCTTTGGTTCGATTTTTTTCGAGTTTCTCAGAGAAATTAATATTTTGAACAAACTGTAAGTGATTGAATCTACACAAGCCTTAACCTTTTACTTAATACGGTTGAATGTTGTTTTTGTTTTTAGTCGATTTTACAAAATAGTGTCTGATGTTGATATAAAGTGTTCCGCCCTGCATGGTATGACCTACTACGTTGAAGACCAGTGTTAAAGACCAATTACTTACTTACTCCAACGTGTTTTTCGCTACTTTTAATGTATGGTTTCTGTGTGACATTTCCCATTTCACGGGTTCCAACGTAATTATTCCTCCTTAGTATTTCAACATTTATTCCTTTAACATTTTCAAGAAAAGTCTGTTGTATTGGCTATGTTCTGTTTGCTGTATTTCCCCCCTTTGACTCATTGACGTGTTTGGTCAGCGTTGGCATATTTTCTGATCAGTGTTCGTCAGGCTGTTCGGCTGTGTCAAACAGTTTCCTTGAGGTGGCTTATTTTTATTTTTAGGCGAGGTCATTAAAATCGTGTGTGATAGCTTAAGTGAACTCTGCCTGTTGATTGTAGTTCCGGCGACCTAACTAGATTTCAGGTTTCACAGCAGCATCCAAAAAGTAAAAGTGAAAGTTGGATTTTCTTAGATATTTGAAGATACGTTCCAAACACACAAGGTTAAAAACAACACCGATTTTAACAGGGCAACGCAAATTTGCCCATGTGTTATGGTGTCGTAATAAAATGAAATGAACGTTCTTTTTAACATTTTGTATGTTAGGGACCTGTTTCAGAACGCTATCTTCTTCTTCTTCTTCTTCTTCTTCTTCTTCTTCTTCTTCTTCTTCTTCTTCCCCCTTTCCTTTTTTGTTGTTGTTGTTCTTCTTCTTTTTTATAAATATTTTATGCAAAGAATTCCATGTGCATAACGCTGTTTTTTGTTGTTGTTGTTGTCTTTGGATTGATTTCACGTAGATGTGCGCAATTTAGGCCACAACATCTTCATATTTTTACGTCTGCTTTTTTGTTGTTGCTGTTGTTGTTTGTTTGGGTTGGTTTGGTTTGTTGCTGGTTTTTGTTTTGTTTTGGTTTTGTTGTTGTGTTTTTGTGTGTTTTTTGGGTTTTTTTTCTTTCTTTCTTTTTTCCTGGAGATTGCAGGATCTAGCTTTCAAATGTTGTTCAAGGACAGTATGTTTAGAATTCTGCAATTATATTTAAGACCTGGGTGACTGGTTGGTGGCTTTGATTTAAGCATAGTACAATTTAGATTTAATCCTATAAAAGATCATTATCCTAGAGGGGCTTGGGTACATTCTCTGTACGAGTTACTCAATTGGATTAAGCGGTTTCGGCGTGTATGTGTGTCGACATTCAGGTTTGCACACACGAGCGTGTATGTGTAGCGATTGTGTGTGTGTGTGTGTGTGTGTGTGTGTGTGTGTGTGTGTGTGTGTGTGTGTGTGTGTGTGTGTGTGTGTGTTTCAGTGCAACCATAATTCCGTAAATTCCGTTAGCTGGTTAATTTGCAACCACCACCAGAGTACTCGCCATGCAGTAACGTGAAGGAGAGTAATAGGGAGAGGGGACTTAAAAACCAGAATAATGTGCAAGTAAATTGTAATAGGGAGAGGGGACTTACAAACCAGAATAATGTGCAAGTAAATTGTAATAGGGAGAGGGGACTTACAAACCAGAATAAGGTGCAAGCAAATCGCTATGCCAACTGACCAGTATATGCTGGACGGGCGTATGGACGGCAGACTGACCAGTGTTCGATGGAGGGCAGGATGATCAGCTGACCAACATCAGATGGACACTGGGACAGCACACTGATCACCTGACCAACATGCGATGGACAGAGGGACATGTGGACAGCAGACTGACATGCTATGGTCATACGGACCTGTAGACAGCAGACTCGTGCCAGACGGACATGTAGACAGTAAACTGACCAGTATGCGGTAGACAGACGGACATTTGGACAGCAGACTGGTCAACTGACCAACGTTCTATGGACATACGGACCTGTGGACGGCAGACTCGTGCCAGACGGACATGTAGACAGTAAACTGACCAGTATGCGGTAGATGGACGGACATATGGACTGCAAACCGATCAGCTGACCAACATGTTATGGACAGACAGACCTGTGGCCAGCAGACTTGCCAAGCATGCGATGGACAGACGGACAGTTAGACAGCAGCCTGACAAACTGACTTACATGCGATGGACAGACGGACATGTGGACTGCAGACTAACGGACCAACATTCGATGGACACACGGATGTATGGGCATCAGTCTGTCCAATGGACTGCTCACTTGTGAGAGCCTCCCGCTTAACAACGATCCTTGTGTGTGTGTGTGTGTGTGTGTGTGTGTGTGTGTGTGTGTGTGTGTGTGTGTGTGTGTGTGTGTGTGTGTGTGCAGCTGTTCCAGGTGGGGGGCAACGTGACCATCCTGGCCATCGTGGCGGTCATCGCCTTCGTGGTGCTGGTCAGCATGTCCCGCTCGTCGGGCAAGCTGTACACCCTGCGCTCCTGCCGACACCGCACCATCCTCATCGTCTTCCTGGGCGTGCTCCTCATCTACTTCATGTGCTACACCACCATGTGGATGCACGTCTTCGAGTTCTCCGGCTCCCTGCGCAAGAGGAGACCCGCGTCGTCGCCCTCCTAATGGTCCGCGTCGTCGGCGAGTCCTGCGCCGGGTTCCATCGGCTGCCTCAGGAGAAGGGGGCACCTTCACTGGCTAAAAGGTGGCTGCGTCAGTGACGATGCTTTGTGCCGTTTGAACCGTTTGCCAGAGGAGACTGGCAAAAAAGATGGATGCGCCAGAGGAGACTGGCAAAAAGATGGATGCGTCGGAGGAGACTGGCAAAAAAAAGTGGATGCGCCAGTGAGGATGCTCCTGCGTAGGTTTAAATCGTGTTCTAGAGGAGGACATTGGCTGGCGAAACGATGGATGATGCGTCACTTGTGCATAGCTTTCAATCGTTTTCCGGAGGAGGTTTTCGCTAGCAGAAAGGTGGGTGCGCCACTGATGGTAGTTGTGCACACGCTGAGATCGTTTGAGATCAAAGAGAGAGAGAGCGAGAAATCGACAAAATATAGTTTGCAAATTGGTGAGTGTATCGAAGACAAGTTGCACACAGCCTGAGACAGCTGGTGTGCTGAAAGAACTGTGTTTATACCCACCCTCCCGTATCGCTGAAGATGCGGGAGGATGTGGTTATGCACATCATTACGTCGCAGGCCCCAAAGGCAACAGCTTCCACTTTGAAATCTTGGATCCAGATCTTTGACTAACGCCGCTGTTGTGTGTCTGTGTATGCTGGGAGGTGGGGCGGGGGGGGGGGGGGGGGGGGGGTTACGATTGGTGGGCATGTTGAATATGTTCTGAGTTCACGGTTTTTGGATCTCTGGCCCTGCAGAAAGCGGCGGCCTCCATCCGAGGTTATAGTTGTTGAAGGAACTTTGTGACGGTGATCATGCCGTAGCGTTGCTTTGTGACACGACGAACACAGCACCGAGATGTTTTGTGACACGATCATAGCAGAGGTGTTTTGTGACACAATGAACATGGCACAGAAGTGTTTTGTGACACAATGAGCATAGCGAAGAGGTGTTTCGTGACACGATGAGCATGGCACCGAGGTGTTCTGTGACACTGAGCATAGCACAGAGGTGTTTTCTCACACAATAAGCCTAGCACAGAGGTGTCTTGTGATACATGGATCATAGCACTGAAGGTGTTTTGTGACACGATGAGCATACCACTGAGGTATTTTGTGAAACATTGGGTGTACCACCAAGCTGTTTAGCCGTGAAAATACGGTGGTCTCAGGACAACGCAAGTTCCTCTCTGCACCCTACGAAAGAGGCATTGTTGGACTTTGCAGGGGCTGCGCTGTGATGAAATCCTGTGCGAGCCAACACGCGGCCATGCAGACGGCAGCACGGGGACATGTATGCCGTTTGTGCCGCGTTGTTTGTCCACTGCCCCAGTTTGGACAGCGGCTACTTGACACTGGCCTACAACCGCTAGCAATTTTGTCTAGAGCTGTGACGTTTTTTTGCCATGCTCTGCTGTGTGGAGGGAGGGAACAAACACGGTGGTGTAGCCGTCCGTGAGACAGAGGACTTAACACAGTCTGTGGGACGGGGCGCACGTGCCGCCTGATATATATACACACAGACAAGTCACCCGTACCATGCCGGCAGCTTTCCGGTCTGAGTGGTCATCGAGTGGCGGTGGAGGTCTTCATGTGGACTGTGGTGCCAGAAGGAAGCGTTGTCCTGTTTCCACAGACTGATTCTGGGTGTGCGGCCAGTTGCTGTGGTACCAGAAAGAAGCGTTGTCTTGGTTCCAGAGACTGATCCTGGGCGTGTGGCCAGTTGCACACTCCGAGCATCGCTTTCCGGCACCTTCCTCCAAACTCTGCCAGTGATTAGAGGAAGGATGTCGAAAACCAGTGCTTGGAGTCTGGGTCAGTTGCTGTGCTATCACAAAGAAGGGTCTTTCCTGGTTCCACAGACTGATCCTGGGCCTGCGGCAAGTTGCGGAATGTCACAAGGAAGCGTCTTCCTGGTTCCACAGACTGATCCTGACCGCCTGGTCATTGCTGCCGCCCGCTCTCTGCGCGCCTCGTCACAGGCCGGGCCTCACGTGCTCATCTCACACTTCCGTCTCCTTCTTCCGTTGGGACTTGTTCTGGGGGAGCGAGAGTGTGATTCGTGGCCGACAACGAACTAGACCGGACGCGTAACAGCTTTTCCTGCCGCCGGCACCGGTACCGGTACGGGCGGTGCCTCCGCCGGAAAGACAAACAGAAACAAGGGAAAAACACACCATAAAATCCCCGTTCCAACTGTAGGGTTAGAGAAGGCACACGTTTACTTGCAGTTATTGTTTGTCAGTTTGTTTGCTTGCGCGGGTGGGGATGGGGGGCAGCACCATAATGAGTGGGGGGGGGGGGGGGGGAGAGGGGGGTGTTGTTTGTACCATAATACATGCGTGGGTCGATCTCGTCACCTTCAGCCAGACTGCTACCTGGAGGAAGTGCCAAGACATTCTGCAAACAAACGTCGACCCGCATCTAAGGCACAGCTGTGACACGTGTAACGAGGTTTGTTCCAGGCCGTCGCTTGAGCCTTTTCACTGTGTGTGTGTGTGTGTGTGTGTGTGTGTGTGTGTGTGTGTGTGTGTGTGTGTGTGTGTGTGTGTGTGTGTATAGCGGGGGCGGGAGGGTAGGGGAGGCGTGTGTGTGTGTGATTACATTGCTATGTTGCTAGTTTTCGTGTGTGTGTTTTTCATATATATATCTTTTTTCTTTTTTGTTGTTTTGGGGGGATTTGTTTTTTCTTTTTCTTTTTTTCTTCTTCTTTCTGCTTCTCACCACGCTTCAAGTACATGTATGCCCATTGCTGGATCATGTGACCTGAAGATGTGTCTGCTTCGGTAAACGTGGATAGCCAGCGGTAGTGACGATGGCGGTGGCAGACACGAGGGATGCGTGTGTCGACATGTTGGCTATGCGCTGTTGCAGACACGTCGTCAGACAGGGAATGGCCTTCTCCCCGTTTTAGGACATCGAATTGGTTAAGTCTGTGTATACTGGCGGTGAGTGTGCCAGTATGTGTGTGTGTTTGTGTGTTTTTGTCAGTGTGTGTGTGTGTGTTTGTCAGCGTATGTCTAGCCTGGGCAAAGTGTATAGAACTAAGAGATTGAGAGTTTGGTGCTTCTGTCAGTGGACCCAGGACCTGTTCGCGGTTCTATTGGATAGTTTGTCACGTTACCTGTTTCTTTCCTTCCTTCTCTCTTGCTCTTTTGGACACTGCCCACGCTGCTGGACTGTCAGGAGATGACTCTTTCAACACCCTGACACGCAATAATGCAGCCCTGATGGCTGAGTACAGGCTTCTCCTCGGTATAGGGTTATATTCCTTAGCGATGTAAACAGTTGTTTGTAATCCTGTCTCGTGTGTGTGCGTGTATGTTGTAATCCTGTCTCGTGTGTGTGTATGTGTGTTGTAATCCTGTCTCGTGTGTGTGTGTATGTGTGTGCGCGTGTGTTGTAATCCTGTCTCGTGTGTGTGTGTGTGTGTGTGTGTGTGTGTGTGTGTGTGTGTGTGTGTGTGTGTGTGTGTGTGAAATAACATTTTAAAGTGCATTCCATAAATTTGGCCCTCTTTTCAAGCTACGGTTGCTCAAAACATACACAGATTTCTTTTTTAGTGTGTTTGTTAAGTACCAATCCGTTCTGTCAGACGTGGTCTGACGTTCTGTGTACGATGAACACCGCGCGAGTTTTATGTCCCATTTTTAAGATAGCGACTTTTATGAAATTGTACAGTTGTATAAGAAAACAAAAATTCTAGTTTTTGTGCGTACTGACATCCGTATTGTCAACATAAATCTGATGATATTTATTTTAGGAATTAACGCGGGTGTTCTTTTTGCGAGAGGACAAGAATAGCCAACGTTGTTACACTTAAAAGCTAAGTTATGTCACTCTGTGTGTGTGTGTGTGTGTGTGTGTGTGTGTGTGTGTGTGTGTGTGTGTGTGTGTGTGTGTGTGTGTGTGTGTGTGTGTGTGTGTGTGTGTGCTAATGATAGATCAAGCCTAGTTTGAATTTGCTTGGTGTTGTGAATGTATCTTTCATTTACGAATAAAGTGGAAAGGTACATGCGAGCGCAACTGTTTCGCCAATAAGATCTGGCGGCTTCTCTAAGATCGCTGAGATTCTCATTATGGGCTGAACAGGCAGCCATTAGTTGTGGCAGTGACAAGTATTATGTGCTTGACTATAATATAAGCCAAAACAACTGTGTCCGTTCGGAACGCGTTGGTGTTCGGTTGGTTTGAAGGTCAAACTTGTCTCTGTGTCTCTTTGTCAACTAAAAAATCCAGCTGTATTCCTGCTCATTTGAAGTTCAGTTAAAAAACTGTTTTTTTGTTGTTTTTTTGGTCTCTGTATGTCCGAGTGCTGCTCCGTGTGAGTTGACCTCGGCAACTCTCGGTTTTGACTTGAGCCGTACAAGTTACGTTGGCGCTTGGGATTACCTGTTCTGATTTGTGAAACGTTTCCCAACGTGATTATGTGATTATATTTGTTGTGATGCACAAGAGTTCTCATGTTTTAGCTCAAGTGTCTTTTCTGTTTGTTGAACTGTTTTAAAAGTTCCGATTTCTCTCAGGTGTGCGCAGTTCTTTTTCTTTGAATTGAGCAAAACAAAAATCCTTGGACGTTTTAAAGAGAACCTGACCCCTCTCTCTCTCTCTCTCTCTCTCTCTCTCTCTCTCTCTCTCTCTCTCTCTCTCTCTCTCTCTCTCTCTCTAAAATGTATTTCGTTTAACTGTAGCCGTGATCTTGTAGCGAACAGCAAGAAAACTGGTCACGGCTTGACTGCACGTTCAAAGCAAAATATCCCTGAGGTCATAACTAGTTGCCATTATTTCTGTTTTTATGGTGAACAACTTCGCAGTGAAACATGTTTTGACGACGGTTCAAGTTAAAGGTGCGATATTTTATGGTTCTGGGTTACTGTAAAAGTGGGTCGCTTTCAAGATGTGTATGCCGTGTTTGCGTACACTACTGACGTCCGGTTGGAAATGTTTTGATACTGCATTTTCCCTATGACCTTTTTTTTCTTTTCTTTTTTTCTTGTTTTTCTTTCTTTCCTTTTTTTTTTTTTTTTTTTTTTTGCGTTTCGGCTTAACATGTTTTGACGACGGTTCAAGTTAAAGGTGCGATATTTTATGGTTCTGGGTTACTGTAAAAGTGGGTCGCTTTCAAGATGTGTATGCTGTGTTTGCGTACACTACTGACGTCCGGTTGGAAATGTTTTGATACTGCATTTTCCCTATGACCTTTTTTTCTTTTCTTTTTTTCTTCTTTTTCTTTCTTTCCTTTTTTTTTTTTTTTTTTTTTTTTTTTTGCGTTTCGGCTGTCGGATTTCTTCACTGCAGTTAAAATGTTCTTCTTCTCTGTCACATGCTGTTAGGTGTTCTGTGTCTTGCCATGTCCTAGCACAAGTCCTGCCATGTTCAGTCACGTGTCCTACCCCATGACATTAAAAATTAGTTGGCTTCCCGATGAATTCATTCTGAGGTGATCGCCTGTTACATGGTCTGCCCCATGACATTTAAGATTACTGGCTTCATAATTATTTTGGAGGGTGAGTGGGCGGCTGGGGGTTATTTATGATGTATGCCTGCCATGTTCTGTCGTGTCCTGTCACATGTTCTGCCCCATGACATTCAAGATTAGTTGACTTGCGACGGATTCATAATGATGTGATCGCTTTAAGAGCCGTATCCGTTCACCTGACCTTGCAGCTAAAGAAACATTGGTCTTTGGTCCCACACAGTCCAGCATTTATTGTTCTGTAATTTATTGATGCGTTCAAGAGGAAGTCCGTCATTTCCACAGTCACTGTGTTTCGTGGGCGAGTCGGTTGTTTCCTCGTAGCATAATCCTGTGATGGCTGTTTGTGTTGGTCATGCTGTTTATGATGTCCACTGTTAAATGCCTCGCCAAGACCGTTAAAATCAGTCGTTTTAGGAAGGGAGTTCTGTAGCTGTAGTGTTGGACTTGAACGATCTTTTAACTAATAACATTGCTACCATTCTCCGCACTTCCCTATCCCCATCCTATTCCCAGTGTCCCCTTTTTCATCAGTCAGCTGACACCTCATTCCAGGCTGTATTTGTTTTCCTCTGTGTTCGCCTTAAACATGCATCGCGATTAAGATCAGTATTAAGCAAAGTTGCTCTGGATTAACCCCTTCGCTGCCCTGACGGCGTCATATGACGTCACTGGCAAAGTGCTTTCCTTCTACTTACAGCATGTCGTATACTTTCCTGCTTGAAATCCGACTTTTTGCCTATTCGTCTCACGTGAAACAAAGATTTCAACAGCAGCACTTTTGGTCAGCTTCGCCTTTTCTTGAGATTGCATGGCCTTGGGAAGAAATTACGTCAAAAATGCAAAATTCATGGCAGCGAAAGGGTTAATAAATGGTTTAAGGGCTGAACACATCATCTGCAAAATGAGAGAAGGAAAACAACAACAACAAAACTTGCTGAAAGATTTGATGCCCCCGCCCCCGATAATAATAGTGAAAAAAGACAATCGAAACGATGTCTGTAATAATCGCAGAACCTGAGCCTGCTTCTAGTTTGTCGCACACAACGAGTGTTGACTGGCTTCTGCGCATAATCGTAATGTAATCAAATGTATGGCATTTGTAACCGGTCATAATTCACCATGTAACGATGAACATTGACTATTTACTGTCTTAGCCTTTATGAATGCGTCTCTAGCTGGTATGTGCCCAGGCGGACATTTTCGAAAATATTACGAGTCATAATAATACATACGCGCAGATATTACGATTTTGTTTTACCTGTCTTATTATCTTCGCTTTGATTTGATTTCCTCATTGGTCCTACTCGACAATACTTATAGGTGTATGTTGTCATTTTGTTGTTTTGTTGTTGTTTTTTGTTTTTCCGTCATTGTTGGTGACGAACTAAGTATTGTTGGTATTACCATTTTGTTTCGAATCTTGGTATCTTCTTCATCCGCCCACCCCCAACTCCGTGTTAAAAAACAAAACAAAAAACGAAACATAAATGTATGTATATATGTATATATATATATGTACTGTGTGTATGTATTTTGTCAGAGACTGACCTTTTAACAGAACAGGGTGTCTGAATGATTGGCGACTGGACGGAGGTTTTCCGCTAATGCTTGTGAGGCTTTTGCTGCACAGGAACGTTTTGCGCTAATGCTTGTGAGACTTTTTCTGTACGAGACCGTTTTCCGCTAATGCTTGTGAGACTTTTTCTGTACGAGACCGTTTTGCGCCAATACTTGTGAGGCTTTTTTCTGTACGAGACCGTTTTGCGCGAATACTTCTGAGGCATTTTTCTGTACTAGAACATTTTGCGCCTGTGCTTGAGGTTTTCTGTTGTAAGACATCGTTTTGTGCGAATTGCGTGTGAGGCTTTCTGTGGTGTTGTGCAAGACGTCACTTTCTTTGCGTATTGGAGAAGTTATAATGATGTATACATACAAGGTACTGTTGCGTGTGTTCATTCCAGTGACACCACAGTTCATATGCCATATATGTTCTCTCTCTCTCTCTCTCTCTCTCTCTCTCTCTCTCTCTCTCTCTCTCTCTCTCTCTCTCTCTCTCGGTTGGGTGGTTCTGTTTCGTGTTTCTTTTGTGGTCGATTTTTCTCGGGCAGTGTTGAGTCGGTCATATGGCTGAGCATATTTTATAACCATCATCGTGTTACAAGTACGAATAACCCTGATGGACATGATGAAATGTTGACAGTTGGTTGTTTCAATGAAATTTATGCACGCTTGTTTTGTTTGTTTTTCATGGTTTTGCTTTGAATGTTTTTGTGGAGTTGAATGTTTTGACTGAGAGTGTCGTATGTTTGTTAATATAGTATTTATTTCTTCCTTTTTTCTTTTTCTTTTTCTTTTTTTCTTTTTCTTTTTCTTCTTCTCTCTCTCTCTCTCTCTCTCTCTTGTTTTCCTTCTTCTTTTGTTTCATTTCACTTTTTCCCATGCTTCGTCCATGTCTCGTCTAGTCCCGAACTAGCGCATTGCAAGCAAAATGCAATAACTCATCGATCAGCTATGTCTAAAAACATAAAGGTTAATTGGTGCAATTCAGTCCATCGTCGTCATCGCGCGCGCGCGTTTGTGTGTGTGCGTGTGTGTCACTCTGTGTGTGTGTGTGTGTGTGTGTGTGTGTGTGTGTGTGTGTGTGTGTGTGTGTGTGTGTGTGCCGAGAAGCAGGGCATGACTACGACCCGTTCCGCTTCAGTTTGTTTGAAAGAAGCAATACTCTTGTCCTGTCTGAACCTTAGTTTGCCGGAGGCATGGTCGTGCAGGGAATGGCTGCTGTTTTGTCCGCTTGGTGACCGTGTCGGAGCGTACAGGCACATCTTACCATTCCTTCCCATGCAGGGAATGGCTGCTGTTTTGTCCGCTTGGTGACCGTGTCGGAGCGTACAGGCACATCTTACCATTCCTTCCCATGCAGGGAATGGCTGCTGTTTTGTCCGCTTGGTGACCGTGTCAGAGCGTACAGGCACATCTTACCATTCCTTCCAAAAAGGTCATTGCTTGCTTGGTTTGCTAGCTTTTTTATGTTGTTTTGCGCGTTGCTTTATTTATGTTGTTCTTGTTTTTTTGTTTTGTTTTTTTCATTTCTTTCTTTACATCGAAGTAGTTTATCTCCGTGTGTTTGCTTTTGTGTCTGCGTGTGCGCTCGCGCGCGTCTGTTCATGCGTGTGCGTGTATGCGCGCGCCTGTGTGTGTGTGTGTGTGTGTGTGTGTGTGTGTGTGTGTGTGTGTGTGTGTGTGTGTGTGTGTGTGTGTGTGTCGCGTGCTAAATTGCTAAGCCATAGGTGTCATGTTAACAAAAATTGCATTTTGCTGTATGTTTATAAGTATGTCCACAGCTATATTCTCCCAACTTGAAGAGTGAAAAATAAAACAGATGTGTGCACCGCACCCCAAGATTGAAAAAACTAAAAAATGTGTGCACCTTTTCTAAAATTTTGGAATTGTGTCCATTCGCGTTTACAGGTTCACATCCTGCTGACCAGGAAAAGGTGTTAAATTGTTCCTAGCAATGTGTGTGCTTTAAAAATCGGTCAGTGAAAGAAAGGAAAAGAAAAGGGGAGAGAAAAGTTGTTGTTTTCCCAACGTTACGTCAGGGTTTCGGGTTTGTTTTATTCCTCTTTGGACATAATAGAATTATATTGTCGGATTTGAATGACTTGATGTGGATCGACGGTCATGTTTGATGTGAGGTTCGCCTGAATGTGTATTGACAGTTTTGCTCATGGATTTTCTTTTATTGATTTCGTTTATTTGAAAAGAATTAAAAAACCCCACTAAAATTGGAAGTGGCGGTGTTCATATTCTCTCTCTCTCTCTCTCTCTCTCTCTCTCTCTCTCTCTCTCTCTCTCTCTCTCTCTCTCTCTCTCTCTCGCTCGCTCGCACGCTCGCTCGCTCTCCGTGCGTGCGTGTTGGGGTAGGGATGCATAACAGCAATGGAGACACTGCTATAAAGAGGGTTGTCTCTTTCGTACTGTAATCTGCACGCACGCTCGTACCACACACACACACACACACACACACACACACACACACACACACACACACACACACACACACACACACACTGCTCATGGCTGACGTTCCAAATCCCTAGACCTGGGTTTACTGAGCACTGTGTCAAATATTCTCCCCCAAAACGGCGAGAAATTAAATTCCCAACAGGATATGCCTGAAACGTTCAAGAACTGATGAAATCCGAATTGACAACAGCAACGCTCCTTTCGTATGTGCCGACTGGTTTTATTTTAAACAACATCGAGAGCTTTGATATGGGGACCTGAAGATTGGTACAAGAAGTTGGCTCAGAAGGAATTCACTCAGTTGAAGAGAGCAATCATTTCGGTCTGAATCACCAAACGGAACACTTCCTGCCATCACTTCACGACACAATTCTTCCCAAAACAGACCCACTATTATGGCTGAATGTTTCGAAAGTGAGCGTTGCGTTTTCCCGATGGCACCATGGAGATGAAAGATTTTAGTTGAATAACCGCAAGCTTTGCAGCTTGTGCTCCGAGACTATTAGCTAAGATATACAGAAAATAAACCCAAGAAAGAAAATCAGCATTTCTAGGTTTATGGGGTTATAACGAAAACAATAACAGATGAAGCATTCAGCATGAGGGTCCACCCTTCTGTATAGCAATCTACACATGATTTACATTTGATCATAAATACTGAACTATTTGAATGGTATCCGATATCACATGTGTTCAGAAATGCATCTGAGGTAAATGATGTCTCAGCCACAGGATGGTTTTCAACATGACACATTGTTTTTGTTACCTGGAGGTGAGCCACAGACATTTACGTTTTCACGTCTTTTTCGTGGTGTGGCAAAGATAGCAAAACTGAAACACAGCCAAGATTTTCGATCTGAAAAAAAAAAAATGAAAAAAACACACACACGAAAACAACAACTAATTAACAGCAACAATACAGTTTTGTGCATTATTTTGGTTCTGCTTTCAAACTGAGATACCTCGAGTTACAACACCAAGAACAAATTAAAAGCAAACGAGCCGGAGATGAATGTTGAGACACAATCGACTTTAGCACTGAGTAACCGTTGGCGTTTTCTTCTGACGGAGACTTGACAGGAGTTGCCTCTCTTGGCGCAGGTGCCGGTCCAACTGTGCCACCTCCTGCCTGTGTTTGTGTTCTAGCCAGGCCTCCCACGCCGCCTGTTTTTCGTCCTCCGACATGTCTGTGTGAGCGCCTCCCTTGGCGGCAACGGTGTCTGACAAAGGTTTCCCTTTACTTCGGCTCTTCAGGGCCTCCGCTTTCTTCCTCTTCACCCACTCCTCGTGGGCTATGGCAGCGCTGCTCCTCGTCAACTCGAAGTCTCCAGCATAGCCGTTCTGCTGCTGGTGCAGTTCCGCCTCTCTACGCATGCGGTGTCGCCGCTGGCGTATTTCCGCTTCCCTTTTGTCAATCTTGTCGCGCCACTCGGTGAAGGAGAGCTGACGAGGTGCGCGGCGCGTGCGAAACAGGTCCTGCTCAAGCGCTGCCAACTGTTCCAGGTCGGCTTGCAGGATAGTCTGAAACATTATTTTTTTAAACATTAAAAAGTAAAATCAAAGCGAGACTGAAGGTGTCTGACGACAGCTTGGTCATTTTAATAATAATGATAATAAAGAGGATTTCTAAATTCTAGATTTTCTTAATAATTATGCGCTGCCGTCAAGCATCTCATCTCCACTCCACCGAGTGTTCCACTCAGTCGTGAGGCAGACCAACAGAAACGTATTGGCCCTGCAGAGATCGCGAGAGAAACACAAAGAGAGAGGGACAGAAAGAGTGTGGCAGACGGACAGAGAGAGAAAGGGTGACAGACAACAGACAGAGGGACAGACAAAGTGTGTTGCCCACTTCAGGAATATGGCAAATCGTAGGTTGTCTTCAGAATGGCTGGTGCATACGCCCCGTTCCGCTCGTACACACACACACACACACACACACCACACCACACCACACCACACACACCATACCACACACATTTTGCACAGACAGACATGCTCGTGTACACACACACTGACACACACACACAGCCATATCTCTCTCTCTCTCTCTCTCTCTCTCTCTCTCTCTCTCTCTCTCTCTCTCTCTCTCTCTCTCCCCACCTCCCTCTACAAAAGTAAAAAAACAAAAACGATTCGCCGAATTCGCGAATTGGGCAACACTCGGAACGCATTTCGATCACGCTTTGGAGCAAAAGGCTGCCCCGTTCACCAACTCAGCCCGGCATCTGCGCTGTTCATAATTTAGTCAAGATGCCTTCACGAAACCGGGGATAGCGGGGATAGCTCAGTGGTTAGAGCACCGGACTCGTGATCGAAAGGTCGCGGGTTCGAATCCCTGCTGGAGCGGCGGGAGAATTTTCTTCTCCAGTGTCAACTTTCTGTGCTGACTCTTATTTCGGTATCCGTTCCACCCCCGTGTTACCGCAGTAGCACGTAAAAGACCCCGGTCATTCTGCCAAAAGCGCAAGTGGCAGGTTACAGCTAAACACGCATACACCTTACGTATGTGGCTTTGCATGAAGTGACACGGTGCATGGTTGTATGGTGTACACAGAACGCGCCGAGATTGACTCTCTCTGGCAGCAGATTCTTGTGGCACCAGCCATGCCAGCGCTGTAAGTACACCACTTCGGTGGATATTCAAAAACGCGCTATAAAAAGCTATTCACTCATGTAGAATCATCACATGCGAGCGCAGTGAGTCTGCTCGCGAGCGGAGAATAGCACTATATAAAAACGATCAATAATAATAATAATAATACAATAATAATAAACCGTCAGTGCCGCTCACTACTGTACCCTCAACCGTTCACACGGATTTTGCCAAGCAGCGTCAAAAGGCCCCAGACCTGCATCAGTTTCTTGCGTTCCTCGGTGTGCTCCAGCCAGTCCTCGTAGGTCAAGGCCACCGCCAGAAGGGACTTCCGCTTCTCTTCCAACTGCCGCTTGGCCTCCTGTAACAACGCATCAGCATCGACTGCACTACCTGGTCATATAGACCATTCCCACGAGCGAGGCGTGAGTTTGGTACGAGTATAGCCCCTTGCCGACTGGGTAGTCTCGGTGTACCGTTCAACAGGCGAGTGCACGGCCACTTCACTCGACGAGCATTAATTTTAAGATTTAAAAGTATGGGCGAAGAAAAATGGACAGCTGGTCAGGGACACAAAGGCAGAACTTGTCCATTGTAATGTGTCATACTTTATTTTCCCACAATGAGGAGCAGTTTCATTAGACGGGCTTCGAAAGGGAGAAAAAAAGAAAGACTGAAGAGAGAACTCGAACTTGAAAATTTTATTTTACAAGGATTGAAGTTAACGTTCAGTCAAAATGCTAACTAGTCCTTACTAAGCTACTGATGAGTAAATATAAAATTACAGCCATCATTTAGAGAGAGAGAGAGAGAGAGAGAGAGAGAGAGAGAGAGAGAGAGAGAGAGAGAGAGAGAGAGACGAAGAAGAAGAAGAAAATACGAAGACTAAATAATGTTATATATATATAAGAAAACCAACAAAGAAAGAAAATGTAGAAGTAAATGTAAATAAAAACACTGATGAAAATGAAATATATAAAAATAAATTAAAGAGAGAGAGAGAGTAGACAAAAGTATAAAGACACAGGTCAACAGCAATATTCACACTAAACACACAGGTAAACAGCTACTGTACTTACACTAAACACACACAGAAACAGGCACAACTCATAACAGTTGTAGCAACAACCAAGTATTGCACATAAATGCAGCAATGAAGACCTTGCTGCCCCACCCTAACTAATGATACAGAATCATATGTTTATTTGTAAAATTAGACACACACACACACACACACACACACACACACACACACACACACACACACACACACACACACACACACACACACACATACACTGTCAGACTCAAGTTAAGAGTCTTTTGAATGTGATCCTAAGCTGCTTGACTAGTGATTCCTTCAAAGACAGTGAGCACAGCTACTCAAAAAAGAGTGGATAATGTTCAACTTACAATGAATAAGTGACATAAATAATCACACATGATCACCAGCATTGACAAATTAATTCATAAAGTTAATTCATCGACAGCCAACCTAACCTGCATTTTAACAAATGGCATTGCCTATCAGTTTGTCTATGTAAATTCTTATGAAGGATGAATATGTACACTGTGCAGTGTCAGAGAATACTGCTACTCTACTAGATGAACCTTTAGTTCTTGTCCCATTTATTTTGGAATTATGTAATGTATGGCAATATTTTTCTGCTTCTGCATTCAGTTTTGTAAGTTACAAGCCAGGGACTTGAACTGTTTACTAGAAATACAAATACCCAGACACTGAAATAGTTTGAAATACATTTCTCATTATGACTGATCCAATTAAACATCTGAACAAAGCAAGTGGAAGAAGATTTTTTTCTCTCATAACACTGAGCCAGAGAGAGGGAGAGAGGAGGGAGGTGAGGAGGAGAGGGATATTTGTACAATTCATAATTTCTTCACTTTCACATTATTATAGACTTGTAAAGATGTATATCAACACTTTGAATGTATGGGCTACTTATGATAAGTTTAATTCAGTTAGTAATATTAATAATAAAGATATAAAATGGGTGTGTAGAATGATTTACAACACACACACACACACACACACACACACACACACACACACACACACACACACACACACACACACACACACACACACACACATACACACAGAGTTAAGTGATAAAGAAAATGAAGAGACAGCAAGAGGTTTAAAAATAGTTTTTGAGCAGGTGTTTTATGAGGACAGTTTTAAAAGAGGAAGCAGAATCAGTTCAAGTCAATCTCTTTATTTGCTTATTTAACAAACTTTTCATAAATGGTACTAAATATCCAGTAAACATTTAATGATTTATTCATTTACTTTTCAGTGTTACTTTCCTCTCAGAACACAGAAGCATACATACATGAATGAAACTGAAAAGTAAATATCATTAAAAAAATAAAAATAAAAAAGGAAAACGACAAAACAACATCAATCACTGTGTGAGGACTGCATTTTCCTGCCATTAATAAAAAATTTTTTTTTTAAAGCACAATGCATGCATGCAGCTTGTGTGTCTGTGTGTGTGCGAGTATGTGTGTTGTTTTAATTTTTGTACTCTTAATCTGTGGCTGTATTTATTTGTACATTAATATTTTTAATAATTAGAATGCATACATACCAGTTGTGTGTATATAATATGTGTGTGGGAGGGGGAGGGTGTGGGGCGGGTTGGGGAGGTATTGTTATGTGGGTGTGTAAGCGAGAGAAAGAGACAGATGTATGGGTGTGTGTGTGTGTTTTAATAGCTGTATTTTTATTCTGGGCTAAACTGACTTGCATATTTTAGCAGAGTGTATGTATGTGATATATATATATACACACAGTAATACTAACTGTGTGTGTGTGTGTGTGTGTGTGTGTGTGTGTGTGTGTGTGTGTGTGTGTGTGAGTGTGTGTGTGTGTGTGTGTGTGTGTGTGTGTGTGTGTGTGTGTGTGTGTGTAATCAATAGTTAATGCACTAGGCCTACACTATTCGTTATAATTTTTGTTTGTCTGTTTTGCTTGTCACCATAATTTGAATTTCCTGTGTTTACAGAGGATAAATGAATATTCTTGAGTCTTAAAAAGCAGTATATGTATAGATATAAATTGTATATTCTATAATGTACACTGTTGTGATTCAGACCTCCGTTAAGTTTAAAGAAAATTTATAATTTGACTGATTTTTTTTATTTTAAATAAAGTGAGAAGCCAAAAGGTCAAACTCAGTCCACATTCCTTACATTAAGTTAGTAAGTAGCAGTGGGTGTAATATAAAAAGCTATATTCTGAACTACTCCAGGCTTTTTAGACAGAAACAAATAATTAAATGTGGTGCTTGTCAGTGGAAAGCAAATGTCATCAACACCACTGTCTCACTCAAACTTTATATTTACAATCTGCCATATCAAGACACAAACACACTCAAACATACATGCGCCAACAGGAGACTTTTGTCAGGAATGAAAAATTAAAGATTACAAAATAAATTAAACGCACACTGCTGATAGGGTTAGGGCTAGGATTTGGCCCTGCTGATAGGGTTAGGGCTAGGGTTTGGCCGCATGTCTCATTGTCTGTAGCGTAGTAACAGTAATGATAGCACATAGGTTTGGTGATTTTGTTGTGAATCCTCTTTAAATATACACCCCCACCCCAATTTTTAAACTGAAGCATCAGGATACTGAAAGAATTCTGTCCGAAATAAAGTAAATAAAATAGTTTTAAACAAAGCTGTGCGGATTATAGTGGCAAACATGCTGTCACTTTTTTAACCAGTTTCACTGAACGGCGACCACCTAACTTTCCGCAGTTTCTTGTCGGCAGTTAATCGGTGCAACTTTAATTCACGTCCCTCCTCCACCTTTCATTTGTTGTTC
Source organism: Alviniconcha strummeri (assembly GCA_963584105.1). Classification (NCBI taxonomy): domain Eukaryota; kingdom Metazoa; phylum Mollusca; class Gastropoda; family Provannidae; genus Alviniconcha; species Alviniconcha strummeri. The sequence goes on along the minus strand of OY757546.1, from coordinate 14,777,649 downwards.
AAACAGCACACACAGTATCCTTCCCCATAGTAGTTATTTTTTAGTACTGCGGTTGATCGAAACTGCCTTCGCTCAGGTGACACCCAGTAGGCCTAACATAGCCGCCGGAACGTCCCAGTCAACAAACTTCCGCCTTACGCAGGGGCAGAGCACTCTAAAATTTCCTCTCATGGGAATGGTCTATAGACATCCTGAGGGCCAAACAACACACCAGCAACGACTGCACTGCCTGGTCTTATAGACATCCTGTGTGTCAAACAAACAACACACCAGCAACGACTGCACTACCTGGTCTTATAGACGTCCTGTGTGTCAACTTGAACAACAGCAACGACTGCATCTCCAGGTCATCTAGACATCCTGTGTATCAAAGAACAGCAACGGCTCCACTTTCTGGTCATCTAGACATCCTGTGTGTCAACCAACAGCAACGACTGCACTACCTGGTCAACTAGACAGCCTGTATGTCAAACATAGTCATTACTCATCAGCAATGACTGCACCTCCCGGCCATCTAGACATCCTGTGTGTCAAACAAACAACACATCAGAATTACATTAGAGTCCAGACCCACCACATATCACCCAATCAGGAGCAGAAAGGTAGAATCCAGACACACCACGCACCCCGGCCCAACCCCTGTTGCCCTATTACATGCAGAAAGTTAAAATCTAGATCCTCCACACACCTCACCCCCTATCACCCGACCAGATCCAAAATGTCGCAATCCAGATCCATAATCTGTCCCATCCTCACCCCCTATCACCCGAACAGACCCAGAAAGTTTACCCATCATCTGTCCTATCCCCACCCCTTATCACCCGACCAGATCCAGAAAGTTTACCCATCATCTGTCCTATCCCCACCCCTTATCACCCGACCAGACCCAGAAAGTTTACCCATCCCCACCCCTTATCACCCGACCAGACCCAGAAGGTTTACTCATCATCTGTCCCATCCCCACCCCTTATCACCCGACCAGACCCAGAAAGTTTACTCATCATCTGTCCCATCCCCACCCCTTATCACCCGACCAGACCCAGAAAGTTTACTCATCATCTGTCCCATCCCCACCCCTTATCACCCGACCAGACCCAGAAAGTTGGAATGTAGATCCACCACACACCCCAGCTCCTGAGACCCGATCCGATCCAGAAAGTGAGAGAGGTGTCAGCAACGGGTTTAAGAAAGGTGTCAGCAACGGGTTTAAGAGAGTCAGCAGCGGGTTTAAGAGAGGTGTCAGCAGCGGGTTTGAGAGAGGTGTCAGCAGCGGGTTTAAGAGAGGTGTCAGCAACGGCTTTAAGAGAGTGTCAGCAGCGTGTTTAAGAGAGGTGTCAGCAGCGGGTTTAAAAGAGGTGTCAGCAGCGGGTTTGAGAGAGGTGTCAGCAGCGGGTTTGAGAGAGGTGTCAGCAGCAGGTTTGAGAGACGTGTCAGAAGCAGGTTTGAGAGACGTGTCAGCAGCAGTTTTGAGAGAGGTGTCAGCAGCGGGTTTGAGAGAGGTGTCAGCAGCATCACAGACCTTGATGTCCTGAAGGGACCCCAGCTGCCGCGTGTCCCCCGAGGTCTTCTTGTAGCGCCACTCTTTGTAGGCCTGCATGTAGCTGTGCGGGTCTGGCTGCGCCGCCACGCCCTCCGTGTTCCCACCAACCTGCAGCCAACAGGTCACAATGACAAAACAGTCTGAAACAAGAATGACACTGATCGCGTTCTGAAACAAGAGCCAAACGTATCAAAGGTTCAAAAGAGTACTATTTATTAGGTCAAAAACACAGTCTGCAAATATTCGGGGTAATCCCCTTTATCAAGCTACAAAACAACGCTTGAACTACAGTTAAACGGTGAAAAATGATCAAAAATTAGATGAAAACCTTAACCACTTATCGGGTTTGGGTTGAGCTATGTTGTTTTCCTGTCCAGTACTTGGAAGACTGACAATTAAGCCCTGTTCAGCCTGGGAAAGAGGCTATGTGGCACCATGCAAGCTGTAACCTTGGACGGCTCTGATGTAACATAATTGCTGACCGGTCCAGTTGATCGATGCGGCCTCGCACACGTTAAAGAACCCACAACAGACCAAGCCAAAAACAAATGGTGTGCATGCCAAATTCTGCAACGGAAATTCTTTGCACGTTTGGAAAAACATTTAGTGGGCCGAACAGCCGTACTCCGACAGTTTTCTCGGAAAAAAGCGGCCCAAATGAAAAGGGAACAAATTTGGGCCGCTTTTCTCCAGAAAACTCATCGGCGACGGAGTTTGTTCCCTTCTCATTTGGACCAGCTAAATGAGACAGAGCGACAGACAGACAGAGACAGCAACAGAGAAGTAGAGACAGAGAGAGAACTCGAACTCGAAAACTTTATTTTACAAGTTTAGGTTCAATCAGAAACTACCGATGAGTAAAGATAAAGAGACAGACAGACAGACAGACAGTCCAAGACATCGATAGACAAAGTGGGAGCGAAAAAGAGTCCAAGAGAGAGAGAAGAGACAGACAGACGGACAGAGACAGAGATAGAACCGACAGAGACAGATGCAGAGTGCAAGACAGATCACACAGAGAGTCCAAGAGAGAGAGCCAGAAAGTGAAAGGGAGTCCAACGCAAAGAGAGAGAGAGAGTCACTCTTAAAAAGAGCAATCATTCACGATAATGCCGCAAAGACGTTCTCCACATGAGCGTACCTGAATTAAATCTTTCAGCGGTCGAGTCTTGCGTCGGTGCAGCGATGCGGGCGTGGACGTGTGCGGGCGTCGCAGAGGCCGCTCTTTCAAGTCCCTCAGCCACTCCTTGAAGGCCTGGGAATTTTCCGCGTCGCTGTCGTCCTCGGAGGTGTCCTCGTCACTGCTGCGCTGGCTCCGCTGCTGCTCTCTCCGCTTCCGCTCCAGCCACTGCTCGAAGGTTTCCTTGGCCTCCTTCTCGCCCTTCGCTCCCTGCCTGGCCTTCGTGCCCACACTTCGCTTCTGCTCCTCGGCCAGCTTGATGCGGCGCTTCATCGTGCGCCAAGACTCCTGCTGTTTTTGACGCGAAACTAGCAGCCGTGTGCTGGAGGAACCAGGAATGTTATAGCAGCTATATGACTGAATACACATAGGTTTTAATCTCTCTCTCTCTCTCTCTCTCTCTCTCTCTCTCTCTCTCTCTCTCTCTCTCTCTCTCTCTCTCTCTCTCTCAATAATGCCTGTAATTTGATATCTGTTCATCAGTAGCTTAGCAAGGACTAGTTGTTAGACAGGTTTTTGAAAGAACCTAAACTACAATCCTTGTAAAATAAAGTTTTCGAGTTCGAGTTCTCTCTCTCTCTCTCTCTCTCTCTCTCTCTCTCTCTCTCTCTCTCTCTCTCTCTCTCTCTCTCTCTGTGTGTGTGTGTGTGTGTGTGTGTGTGTGTGTGTGTGTGTGTGTGTGTGCACGATTTAAAGCACATAAAAGCAAGAAATTGTTTGCTGAGAATAAGATTAGGTGTTTCACAACTGAGATCCTACAGGCTTCACTTTGCTAGGAATGCTGAGGCAGACCTTGCGTGTCCTTTTTGCAACCACGAGACTGAATCCGAAATTCATTTCATATTATCATGCCCTATGTACAATGACCTAAGAGATAAATATATACCACGCAAAATATGTCAGATGTGCATCACTCTTTAAACTGTCAATGTAAACAAGTATCTCCAACTCCGGTTCGCTAGTTTTCTACACAAAGCTTTTGATATACGCAATACCGTTTTGTCTGGACAGATGTACCTGCGAGCCTTACGTTGACCTAAAGTTGCTTGACTGTGTTCGTCGCTACAATTGACACGGGCCCACGGCCTTTTTCAATAAACCATTCAGACTCTCTCTCTCTCTCTCTCTCTCTCTCTCTCTCTCTCTCTCTCTCTCTCTCTTTCTCGATCGCTCTCACTCATTCACGCACGCATGCACACACACACACACACACACACACACACACACACACACACACACAAACACGCGCGCGCGCACACACACACACACTCACGCGCGCGCGCACATACACACACACACACACACACACACACACACTTCTCATGCACGAACACACACGCGCACGCACACACACACACACACACACACACACACACACACACACACACACACACACACACACACACACACACCTACCCTCTCTCTCCCCTCTCTCTCTCCCCCCCCTCCCTCTCTCTCCCTTCCACTCTCTCTCTAAACTTCCCGCTCACCGAACACGGCCGGAAGAGCGCGAGGTCTTCCCGCGCGAGGACAGCACGCGGCCCCCGTCGTCATCCGACTCGCCCTGCTCCGGCCCCTGCAGCGTCGTGGGCCCCGACTCCCGCTCCCGTCCGCTCGTCGTCAGCGGCTCCGGGGCGCTGTCCACGCTCAGGTCATCCTGGGACCCCGTCACCGAGCCCTCGTGGCCCCCGGACCCGCCTCGATGGCCGTCCTCCGCCGCGGCGGCGGCCCACCCCGACGGCGTGAAGCCGGGCTCCACGCGGGTGGGGGGTCGTCCCGGGGGCTCTTGGGCGGGGCCGTGAGGCTCCGGCCCCGGGTGGGAAGAGGAGTGAGGCGCGGCCGTCGGGAGCCGCGAGTAGTACTTGATCAGCGCGCAGGGCCGCCTGCCGGTCTTGCCGAGCGGAGGGCGCCGCTCGACGTGTCCTCTCTCTCCAGGCTCTGCAGCGTGACGGTGGCGGCGGCGGCGGCGGCCGCCGTGGTCGGGCAGGAGCTGCTGGCGGTGTAGGTGGTGAGGACGGAGCCGGGGCCCTTGGCGCCCAGGTCGTAGACGGTGGGTCTGAAGGTCAGCAGCCGGGGCGTGGCGGACCCCCAGCGACGCCGCCTCGCTCCCGTAGCTCGCCCCCTGGCCCTTGGCCGCTCGGCCCCCGCCGCCCGACGACCCCGCCGGGGTTCGAACCAGGGTTCCTGCGGCGCTGGGCGCGCGGCTGACGTGGGTGAGGTTGTTGTCCCACGTGTACCACTCGCCTTCCCTGCCGCCCTCAGGGAACGCCGCTCTGGACGGCTGGGGGCGGGGGGTCCGAGCGACCGCCCGCTGGGGCGCCCCCTGCTGTGACGTAACCTGACCCGGCGAGTTGACCTGACCTGACCAGCCCGGACCCGGTGAGCCGACCTGACCTGCCGAGACGTGACCCCGGTCTGCGATGAGCGTGGTCGTTGCCCGCGGAGAGCAGGGAAGCCCTGTCGGAGTTGTCGCCCCTGAAGAACGCCACCGCCGGAGGCCTGCCGTTGGTCGCCGAGCTCAAAGACGGTTCCCCAGCCCCGAAGGGGATCCTGATGACGCGGGGGGCCTGCAGCCGCCTCCCGCCCTGGCCCTGGGAGCCCGGTGGGCGGGCCGACGCCTGGCTCTCCGCCCCTTGGCTGTGCAGCTGCAGGTGTCGCACTTTCCGCAAGCACTGCTTGGCCATAGCGCGGCGCGCCACCTGCACGGCTGTGGCGCCGTCCGCGTCACGCCGCGTCCAGCTCCGCCTTGTGCGACAGCAGCAGCTCCATCACGTGGTCGTTGTCGCGTGACATGGCGGCGAACAAGGGCGTTCTGCCGAAAGGGGTCTTGCCGTTGGGGTTGACGCCTGGGGGCAGAAACAAAGGCACGTTCACGGCATTTCAGGGCTGAATAATCGCTGTTTGTTGAAAATAACAATGTGAGAGAGGTAGAGAGAGGGTGTGTGTGTGTGTGTGTGTGTGTGTGTGTGTGTGTGTGTGTGTGTGTGTGTGTGTGTGTGTGTGTGTGTGTGTGTGTGTGTGTGTGTGTGTGAGAGAGAGAGAGAGAGAGAGAGAGAGAGAGAGAGAGAGAGGGAGAGAGAGAGAGAGAGAGAGAGAGAGAGAGAGAGAGAGAGAGAGAGAGAGAGAGAGAGAGAGAGAGAGAGACCCTTTTTGTGAAAGTTCGTGTATGACTTTGCTGTTTAAATGGCGTAAGAACAATGCAAAAACCCATCGACAAAGAAGAAGAAGAAGAAAATATCTATTGTTTCCTGACTCAAGTCGTCGGATGACTTGTTGTAGACAAACCTTGCGCCAGTCTCCTCACGTAGCACAGAAGGAGGGGTTTAGACACACTCACCAACAGACAGAAGACAGAGGAAGGAGGGGTAGGCAGCCCCTCTTACCGACACAGACGACAGGGGAAGGAGGAAGGGTGAAGGGTAGCCCCACTCACCAACACACAGAAGACAGAGGAAGGAGGGGGGTAGCCCCACTCACCAAAACACAGCAGACAGAGGAAGGGGGGGGGGGGTAGCCCCACTCACCAACACACAGAAGACAGAGGAAGGAGGGGGCTAGCCCCACTCACCAAAACACAGAAGACACAGGAAAAAGGAAGGAGGGGGGTAGCCCCACTCACCAACACACAGAAGACGGAGGAAGGGGGGCGGGGTAGCCCCACTCACCAACACACAGAAGACAGAGGAAGGAGGGGGGTAGCCCCACTCACCGACACACAGAAGACAGAGGAAAAAGGAAGGAGGGGGGTAGCCCCACTCACCAACACACAGAAGACGGAGGAAACAGGAGATGGTAGCCCCACTCCCCGACACACAGAAGACAGAGGAAGGAGCTGGGGAGAGCCCCACTCACCAACAGACAGCAAGGCCCGGCACAGGTCCTGCATGCCCAGGAAGCTGGCCAGGAAAAGGGCGACGACTCCCCTCTCGCCCATCACCTCCCTTGCCCGGACCTCGTCCCGCGCGTCGGCCCACACCACGTCGCTGGGCAGGTGCACGCCCCCGTCCTGCAGCACGTGCGCCACGTCCCCGGCCACCACGCGCTCGTACAGCTCCTGCCACGAGTCCAGGAAGACGGCGCGCACGATGAAGCCGTCCCACACGTTGCTGTCCAGTTTCAGCACGTGGTCCTCGTGCAGGAGCCGGCCCTCGGGGCACGTCAGGCGGTAGGTCTGGGCCGGAAGTCCCGCCGCCAGCTCCAGCTTCTTCCGCACGACCCGGATGGAGGTGCCGGAAGTGACGCTGCGGAGCGAGCAGACGTCCTCGTTGGGGAGGATGACGAAGAGCGTGAAGGACATGGCTGCTCAGTGGCTGCCCCCCTTTCCCTCTTCCTCCCTCGCCGAGAAAGCGACGTCACCGTCTCACAGCTTTCGCTGGCTTCATCGTGTGAAGCGGCGTCTGAAGCCTTTGTGCTGTGTCTGTTAGCTGATAGCACACGTATTAACTACGTCTGTTTTTTGTTTTGCTTTGTTGTTGTTGTTGTTTGTTTGTTTTTGGCCTTTGTTAATTTTCTTCTCAAATCTTCAAAGCACACACTCTGCTGTTCGTCCGCACACTCTTTTTGACATCTGTATAGGCTTTCTACCTGACGACATCTGTAGGCTTTCTACTTGATGGCATCTGTAGGCTTTATGCCTAATGACATCTGTAAACTCTGCTGTCTGTTAAGGAACACTCTGCCTGACGACATTTATAGGCTTTCTACTTGAAGACATTTGTAGGCTTTCTACTTAACGACATCTGTAGGCTTTCTACTTAACGACATCTGTAGGCTTTCTACTTAACGACATCTTCAGCCTTTATGCTTAACGACATCTGTAGGATAACTACTTCTATTTGCTTGATGATATGCGCAGGCTTTCTGCTTGACATCTGTAGTCTTTCTTCTTAACAATATATTAGGCTTTCTGTTTAGCGAACACTGCTTGTCGACATCGGTAGGCTAAACTTGATGACATCTGCAGACACACAATTTGCAGGCATCTGAAATGAGAAGGGGGGGGGGGGGGGGGGGGCAAGACAATAAAGCAACTGAGAGCAAGGCTCGAAAAAATAAATGAAAACCGAAAAGGTTCTGTTGCCTATCGCCTTCACCCTATCATATCTGCAGAAATGTGTGTGTGTGTGTGTGTGTGTGTGTGTGTGTGTGTGTGTGTGGTAAAACAAATCTTCAGCAGGTCTTTACTGGAATCACCGAAATATACATACGTTCGCAACTGGCACGGATGCCGAGTTCAAGCACTGAAAGCACGCAGGTCAGCTGCGTGCACGGGGTCGAACAGCGAGGAGAGATAGAAGTTGAGAGGTTGTGTGTTAATAGCGTCTTGTCAGCTTGTCCAGGGCCAGACCCGCGGGCACTAATTGCCACAGGCCCCCTGGTGAGCTTGGCGGACATCAAAGCTCGGGGAGTCGCTTCGCGGCACAATGAAGCACCTTGCTCGGGGCATCGATTTTCAGCATCTATCAATCGCTGACTGGCTGATCAATGACTTGCGAGGGCTCGGTTCCCAGTCCTGTGGATATTCTCACCTGGTCCGAACAATGACACACGGCTGGGTTGGTTAGTTCTTCTTCTTCTTCTTGTCCTCCTCTTCCTTCTACTTTTCGTCCTCGTCTTCGTTCTTCTTCTTTTCGTTCTCGTCTTCCTTCTGCTTCTTTATGTAAATTGTTTTGGTAGGACTATGCTCTACATGTGTATAGAATATCATATTTAGGTTAATATGTATCATGTGAGCGCTCAGGGCGTTGATGAGCGCATGATAAATGTACATTATTATTATTATTTTCGTCCTCGTCTTCCTTCTTCTTCTTCATTTTGTCCACGTCTTCTTTCTTCTTCTTCTTCTTCTTTTCGTCTTCGTCTTCCTTCTCCTTCTTCATTTTGTCTTCATCTTTCTTTCTTTTTTTTCTTTTTCCGACCTGGGACGTTGAAATCCAATTACTAACTCTTCTTCTTCTTCTTCTCTTCCCCTTTCTTCTCCGTCTTCTTCCACTCCATCGTCCTGATATAACCGTAATGGTTGACTGGGCGTAAAACAGCAAGTTACTACTACTACTACTACTACTACTACTCTCCTGTACAGGAAGTGTTAAGTGCTCATTTACAAAACGACGGAAGAGGAAGGAAGAACAACTCCTGCAAGACGTGAGGTGAACAGATATCCACAAACGTGCCAGTCTTGAACCTAGGGCAGGGAAAGAACTCGAGGATTACTACCGCCGTCACAAGTCTAACGAGCGGTAGGCTGTGTTGATGGCAAGGGTCGTTAGCACAGGGCTTCAAAACCCACATTGTCCCCCAGTCCGCTCCATAAAGCAAACTGAATGATAGGGGCGCAGAACTCGATTAAAGTGTAAACTGTGGCAGCCGGAATTAGACGTGGCTTCTGTAAGTACAACACTTGTTGTTGTTTTTGAGACATTTACTCTGTATTAGTATGCTATGTTAGTGTGCTACATTCCTGTACTGCATTCCAGTCCAACGCAAAACAGGTCACAATGCGATAGAATACTTCACACAGCCCAACTAAATCAAACCCTCAGCAGAAAGAAAACTAACTAAAGACTAATGGAAAAAAGAAAGAAGAAAATGAGCTGGTGTATTCTTGCCAGCTGTAATTAACTGAGCGGTACATAGTTTGTTTCCTCTGTACGCACATCAGAGTACAATACGATAGACACATTTCACCTTAGCAACTAGGTTTCTTACGCACACACAGCTAAATCTATCCACACGCAACCGAAACTAACCCATATGCCATCCACCCAGCCATAGACAACCTGTATGCATACAACCCAACCTTCTCACACATGATCCAACCTATCCATGCACGACCCAACCCATCTATAAATGACCCAACCTATATATGCACGACCCAACCTATGCATGACCCAGCCTATCTATAAACGACCCAACCTATCTATAAACGACCCAGCCTATCTATCCATAACCCAAACTATCCATGCACGACCCAGTCTATCTAAACACGACCCTACCTATCTATCCACGACCCAACATATCCATCCACGACCCAATCTATCTAAACACGACCCAACCCATATATACATGACCCATCCTATCTATAAACGACCAGACTTATACATCCACGACCCAACCTATCCATGCACGGCCCAACCTATCTATGAATGACCCAACCTATCCAAACACGACCCAAGCTATCCATCCACGACCCAACACATCTAAATACGACCCAAGGTATTTATACATGACCCAACCTTTCCATGCACGACTCAACATATCTAAACACGACCCAACCGATCAATGCAGGATAAACCCATCAACCCACGTCCCAACCTATCTATCCACGACCCAACCTATCTATCCACGACCCAACCTATCTATCCAAGACCCAACCTATCCATGCACGACCCAATCTATCTAAACACGACCCAACCCATCAAAACATGAACCAACCTATCCATAAACACCCCAACCTATCTATCCACAACCCAACCGCTCTATGCACGGCCCAGCCTATCTAAATACCACTTAACCCATCTATCCACGACCCAGCCTATCCTATACATGATCCAACCTATCCATGCTCGACCCAGTCTATTTAAACACGACCCAACCCATCTATACATGACCCAACCTATCTATAAACGACCCAACCTGTCCCTCCAACATACACATAGTTCAGGAGCTGTGTGAGAGTCGAGGTGGCCGTCCTGGGCTGTCCGTCCTAACGAGCCCTCTGTTTTCCGTGGACGTAAAAATTACTGAACCGTGCTTCGGCATTGGTCACAACTTGTCCCTAATATGTCAACTGACATCTGAGGACATTAAGCATCAATTCATCATCATCATCATCATCATCATCTCCAACATACTCTCCATACACAGCCCAACCCACCATCACGCCACAACACAACACAGTTTAACGCGACGCAACGCAGTGAACAGTACAACAGAATGCAGCTGCAGTCATTCCAGAGGAAAACGCAAGTGTGCCAGTTCAGTATACCTCCCTCCCTCATCAGAACATACAACGTTAACTTCATGGTCCAGACACTTGACAAACGGACTCTGCCCCACAGAGTTCGTTTACTACAAAGCTTCGTGCATTTCAGCAAGACCCATTACTCTCTATAACTTTTTTCTTTCCGCCCGCAGCCTGTGAACACTCACGTCCTTGATACTGGGTCCTCGCTGACGTTAGCGAAACGAAATGCCTCCACGGGCAGTCGTCAGGGGTTGTCACCCTTCGGTCACCTCTCTCTGCTGGGGAGGTGCAATCAGTCTTGGCACCATTCCACGGCTGGCCAGAGGTCAAAATGCTTCTGCAACAGAAGCAGAGAGTTAGCTGACTAGTTGTCGGTGAGCACATCCAAAACGGCTACAGTCTTAGTCCCAGGATGGAGGGGAGGAGAATGAGACCTCTGCAAGAACCATACACGGGACGAGGAGGAGGCGGCAGGAGGCAGTGACAATTTTAGTCAGAGATTATCAGTCAAGGACTTGTGCGTTTTGGGGGCTAGGGCAACGAAGAATACAAGTCCTTTTTTTTTTTTTTTCTTTTTGAGAGAGAGAGAGAGAGAGAGAGAGAGAGAGAGAGAGAGAGAGAGAGAGAGAGAACAACATGCATGACCTAACGTTTGTCAAACCTAGCGTTTGTTAATCCAGCTTGGTGGCGAAAATAGCTTGCAGCTGGTGTTTGATTTTTAACGCCCAGTCAACCTTATTAATCAAATCAGGGCGATTTCAGTGAACCGATACCGGGAGGACAGAAATTAAAACATCAGAATTCCTGGCAGTGGAAAGCCTAATGACCAACATTAAGGCTAGCAGAGAGAATCCTGGCTCTGGGTTCTCAGCACGTGAGATCTTAATTTTGGCGTCTGAGGCACACTAGTGCGGGCTGAGAGAGAGAGAGTGGTCAGGGCGACTGGTGTTCGGGATGGTGTCCACCCGCTGGAAGCCTGCCGAGGCAACAGGGTTAGTGTGGGTAGCAATGCTGTGCGGCACGGGCTGCACGGCGCTCCTGTCACCGTGTCCATTAGCACTGTTGTTGTCCTGCTCTCCGGACTTTTCAACAGTAACGGTGACAGAGGTGATCGAGTAACTTCCGTTACACCTCCTTGTATTGTGACGTTCTTCTCGGGAACCTCCGTCACACTGCACTCAGGTGCCGCTTAAGGACCTGTGTGATTGACAGGATGTTAAAGTCCAGTTACTCGACCCGTTAATCTCTCTCTCTGTTCTGTGTGTGTGTGTGTGTGTGTGTGTGTGTGTGTGTGTGTGTGTGTGTGTGTGTGTGTGTGTGTGTGTGTGTGTGTGTGTGTTCGTCCTGAGGTGACCCTGTGCGGTTGACAGGACGAAGAATCTCTCTCTCTCTCTCTCTCTCTCTCTCTCTCTCTCTCTCTCTTCTCTCTCTCTCTCTCTCTCTCTCTCTCAGCCCGCACTAGTGTGCCGCAGACGCAAAAGTTAAGGTCTCACGTGCTAAGAACTCTCTGCTGCCTTAATGTTGGTCATAACGCTTCATCCGCTGCCACGAATTCTGCTGTTTGTTCTTTGAAATCGTCCCCCCACTCCCCTCATCCTCCCCAAGCCCCACCCACGCACCCCATGCCTTCAGCCATCTCCTACTGAAGTGACGTGAAACACAAACTGTGAATCACACTTTGATCTGTGATCGGATGGCTGGCCATTTCGCCCTGGTCTGACCAAGGCGGTGGACAGCCACTTGGAACAGCGAGAGGGCAAAGATACCAGGACACCGATCATCTAAAATGTACTGGGTCAAAGGCATACATTTAAATATATTAGGCCGCTCCCTAATGACACTTACCTTTCACGAGACTACAGCTTATAAGCCGATTAAGGTTCCCAAGTGGAAAACATAACGGCGAAAATATTGGAAAATATGCATTCAGCTATTTCATCTCGATAACTCTGTGTGTGTGCGTGCGTGCGTGCGTTGTGTTGTGTTGTGTTGTGTTGTGGTGTGTGTGTGTGTGTGTGTGTGTGTGTGTGTGTGTGTGTGTGTGTGTGTGTGTGTGTGTGTTGTGTGTGTGTGTGTATGTGTGTGTGAGTGAGTGTATGTGTGTGAGTGTGTGTGTGTGTGTGTGTGTGTGTGTTTGTGTGTGTGTGTGTGTGTATGTGTGTGTGTGTGTGTGGGTGTGTGTGTTGTGTTGAGTTGTGTTGTGTTGTGTGTGTGTGTGTGTGTGTGTGTGTGTGTGTGTGTGTGTGTGTTGTGTCGTGTGTGTGTGTGTGTGTGTGTGTGTGTGTGTGTGTGTGTGTGTGTGTGTGTGTGTGTGTGTGTGTGTTGTGTTGTGTTGTGTTGTGGTGTGTGTGTGTGTGTGTGTGTGTGTGTGTGTGTGTGTGTGTGTGTGTGTGTGTGTGTGTGCTCCCCAAGAGTGAAACAGATATCAGATGGGTTAGTCAAAAATATGAGCCTGCGCAAGCACGCACACACACACACACACACACACACACACACACACACACACACACACACACACACACACACACACACACACGCATACTGGCAGACAGACTGACAGACAGGCACAGAGAGAGAGAGATTTACTTGAGGCAGGGTGGACACAGTTGGAATTTTAGGAATAAGAGAAAATGTGAGTCCTAAGCTGTAACTTGAAGGAAGAAAAAGTATGTCGCACAGAGAAAGGGAGATTGTTCCATAGACAGACAGAGAGGTTACTGTGTTCTTTTTTGCAGATGTCAAACACCGATTGTGACTCACGTTGGCGACATGTTCCTAAAAGCAGCTTAGACAGTCCGAAACGTTGAAACATGAACAAAAGAGAAATTTTCGTCTTGGTGCCGCGAATCTTGTTGCTTAACAATAATAATTATCTACCCTGCGCCAAGGCCGGCATTATTCAAAACTCCTCCACGAAGAAATCAGATTCATAGATCAATCGTTATCTGATCGATCGCTAGGCTTGGAACTCCTGCCGAACAAACACGAGCCAGGGAAGGTCTGGAGGAGGCCGGTTTGACGACCGCCCGGCCATTGTGTACCGTCTACTTCTGTTCCGCATTGGTCGCGCACGGCATACACTTGTCGTCTCCTTCACGGAAGACTGACGGGTTCAATCGACGCCTGCTGCCAAATGCATTACATGTCGCTCCAATATTTACCGTTCCGGCAGTCTTACGCGAGCCTTTTCTTTTTGCTGCTTGATTAGCCCCCAGACGACAAGGGCCTGAGTGTAACTGGGAAGAGAGACAAACAGACGGAGATGACGTGACAGGCAGGTACATGGTTCCAATGTCAGGTGCATGCGTAGCCTACGTGTCTGGAAGGTCGGCAGCATGTGACATGTGTGGGCCTATGGTGTCTCTGACGTTACCAAGGCAGTTTTCTCTGTTGGTTTCAAAGAACTGTGAAAGCCGACACTTTTTTTCTTTAAACCGATTATGTCTAACGCGTGAAGAATATATATACAACCATCACACACACACACACACACACACACACACACACACACACACACACACACACACACACACACACACACACACACACACACACACACGAACTGTGAACACCGACATTTTTTTTTTTTAAACCGATTATATCTAACGCGTAAAGCTTATCTACAACCATCTCTCTCTCTCTCTCTCTCTCTCTCTCTCTCTCTCTCTCTCTCTCTCTCTCTCTCTCTCTCTCTCTCTCTCTCTCTCTCTCTCACACACACACACACACACACACACACACACACACACACACACACACACACACACACACACACACACACACACACAACCCACCTTCCCCAAAATAGCTCACCGTCTCCCTCAAATAGAAACTACCTTCCAGCTTTAAAACAAGAAGAAGAATATTACGCAACCGCTTACACGGTGTTTAAAAACAACAGACAGTACCAAATTACCAACACAAATAAAAGTTCTGAGATCGTCTCAACGTCCCTATCTGGCAACTTGAAACTGACGTGAACCTGAGAGCCAGCCGGAGGTATCGAAGCACAACGCCGACAGCATTTGACTGGAACTGTGACAGTGACTGGCTCTGTTCCAAAGACTATTTTTAGCTCTCGGCTGTAGTCACTTAAATGATAGGCCTACGTACATTTGAACTGCCACAATTCGGTTAAATATTACTCTTTTTGCACGATGTGTGTCATAAAAATAAAATTAAGAGAAAAAAAAAACACAGATGCAGATCTGCCCTTGAGGGAGAGAGAGAGGGCGGGGGAGAGTTCTAAATGAGTTACTAAAAAAATAAAATAAAAAATCGTAATTCGTTATAAAATAAATCAGAAGTGTAGGCACTTCAATAGGTCCACTTTGTACTTGATAAATTCAAGCCCTCCTTTGGATACCCAAAACAACACAACAAAACAGCTCAACTGAAAACAGATAAGTATCCTAATTTCACTTTTCACCGTTTAACTGTTTTTAAAGTGATATTTTGTAGCGTGAAAAGGGGGCTTAGCTCCAAAATATGCATGTTGCGTCGTGTCGTAATAAACAGAATTCTTTTTAATCTTTCAGGTGTTTGGGTCTTGTTTTAGAACGCTAGCAGTCTTTTTTGTTTCAGATTTTTACTCCTGTTTAAACAAAGCTGAGAATAACAAGTAAAATGCACTTGTTAACAGCTGACAACCTCCCCCCCCCCCCCCCCCCCCCAATTATTGATCGCTTTTATATATATGAACCACTCTATTCAACTATGTAAAGTAAACTGTACCAAAAATACTGTTTCGCCTTATCTCTAAAGCTGGTTGTTTCGCATTAAAATTCTCTGGGGTCCCTCCTGAGTCAATTGTAACAACACAGATGTATCTAACAACTGTCGTTTAATCTTACACACCTTGTCAAGATTTTATCATATTGTTTTGTTCTACAGCTGCGCTCGTGTCGTACTGCTTTTGGGCTCAAGAGATCGGGGTTGTCTCCTTGTGTGGTCTTTTATGTGATATGACCTTAATTCGATCGAAGAGACCAAAAAACAAACAACCAGTGCAAAGAGGCTATTTTGTCAAAGGTATCGTGTAAGTTCAAAGACATGTTGTCGCCGAAGAAGAACAAACCGATCGATTTTATTCCCGCTTCTACCAAAGCGAGCAGATTTCAGTATATGATTACGATCTCTCTCTCTCTCTCTCTCTCTCTCCCTCTCTCACCCCCCCCCCCCCCCCCCCCGTCGAATTGTCCGTTTCTCGTTCCTCGCTTCCTACTTCTCCCCTACTTCTCTCATTCTTTCCTCATTTCCTTTCCAATCGATATGGCACAATACACAGATAGATAGATAGATAGATAGATAGATAGATAGATAGATAGATAGATAGATAGATAGATAGATAGATAGATAGATAGATAGACAGATAGATAGATAGATAGATAATTTTAACGCCCAGTCCTATGGCACGGTCATATCATGGCAAAATAATGCACAGACAAATTTTTAGTATACAGAAAGGACTAGTTGACATAAACTGTCACTACGGAGTAAAGGAAACTGTAATGTAACAAGACCCAGGACACCACGTTATGTCAATCAGTCAGTGTTTTATGTCTGTTCACAACAAGGTGATACTTCTAATTAACCAATCACGCTATGATGTTCCCATCGCCCTGATATAACCATACTGGTTGACTGGCCTTTAAGCATCAACTTACTTACTTTACCTACCTACCTACCTACCTACTATGATGTCCCCCATTCATCATCCTCGCTCTCCTCACCTGCCTGTCCTTACTGCAAACCCTCTTGGTTACGTCTGCTGCACTACAACTCTCTGACTCCAGTCACAGCCTACAGCTCCAATACTAACAGCCTACAGTTCCAGTACTAACACGTCTGCCGCACTACAAAGCTCTGTCTCCAGCTCCATGTCTCCAGTGACAGCCTACAGCTCCAGTACTAACACGTCTGCTGCACTACAACTCTCTGTCTCCAATGACAGCCTACAGCTCCAATACTAGCACGTCTTCTGCACTAGAACGCTCTGTCTCCAGTCACAGCCTACAGCTCCAATACTAACACGTTTGCTGCAGTCTCCAGTCACAGCCTACAGCTCCACTACTAACACGTTTGCTGCAGTCTCCAGTCACAGCCAACAGCTCCAGTACTAACACGTCTGCTGCAGTCTCCAGTGACAGCCTACAGCTCCAGTACTAACACGTCTGCTGCAGTCTCCAGTGACAGCCTACAGCTCCAGTACTAACACGTCTGCTGCAGTCTCCATTGACAACCTACAGCTCCAGTACTAACACGTCTGCTGCACTACAACCCTCTGTCTCCAGTGACAGCCTACAGCTCCAATACTAAAGATCAGTTTTAACCCAATCTGACCCGCTTCCATTGTTAGGGCGGTGCTTGTTGCGACTCTAATCGTGCGCCGATTCAATGGCGAGGCAAGCCGCAGACGGCGATGAAATCTGTATACCCCCTCACCACAATCATTTGATAGCGGGACCCGAAGAGGACTTAAGCCACTGAAAGAAGAATGCCTTGGTTCAGGGCAAGCAAGTGTCTGTCGGGTTTGTGTGTCGGTGTAGTGTTACTGGGGTGTTGGCGGTGTACATAGACCTGCATACACTACAATGGTGTATCAGTTAGCGCATTAATTTGAGCTCCTTAAGGCCTGGGCGTGTCCTGCGGGGTTATCAAACTGCAGCGTTGTCTCTTCTGGATGCGAATAACTCGGTAACTGCGCTGGTGTAAGATCCAAACACAAAAAGGTTCAAACGAACGCTTGTTTATTTTAACACGGACACACAGTATGATGCAAATTTTCGGGGAAATCCCCTTTATCAAGCTACAAAACGACACGTAAACAACGATGAAACGGTTAAAAAACGATGCAAGCACCGAACAAGCTGCAAAAACTCAACCATAACAAGATAAGTCTTTTTCTTTCATTTTTCGTCGTTTTTAACCGTTTATCTGTTGTTTAAGTGTCGTTCTGTGGCTTCATAAAGGGGATTTCCCCAAACATTTGCATACTGTGTGTCCGTGTTAAAATAAATAAGCGTTCTTTTGAACCTTTTTGCGTTTGGATCTTGTTTTAGAACGCTAGCAGTCATTCTGTTTCAGATTTTTGCGCTGGTGTAAGTAAGTAAACATGGTGCTTAACGTCCACAGAAACCACAAGGCTTATTAGGGACGGGGAGATGGAGGGCAGGGGATATGGAGGTGGGGGAAGAGGGAGATTATATACCTATCGCTACACTGTCACCACCAGAATGACTCCTGCGTTAAGATGGGCAGCGATAAGAGCCATTTTTATGTTTCATTAATTGTGAGGAACAAAGTCACAAACAAGACAGTGTCCACAGAACCACTATTTTTGAAGAAAAAAAGGGAGCCGAAGCGGATTCGAACCGAGGTCCTCCTGCTTACCAGCCTCCTGCTTTCCAGCCTAACACCTTACCGCTAGGCCATACCGGCTCTCTGTTGTGCTGGTGATTGCCAGGAGCGGTCTGAACAGAGAGGTGGAGCTGGGCTCTCACAGCGAGTAACTGGACAGTCCTTTGCTTCGGGTTTCAACAACTGGTTCTCTGGCTGCTGTCTTTGTGGCTATGTTCTCCACAACGGCCGAAAGAGCAGGTTGCAGAGTGCACACGTTGCTTTGCACTGGCGAGGTCCCCACCACCTTAACATCTACAGTTCTGGTGCTGGCAGTCGGTCTTTTCCAGTTTTTTGCGGATCGGAGAGCCTTGGACGGGCTACACATAGGTACCTGCGCCCCCCCCCCCCCCCCCCCCCCTCCTCTTCCCCGTCCCTAACAGACTCGTATGTAGCCTCTGTGGATTGGAGCACTTGGGACGAGTTACGCATAGGTACCCGACGACCCAACACTCCCCACCCTCACCCCGCTCACCTTCCCCAGTCCCTAACAGACTCGTGTGTGGCCTCTGTGGACGTTAAGGCCAAGAAAACAAACTGATTGCGTGCATAGAAAAGGGTCCAAAGTGAATACTGCCTTGTCATTAATACCATGCACAACAGTCCCGCTGGGCGACTGAGGACGTGTGTGGAGGCGTGAGCGAGGAACGCACGGCAGATCATTGTTCGATAGCTGTGGAAGCACTGCCGGAGCTACTGCTGGTCTGTGCACGTTATCCGCCCCTTCCTTTGGTCTGTCTGCTCAGCTCACCGACCACTTGACACTTTCTGGTTTGTGCACGTTATCCGCCCCTTCCTTTGGTCTGTCTGCTCAGCTCACCGACCACTTGACACTTTCTGGTTTGTGCACGTTATCCGCCCCTTCCTTTGGTCTGTCTGCTCAGCTCACCGACCACTTGACACTTTCTGGTTTGTGCACGTTATCCGCCCCTTCCTTTGGTCTGTCTGCTCAGCTCACCGACCACTTGACACTTTCTGGTTTGTGCACGTTATCCGCCCCTTCCTTTGGTCTGTCTGCTCAGCTCACCGACCACTTGACACTTTCTGGTTTGTGCACGTTATCCGCCCCTTCCTTTGGTCTGTCTGCTCAGCTCACCGACCACTTGACACTTTCTGGTTTGTGCACGTTATCCGCCCCTTCCTTTGGTCTGTCTGCTCAGCTCACCGACCACTTGACACTTTCTGGTTTGAAAAGGCTTGCAGAATACGGAAACGGTAGTTGAAAAGGGGTTGCAGACTAGGGTTAACGATGGCTGAAAAGGGTTGCAGAATATGGTAACGGTAGTTGAAAAGGGTTGCAGACCAGGATAACGGTAGTTCAAAAGAAGTTGCAGAAAAGGGTGACGGGAGTTGAAAAGGGGTTGCAGAACAGGGTAACGGTAACTGTAAAGGGTTGCAGAATAGGATAACTGTAGTTCAAAAGGGGTTGCAGAATAGGGTAACGGTAGTTCAAAAGGGTTGCAGAATAGGGTAACGATAGTTCAAAAGGGGTTGAAGAATAGGTAACGGTAGGTGAAAGGGGGTTGCAGAATAGGGTAACGGTAGTTGAAAAGGGGTTGCAGAAGACGGTAACGGTAGTTGAAAAGGGGTTGCAGAAGAGGGTAACGATGGTTGAAAGGGGTTGGAGAATATGGTAACGAACAGACTGAAGCAAGGTACGCTGTTTGTTCCATTCTGTTCGTTACCCTATTCTGACAAAGAGAGCGTCTGTAAAACCACAGAAAGTTTTGACGACAAAAGAGTGCCGAACCGGGGAACGAACCAGCGTCCTCCGCTTTCCAGCCCAACGCCTTACCGCTAGGCCAAACCGGCCCACAATGAGCGCGACTCCACCGGGCCCATTTATTCAGCTGTTAGCGGATGTTACTGGCCACTTTTAATGAAATAGGTCACGGTGGGTCACCAGCTCGAAAGCGAAGCTGAATTGCCACTTTTGCACGAACCAACCTCGCTTTCGATCTCGTCATTTCGATTCTTAAGAATGACCCCACATCAACGCAGAATCCTTTCGAAAGTGAGTGAGATCGAGGGAGCGAGCGAGAAGAGAGGGAGAGACAGAGTGTGTGCGTGCGTGCGTGCGTGCGTGCGTGCGTGCGTGCGCTTATGTGTGTGTGAGTGTGTGTGCACGCGCGCGCGCGCGCGCGCGCGCGCGTGTGTGTGTGTGTGTGTGTATTCATGTTGGCCAGAATATAAGTGTGGGTGTGGTGCCTGTGCTTCCATGTATACGCGCATGTGTGAAATGTCTTTCTTCGGGGAGGGGGAGGGGAACACAAGTCAGTCTCAGAGTGTTAATCCATTCAACACCTGAGCTGGAATCTATTTTAAAGTCTGATCAATGATGACGCCAGTCAAGTGTGAAGAACCAATCAATGCTTCAATCAATGGTTTATTTTACGACTGTTCACGGCAAGGTGATATTTACACACACACACACACACACACACACACACACACACACACACACACACACACACACACACACATACACACACAAACGCACACACGCACACACGCACTCGCGCACGCGCACGCACGCACAAACACACACACACTCGCACGCACGCACACAAACACACACACACAGCTAGTTCACCTTGATGGTCTCCCTCATGAATAACGGTCCATTACCAATGAACAACGGTCCAAGTGCCAACTGCACTCATGATGAATAACGGTTCATTACCAATGAACAATGGTCCAAGTGCCAACTGCCCTCATAAATAACGGTCCATTTCCAAGGAACACTGATCCAAGTGCCAAGTGCTTGCCCGACGACGACGACAACTCTCGGACGGCAGCACCTCGCTACGCTACCCGCACCATGGCCGACCGACGACCCACACGTCGGCAGACCCCCAGCACGGTCTGTTCCCGCACTCCCTGATGGCAACATCATTGCAGCTCTGAATGCGGACACCGCT
>OY757546.1:14743913-14756444 GCA_963584105.1 Alviniconcha strummeri | reverse complement strand
CACACACACACAAACACAACTTTTTATCATTATCACGTACAGTTGCACGTAACAGTTGCATCTTCATCACCTGGCTACACATCGGTCTGTTTTTCGGTCCATCTACATGGAATGACCTTCCCCTTCCTCTCGGACAGAAACCCTCTCTGGACTTATTCAGGTGTAACCTAAAAACTTTTCTTTTCCCAAAACTATAGACCTGCCATGTTTTCTGTTCCATGCTGCTGTCTTCATCCATCTCAAGTCTCTGATTGCTGCCCGTTTTAAGCTGTGTAAAGTAACCTTTGTATAGTCAGAATACTCGTGTGTGCAGAGGTGTGTGTGCAGAGGTGTGTGTGTGTGTGTGTGTGTGTGTGTGTGTGTGTGTGTGTGTGTGTGTGTGTGTGTGTGTGTGTGTGTGTGAGCGCGCGCGTGCGTGCGTGCGTGTGTGTGGTGTGTGTGTGTGTGTGTGTGTGTGTGTGTGTGTTGTGTGTGTGTGTGTGTGTGTGTGTGTGTGTGTGTGTGTGTGAGTGCTTAAATTAATCTCTACGGACAAGATTTCGCGCTTTATAAATACTTTAATTATTATTAAATTCAGTGATTGTTCTGAAAACGCTTCGGTTGCAATCCGGGGAGCTGCTAAAAGCCCAGGGCGGAAAAAACAATCATATAGGCCTAACATAATGGTCACAGCTGGACACTTGCATGGAAATGGAAACTGGTTTTTAACGCCCAATCCACCCGCGACGGTCACATCAGAACGAAACCCTCTTTTGTTGCTGTTGTTAAATGTGTCGGCATCGCCGTCACTGGTCCTGTCTAGGGAGTCCCGTCCTGTGGCGGAACCTGATGACGATGCTGTCATCTTCCAGGTCGATACACTTCTGGTTTCTCCAACGCCTCAAACAGCTGCTCCCTCTTTCCCTCAGGGGGGTCAGCCGGCTGCTGCACAGACTGGTGACGTCAAACATAAATTACCTCACTTTGAATTCAACACGTACTATGTGTGGCCCGGTTTGACCTAGTGGTTAAGGCGTTAAGCCGGTAAGCGGACGACTGTGGTTCGGTTCCCCGCTTCGGCGCTGCTTTCTCTTCAAAGGTTGTGGTTTATGGACACTTTTGTGGCTTTGCTCCTTCACGAGTAATGAAACATTAAACTGGTTCTCTTTTGCTGCCCGTCTTAATGCAAAAACTCGCTAGTTCTGGTGGGTGACAATGTAGCGTTAGGCAGAGTTCCCCCACCACCACCACCTCCTGGGATCTCGGGGCCCCGCCAGTACCTCTCCGGAGACAGCTCGGCGTTAACAAGTGTAACAAACAAATCTCACCATGTCTTTATTGTTCCAAATACACACACACACACACACACACACACACACACACACACACACACACACACACACACACACACACACACACACACACACACACACACACACACACACACAATCACAGCGAGAGGGAGGGAGGGAGGGAGAGAAAGAGGGAGAGAGAAAGTAAGTAAGTAAATTGGTGTTTTACGCCCAACCAGTGCGGTTATATCAGAAAGAGAGAAGAGAAGAGACACAGAGACAGAGACAGAGACACAGACAGAGAGAGACACACAGAGAGGCACAGACACACAGAGAGGATAACCACCCTCCGAATATCACTGGTTTTCAATGTCCACAGACCAAAAGCCAATTGCTCTCGTTATGTGCAAGGCAATTGCTCATACCCTAGAAGTTAGTGCATTCAATGTTGTGATCTGGGCTACCTTCTGCAGTCCCTTGCTTGGTCAGATGAAACACAAAAAAGGTCACCGGATATTGTCGCTATAGATTAATTTAACCGTTCCACCTGCCACTCTATAACACGCGTCTCACTGCTCGGCCTAGATAGTGTAAAATGGACCAAATCGATTTAAAGATTTATTTGCTCATCAGCTTGGTTTCTTATTCCGCCTCCCCCCCCCCACTCCCCCCAAAACCATTAATATTGTACTTAGATGGAAAAAATCTGAAACGCTTATGTCCACATGGCTATGCCCACGTGTCTATGTGCACATGCCTATGTCCACATCTGCACTGAGATGATGATTTTTTTTTTTTTTTTTTTTTTTATGACAAGCTAGTGTTAGCGTCTGCCGCCTTCAGCAGTTTGCCTGTGATTTTGGATCGAGGACCGCATTACAGCACTTTCATTAGTGTGCATGTAAAAATCAGTTCAAAATACGACAACAAAACACATACTCACTTTTGTGATCTTTGACGTTAGAGTGCGCAGCACTTCTCATTATTTTCTTTCTTGTATATTACTGCTTTTTTGTGTGCTTTTTTTTTTTTTTTTCTTTCTTTTTTTCTTTCTTTTTTTAATACACATGTACATTATATTTCTTGTGTATTGTTAGTTGTCGCATGTATTACTTTCTTGAACTTCCAAATTTTCATCACTTTCTAACTTAAAGCTGAAAGTGTAGGAGAATGTTGTAAAGTTCAGTGAGTTTGTGTAGATCAGAGTGTAACCGAGTGTATTATATACATGTTCCGGGCCATGACCCTATAAACTTTTCTTTCCGGTCCTTTTCCTTTTTGATTGGGTGGGGGTTTATGGCCCAATTATCTAAGGTGTTAAAAGTTGTATGCTGGGCCGGCAGCGTCCCTTTTCCCCCAGAGTCCCTGCAGATGCAGGTTGTTTGTTTAACTGTTGCGGCCGGTGTTCGTGTGTTTTCATCAGGGGAGAGCCTACACTGTTTCCTGGTTGGCTGGTGTACAAATAAAAGTTATGTTATAGCAACCTCTGACTTGTGGCTCTTCATCCATGCTTCCAACCTGCTTCCCCTCAACTCCCCACCCCACTCCCCTACAAGAGAATAGCACTACAAAAAAAGTTACTATTATTATTACTATTATTATCCTTATGCTTTACACTGTCTGCAAGTTTGGAGTACAGAACAATCCTTAATTTTGATTGGGACGCACCATCATAAAATTCTCTCTGTATAGTACATACCATATACTTAATATGTACACTTGTCTATGTCCACATGGATATGTCCATGTGTTCATGTCCACATATCTATGTCCATGTGTTCTGTGTCCACGTGTCTATAGATCTCCACAGATCTATGTCCATGTGTCTATGTCCACATATCTATGTTCACATGCCTATGTCACCATGTCTGTGCCACGTGTCTATGTCCACATGTCTATGTCCACATATCTATGTCCATGTGTCTATGTCCACAAGCCTATGTCCACCTGTCTATGTCCACACGCTTATGTCCACATGTCTATGTCCACGTGTCTATATCCACATGTCTATGTCCACATACCTATGTCATCATGTCTATGCCCACGTGTCTATGTCCACATATCTATGTCCATGTGTCTATGTTCACAAGCCTATGTCCACCTGTCTATGTCCACACGCTTATGTCCACGTGTCTATGTCCACATGTCTATGTCCACCTGAATGTCCACACGCTTATGTCCACACGTCTATGTGCACATATCTAAGTCCACGTGCCTCTGTCCACATACCTATGTCCATGTAGCTATGTCCACATGTCATTGTCCATGTGTCTATAGCCACATATCTATGTCCATGTGTCTCTGTCCACATATCCATGTCCATGTGTCTCTGTCCACATATCCATGTCCATGCATCTCTGTCCACATATCCATGTCCATGTGTCTATGTCCACGTGTCTCTGTCCATGTGTCTATATACACATATCTATGTCCACGTGTCTCTGTCCACATATCTATGTCCATGTGTCTATGTCCACGTGTCTATGTCTATGTGTCTATATACACATATCTATGTCCACGTGTCTATGTCTATGTGTCTATATACACATATCTATGTCCACGTGTCTATGTCCATGTGTCTGTGTTCATGTGTCTATGTCTATGTGACTATGTACACATATCTATGTCCACGTGTCTCTGTCCACGTGTCTATGTCCACATATATATGTCCATGTGTCTATGTCCACGTGTCTATGTCGATGTGTCTATGTCCACGTGTATGTGTCTATGTCCACGTGTCTCTGTCCCCATGCTTACGTCCACATGCCTACATCCACGATGTTTCTTGCCCCCTTGACCTCCCCCCTCCCTCTTCCATTTCCCCCTCTCCCCTCCCCATCCACCTCCACACTCCCCCGCCCTTTCCTACCCCCCCCCCCCCCCCCCCCCCCCACACACACACACATTTCACTCTATCGACTCCGTTCTAAACGGGCAGAACAGCCTAGCCAGCCGACTGGACGTGAAGACAATAGCACAAGCAGGAAGACGAGAGATCGTTGACCCCGATTCCGACGGTGGGGGGGCGGAGGGGGGGTGGGGTGGGGAATTGATGCACCACTGCGGAGGCGGTGCCGTCTTGTCGTCGAGGCGCCGTTATCTCCCATCCGCGGACGGTGGGCTTTGAATGTATATAGGGCGCCCGGAGTGGCAGCAGCCGTGACTGGTCACCAGCGACTAGCTGCCATCAGCGACGACAACACTCGACACGAGTGGACTCAGCTGACGGCGGCCCCAGCTGTGTGGCCTGCGGGTGCAACGACTGCAGCTGCTATCGGTGCCAGAGTGTGCCGTCGTGCCGCAAGGAAACCTTTGTTTGCCAGCTCGCTGATTACCTACAGACCCAAGTGACCCCCCCCCCCACCCCCCCCCCCCCCCCACCACTCCACAGTTCATTGACTCCAGTCAATGCCGGTTGTTTACTCATTATTCACCTCTCCTCTCTCTCTCTCTCTCTCTCTCTCTCTCTCTCTCTCTCTCTCTCTCTCTCTCTCTCCTCCCTCTCTCTCTCTCTCTCTCTCTCTCTCTCTCTCTCTCTCTCTCTCTCGTTATTGTTAACTGTTGTGTAGAGGAGGTCTATGGATATTTAGATAGTCATAATTATTATTTCTAAAGGGTCAGGTGGCCTTCTACATTAAAACATTCTGAGTTCTGATACTCTCTCTGTCTGTCTGTCTGTCTGTCTGTCTGTCTGTCTGTCTGTCTGTCTGTCTGTCTGTCTGTCTCTCTCTCTCTCTCTCTCTCTCTCTCTCTCTCTCTCTCTCTCTCTCTCTCTCTCTCTCTCTCTCTCTCTCTGCATTAATCAACAGCTTATTCGTGTTAAAATATCTGTTTATGGTATAGTCGTGCTTATTTGTGTTTGTAGTATAGGACTGGCTGTTAGACAGGTTCAAATGGACCCAACACTACCATGCTTGAGTATTGAAGTTTTCGAGTTCGAGTTCTCTCTCTCCTTTCCTCTCCTCTCCCTCTCTTTCTCTCCCCCTTTCTACCCCCTCTCTCTCCCTCTCCCCCCCCCCCTCTTTTTCTCTCTCCCTCTCTCTCTCCCCCTCTCTCCCCCCTCTTTCTCTCTCTCCCCCCTCTTTCCCCCCGTCACCAGACAACTAAATTTTCGTTCAAGCTGTAATCCACAGCTAGTACCCGTAAACAAGCTAACTGTTCAATCGTTACCAACGCTAAAATCCCCACGTCCAAGCTTAGCTTTCCGGCACTCTTCCTCCAAAATCTGACAGTACGGGTTATCTAACTGAAGAGGCTTTTCTCGTCTCTGATCGTTTCGCAACAAAAACTTCGCCTACATAATTATAGTGAAACGCGGTCAGCACCCTCCGTAAAATCTACGAAATGTTTGGGTACTAAGACTACTGTGAGCTCACAACATGGCGTCGCGATAATTAAAGTCACACGCGGTCAGCGCCCTCCGTAAAATCTACGAAACGTTTGGGTACTAAGACTACTGTGAGCTCACAACATGGCGTCGCGATAATTAAAGTCACACGCGGTCAGCGCCCTCCGTAAAATAAACGAAACGTTTGGGTACTAAGACTACTGTGAGCTCACAACATGGCGTCGCGATAATTAAAGTCACACGCGGTCAGCGCCCTCCGTAAAATCTACGAAACGTTTGGGTACTAAGACTACTGTGAGCTGGATACTAATAGAAGTACCCAGTTTCTGCTACAGTCAGTGTGTGCGGGGGGGTGTGTATGTGTGTGTGTGTGTGTGTGTGTGTGTGTGTGTGTGTGTGTGTGTGTGTGTGTGTGTGTGTGTGTGTTTGTAGTGCGTTTTTTTGGTTTGTTTTTTTGTTTGTTATAATACTTTATGTAAATTGTTTTGGTAGGACTATGCTCTACATGTGTATAGAATATCATATTTAGGTTAATATGTATCATGTGAGCGCTCAGGGTGTTGATGAGCGCATGATAAATGTACATTATTATTATTAAACATCATGCCGAGGAAAAAACTAGTTCAGGATCGATTCGAACGGTATTTGTCCAGGCGTAAGCACTATGGGTGTCCCGTCCGCGCCGAGGAAAAAAAATAGTTCAGGATCGACGATTCGAACGACTCGATATTTGTCGAGGCGTAAGCATTATTAGCAAGTAAAAAAAGAAGAAGAAACGCCTGATGCAATTGGAATTGTCTGTGTGGTTATAAACTTGCTGCCGTTAAAAAAAAAATACAAAAAAAAAAAAAGGAAAGAAGAAAGTAAGAAAGAAACGCCTGATGCAATTGGAATTGTCTGTGTGGTTACAAACTTGCTGCCGTAAAATATAAAAAATAAAAACTCCTGATGCAACTGGTACTGTCTGTGTCGTTACAAACTTGCTACCGTAAAAAAAAAAAAAAAAAAAAAAAAAAAAAAAAAACGCCTGGTGCAGTTGGAATTGTGTGTGTGTGGTTCCAAACTTACTGCCGTTTGAGCACCAGTGAAAAGGGCTGGTCACTATGGCATAACCCGAATCATAGCAGTGGTTGGAGGAAGGATTTCGTAAACCGATGTTTGGAGTTTGAACCCATAGCCGTCAAAGGCTCCACAGCTGGAATAGGTCAGTCTGAAACTCGCCTACTGCCAGGAGTTACGCCTTTTTAATCTTTTCCATTCTGGTCCACTCACCTTCATTTCCCCCAGCCCTCTTCAGTCCAGCATGAAGTTATGTAGGTCACGAATAGCTGTCTGGCCCAGTCAGAGGCTAGCGACAATGTCATTACTGCCATCTTTTTGTCGCTAACCACAACACTGGGGCTAAACCAAAATGTTGCGTCAAGAGTTCCGTGTCAGGATTACTTTCATTTACAGTAATCTTTATCAGATAACAAACTCTATCATTAAAATCCCCGAAGTCGTAGTGTCGCTGGCGGAATGGCGGGCTACACTGCACCTGTCCATGGAATAATTTTGCAGAGGCGAGGAGGCCTATTAGGGACGGGGACATGGGGGAAAGGGGAAAGAGTGAAGACTCGAGACAGGCGCCAACCCGGAAGACCAGGGATGCCGTGGACCGCCGCCAGAACAACAGAATGTTAAGGCAGTGTCCGCTCGGCATTGCGCAGCAACTAGTGTGCTACACAACTGCTGCCCTAACCTTTATGCGGAACAGTCACAATGTCCGTAGTTCCGCTGTTGGGAACCTGTCCGTGTTGTTGTTGATAGCTTTTATACAGCTCTAATCTCCGCGACAGACTCAGTGCACACTTGCCGCATGTAATTCTGAATGAGTGACTCACTTTTTTTATGTAGCGCACTTTGAATGTCCACCGAAGTGGCGTGCTTGCAGAGCTATTCGGTTGTTACATGGCTGGTGCCACGTGAAACTGTTGCCATCTCGGCGAATCTGTGTACACGACAACCATGCACCATGACACGCCACTTCATGCAAAGCCACATACGTAGGGTGCGTGCGTGTTTAGCTGTAACCCGCCACCTGCACGTATAACAATAATCATGTACACGTGTGGGGGAACGGTTGCACACGCTATCGTCTCACCCAATATTTTGGTGCACCTCAGGGTATAGCTAAGGATCGCTAACAAACAAGTGTGAATAACGATTAAATCCGGCTTTTATTTTTTAAGATGTTATAGGTTGTGTTTTGCAATGATATGACCTCACATTTGACTGGGCGTATCTGCTGTGTCGGCCATTGTGAACTTGTGAGAAGGGAAGCAAGTTAATCACAGATAACAAGACACAAGAGCGATGTGGGCACTATGCAATCGCCTAGTCTACGCCGTACACACACACACACACACACACACACACACACACACACACACACACACACACACACACACACACACACACAAACGACACAAGAATGACCGCTGGCGTTCTAAAAGAAGACCCAAACGACAAGATGTGTTTTCTCAGAACAAATAGCGTTTTTTTTAACCTTTTATATGTTTAGATCTACTCTGCACAAAGTAAATAATTAATGTTTAAATATGACGCCAAGTAAATTACACTCGCAGAAAGTATGACTGCATGCGTAGCGCCAGCATCGTTGTTGTATGACTTCTCTCCCTTTTCAACAAAAGTTCGAACAGACCCACGCGCGCGCAGCAGACACCTGGTGACCCGCAGTAACATGACGCTAAATTAATGCCTGTATTTCACATCCACTAGTACCCATCGTCTGAAATGCCATTCAGCCTCTGGAAGCAATGGAGTGGGGTGTTGTCGTTTTTTTCTTGTTTTTTTTTCCTGACTGCAAAACATCCTGAACATCCTGGGCACGGGGATAGCTCAGCGGTTAGAGTGCCGGATTCGTGATTGAAAGGTCGCGGGTTCGAATCCCTGCAGGAGCGGCGGGAGAATTTTGCTTCTCCAGGGTCGACTTTCTGTGCTGACTCTTAGTTCGGTATCCGTTACACCCCCGTGTGACCGCAGTAGCACGTAAAAGATACTTGTCATTCTGCCGCAAGTGCAGGTGGCAGGTAACAGCTAAACATGCATGCACCTTACGTATGTGGCTATGTGCATGAAGTGACACGGTGCATGGTTGTATGGTGTACACAGAACTTGCGCCGAGACGGCAACAGTTTCATGTGCCACCAGCCATGTCAGCGCTGTAAGTATACCACTGCGTTGGATATATATATAATATACATATATAACGCGCTGGAAAAAAAAAGGGGGGGGAAAAAAAAGCTATTCGTTCATGTAGAATCACACGCGAGAGCAGTGAATCTGCTCGAGAACGGAGAATAGCGCTATATGAAAGCGATCAGCTACATGTATTTCGCCCCATGGTATTTTGCCGTTTAGAATCCGAAATTTTGTATTGTGTGTACGATGCCTGTTTGTACTATGTACGGTGTCTGTATTGTGTACGATGTCAGTTGTATTTGTACGATGACATTTTGCATTGTGTGCGATGTCAGTCGCTGAAACATGGGCGAACTACCGATTCGTAAAGCAGGCATAAAATGTGTGTTCCACTGAACAGTAGCAACCATAAATTTAGAAAAGCAAAAACAGATACCGCTTCATGAAGCAGAACAGCTTTCCAAGCTAACAACGGAAGGCCCGGTCAGACGAGGCAATAATTTCGGACACGTTAAAATAGGAAATTACCCTCAACCGAGTAAACCACATCCCGATTCTATGAGCCCGCCATGCCCTACAACTAAAGAGCGGGTCAGCTTGGACTGAAAATAACCGTACCTCTGGAAACGTTGCTTGTACCTCTGGAAACGTCGCTTGCACCTCTTGAAACGTTGCTTGTACCTCTGGAAATGTTGCTTGTACCTCTTGAAACGTCGCTAGTTTGCTCTGGAAATGTTGCTTGTACCTCTTGAAACGTCGCTAGTTTGTACTTCTGGAAACGTTACTTGTACCTCTGGAAACGCTGCTTGTACCTCTGGAAACGTTGTTTGTACCTCTGGAAACGCTGCTTGTTTGTACCTCTTGAAACGTTGCTTGTGACCTCTTGAAACGTTGCTTGTACCTCTTGAAACGTTGCATGTTTGTACCTCTTGAAACGTTGCTTGTACCTCTTGAAACGTTGCTTGTACCTCTTGAAACGTTGCTTGTACCTCTTGAATAGTTGCTTGCACTGCCTGCGCGAGAAACTTCGACAGTGAAACCCCGATTGAATGCCACGACCCGACTAAGGCCGGTAGGCCTACACTTGTACTTCAACACTGCACGGAGACAGAGGTTGAGCTGAAGTGTTGTTGAAGAAATCAGCGACCTGATTGTTAATCCTCCACAGACGAATAATAAGAGATGTGTGAACACATATATATAGTATATAACATGTTTAAGAAACGTAAGGTTGCAGGTGACCAAAGTCTAGACTGGTAAACAAAGAGATAACAGTCCACACAAAAACGAAAACTGGCTGAACAGTGACAGAAATGGCCCGACTTGCATGAGAAACTCGTGTTGCTAGCGCTGAAAACCACCTGCAAAAATGTGTTCAGCAAATGGTTGCCCGTTTATGTTTGGTACAGCCAAGAGAAAAACTGACAACAAAGTTTTTTTTGTTTTTTTTTTTTAAATTGTTCTTACCAGAAGCGAAAGCTAGATGGTTTCCAATTCTTTCTTTCCTTTTTTTTTTGTGTGGCACTGTGTGTGTGTGTGTGTGTGTGTGTGTGTGTGTGTGTGTGTGTGTGTGTGTGTGTGTGTGTGTGTGTGTGTGTGTGTGTGTGTGAAAGCTAGATGGTTTCCAGTTCGTTCTTTCCTTCTTCTTTTTTATTTTTTTAAATTTGTATTGCACTGTGTGTGTGTGTGTGTGTGTGTGTGTGTGTGTGTGTGTGTGTGTGTGTGTGTGTGTGTGTGTGTGTGTGTGTGTGTCTGTCTGTCTGTCTGTTATTATACTCTGTGTGTGTGTGTGTGTGTGTGTGTGTGTGTGTGTGTGTGTGTGTCTGTCTGTTATTATACTCTGTGTGTGTGTGTGTGTGTGTGTGTGTGTGTGTGTGTGTGTGTGTGTGTGTGTGTGTGTGTGTGTTATTACACCCCTGGCACTCTGCAGAAACTCGTCCAGCCAGTCTAAACTCCGCAAGACAGTCATTACCAGTCGGAGACACTCCTTTAAACAATGAGGTCAGAGGAAACTTAGATTGCTACCTGCTGATCCTCAGTAAAGGGCTGGTGAGAGGGACCTTAATTTAGACATGAGCAGGGCCCCTCCCACTGAAGACGAGACAGACAAATTATATCACACTGCCCAGGAGTCTTGTGTCAGACATGAGTCTCGCCCGTGGTCAGTAGGCCGAGGTAATGACCGGTCTACAAGAAAAGAGGACGAAGAACATTACAACCCTGATTAATCGCTGCCGGCTTAGGCTTTTGTTTTCAAGAGATATTCAGGTCGGAGAGGCTAAAATCTTGTTTAGTCGGCTGGTCCTCAGGCTTTCTTTCTCTTCACTTCGATGTCTTGTTTCAGTGTTTCGCCAATTCTCACAAGTGAGAGTTGGAACAGTGTGTACCCAGTGTAGTTTGTTCAGGGCAACCGGTGATCCACGTAGGTCGTGAGGTGTGGGTGTGTGTATACGAGTGTGTCTTCAGGGATTCTTCAGAATCAACAAAATCTTCATTCCTAATTTCCAGACGCCTGTTCGAACGTGACGGAAGCGCGGGACTTTATGGACTGGTGCAGTGTGACACTCACAGCCTACCAACCGGCTGCATCGTGACACTCACAACCTACCAGCCGAGTACAGCGTGACACTCACAATCTATCAACCGGGTGAAGCGTGATACTCACAATCTACCAACAGGGTGCAGCGTGACACTCGCAACATATCAACCGGGTGCAGCGTGACACTCACAGCCTACCAGTTGGGTGCAGGGCTACACTCACAACCTATGAACCGGAAGCAGCATGACATTCACAACCTAGCAACCGGAAGCAGCGTGATACTCACAACCTACCAACCGGAAGCAGCGTGACACTCACAACCTACCAACCGGAAGCAGCATGCAAGAAAACCACAGCTATAACTGACTCAACACACAAGGGGGTTAATTAGCGCTCGAAATACCTAACACAAGTACAACAAGAAAGACCTGACTCACCTACGGTAACTCTCACGCGGCATGCATGTAAATACAAGGTACATAAACTCCACTAGAGGTACAAACTAAAAGTTTATAACAGACTCAGGCAAGACAGCGTGCCGTGCGTAACTCCATCTCCAACTCCGTCTGTGACTGGTATCAGCTAGACCAAAACCTCACGAACTCGGCCCTCACTTCACGAGACTGCGGAACCAAGGCGGACTCGCAACTAGTAACAACCGTGACCAGAAAATCCGTCTTCAATGCCGTCTGCAATTTACCTTCTCAGCTAGAGCAGAACCACACGAACGCGGCACTCAGCTCACCAGAATCCGGGATCAGGCGTTTCCCTAACCTGCAACAACTTTGATAACAACAACAACAACAACAAAATCTTCCATCTGGACCTACTCCCCTCCCCCCCCTCCTCCCCTCCAACCACCTCCACCATCCGAAAAAAGAAAATCAAAAAAGAAAAAAGAAAAAAAGAAGAAAGAAAATCAACACACCCCACTGTCATCACCATGACGATCCAGTCCAGCCCCGTGACGTCAGTGGTGGCCACGGGGGCCGTGCTGGCGGACGTGAGCGCGGAGCAGCGGGCGGTGAACGTGGCGGTGGTGGGCGCGCTGGCCGTGGTCATCGTGATAGGGCTGGTGGGCAACCTGCTGGTGGTGGCCGTGTATCGGCCGCGCCGCGGAGGGGTGGCCACGTCACCGGCCGTGCTCTTCATCCTGGTGATGGCCGCGC
>OY757546.1:14721413-14741413 GCA_963584105.1 Alviniconcha strummeri | reverse complement strand
CATCATGCGCCACTTGCCGCCCCTCTACTCCCTGGCTTACCACGGGGTCATGTACGCACTCTTCGTCGTCTGCTTCCTGGCGTACGGCGTCCTGTACGGACGAATATTTTACGTCCTGTGGCGGAAAGGCTGGTTCGAGTCTTCTCCGTCGTCGGGAAACAGGCGATGTAAGCAGGGCGTTGCTCCGTCTCCAGTGCCCAGTCTGGCACAGCCGCCACCGCGCCATTGTGAGGACATCAAACGGTGCCGAGTTAGAATCAGTCACAGCAACTCGGCAGGAAGCGTTCTGGGGATTAAACGCTGCTCTGAACAGAAAGTGGAACACAATAACTCAAAGGATAACAAATTTGCGGAATCAGCGGACAAAAATTCTGTGGATTTGGACACGGATTTGGCGAACAAGGTTTACCACCATAGCTCAATTTGCATCAGAATTATACACCCCTCCGGAGGCTCTTCTCAAGTTGACAGAGACCTCGTTCTTGTTGGGGAGGCTGCCACGATGGATCCTTCTTCGGGGTTTCACGAGACAGAGCCGTCAACAGACGACTCTCTGCAGGAAAGATCTTCCTGTTTCGAGGCGGATTGTCCCATGACTCCCAACAGTTCCTCCGTTCATGAGACAAATGAAAACTCCTTGGGCAAACTTTGTTCAGAGAATATGACCGCAGACCGAAGCATTCCAGATGGACCTTCCTGTCTTCAGTTCGTGCAGAATGGCCCGCTGGGTGATAACGCTACGACGGAGAATGTTTGCTCCTGTGCTCCACCCGCGAATCGGAAAGAGAAGCACCCCAGAGCAATACATCGATGCCAGAGGGTGCAACATACGGCAAAGCCCGGCATTGGGAGATCCCAGTCTGAACCGTGCTGTTGTGATACCGACACTCGCGCCACTCGACCCTTCCTCAGACACTGCTGCACGTGCGACGACATCACGGAGAACTGGAACGGCGATGGGATTCGTCAGGAAGAGAAATTTTATAGCGCAGCGCCGCTGCAAAGCTCAGAAAACGAACGCCGGGGTACTTCCGTGTCTGAATTCAAAGCATCCCTGCGCGGAAATGCTGGAAAGGAGTGTAGTAGTTTCCACGAAACTGAAGACCGTGGGGTTTCTCCTTCTGATGGCAAACGGCCAAAACAACGAGCTGCTTTCCAGAATCTCACGTTCGCACACCGAGTCGCTATGTTTGACAGCTGCGGCGGCTCCGACAACATTGCTCTGGAAAAAGGTTGCCTCGCTTTCATTCCCGAAAGGCCGAAGACGGACAGGATCGGAGGTTGCGAAGCAGACACGCCATGCACGCAAATTGGGGCGTTGCTCGCCGTTTCCGCCCCGGGTCAAGTGTGTTCCTGCTCCTGTCGTCGTGACCTTAGTCACGCACACGGCCCCCAGCACGTGCACTGTAGAGACAGGTCACGTGTCTGTAGTTCAAGCGAAAGTGACCTTTTCCGCTACGGACACACGAACGGAGCAGAGAAGATCGCTCACTGTGGGGTATGTGAACACTTCACTGACGCCCCCCAGCACGAGAGTTTAGCCAACGTCACAAGATCTCGATGTGATCAGCCTGGTGTTGTCAGTACTACTGCAACTACGACGCGCCGGCCCACCGTCTGTGACCTCACGGTTTCCAGGGACTGTCTCAACGGCCTCGCTCCTAGCGAGTCTGGTGATGGAGTTCGGGTCGTTTCGCCTCCATCTCATGACGAGGCCTTCCACGTCTCCAAAACACGTCGCGGCGGCCCTAGAAACAGAAGCAAGTTATCTGGCGTCGGAGAAGACTTTACACAAGACGGAACCAAGCTATCTGATGCCGGAGAAGACTTTACACAAGACAGAACCAAGCTATCTGACAGAGAAGACATTACACAAGACAGAACCAAGCTATCCGACGTCAGAGAAGACTTTACACAAGACAGAACCAAGCTATCTGACGTCAGAGAAGACCGTACAAAAGACATATTCAAACTATCTAACGTCAGAGAAGACATTACACAAGACAGAACCAAGCTATCCGACGTCAGAGAAGACTTTACACAAGACAGAACCAAGCTATCTGACGTCAGAGAAGACCGTACAAAAGACATATCCAAACTATCTAACATCAGAGAAGACATTACACAAGACAGAACCAAGCTATCCGACGTCAGAGAAGACTTTACACAAGACAGAACCAAGCTATCTGACGTCAGAGAAGACCGTACAAACGCAAAAGATTCACCGGAAGTTGCTAATCTGTCCCATAAATACAATGCGCTTGACGCCACGCGATCTGGTTCTCCAGACACGATTCAATCGTCCGAACAGGGTACAACGGAAATGATACACTGTGTTTCCATGGGCATAACCATCTCCCACGAGCACGATACAACGGCCACGGACACGGCGCGTAAAGTTTCACCGGACAGAACCGAATCGTGTGAAAACAGTACTACGACAGACGTTGCACTCAATGCTTCGCTGTACCTGACGAAATCGTGCGAAGGAAGTTCACTGGCTGTGACAGAAGCCTCGCCAAAAGGTTCGTCACGCAAGTCTTCCCTCCAAGTGGCGACGACAGCAGCAGCAGCAGCAGACCAGCCAACGGACACTCACTGCCACCCGGCTCACATGCGTCGTCACGGTGGCAAGCGGCTTAGGATGGGGAAGACAACTCTGATGATGGCCATGGTGACGCTGAGCACGGTGCTAGGTTTCGTCCCCTTCCTGACGGTGATCGTGATGAAGACATCGGGGGCCAGGTTCAGGGACGACACCGCCTCCACCGGGGACCTCGTCTACATGTTCTGCATCAGGTCCTACCTCATCAACAACATCGTCAACCCTTTCGTCTACTTTTACGTCAACCCCCGCTTCCGCCGAAAGGTGAACCGCGTGCTGCGGTGTGTGTGTCGACTTTATCGCCGGTGGAAACATCACGGCGGCTCAACGCAGTCGGATGCCTCGACACCGCGCTCCGATACCTGATGCACAGCCTTGTTGTTCTCTTCGACTTGGCGGTCGTCGTTCAGTTGATGATATTTATACATCGTTCTTGTTTTCTTTGACTTGATGGTCATCGTTCTTTTTCAGACTTGATGTTCGTCAGTCTCTTTAATGACCTGATGTTCGTCAGTCTGTTTAATGACTTGATGTTTGTCAGTCTCTTTAATGACTTGATATTCGTCAGTCTCTTTAATAACTTGATGTTCGGCGGTCTCTTTAATGACTTGATGTTCGTCAGGTGTTGTTGTTGTTTTTAGACTTGACTGTCGTCGTTCAGTTGATGATATACATCGTTCTTGTTCTGTTTGACTTGATTCTTACCGTTCTTTTTTAGAATTGATGTTCATCGTTCTTTTTTAGACTTGATGTTCATCGTTCTTTTTTAGACTTGATGGTCATCGTTCTTTTTTAGACTTGATGTTCATCGTTCTTTCTTTAGACTTGATGATCATCGTTCAGTCCATGATATACATCGTTCTTGTTTTGTTTGACTTAATGTTCTTCGTTCAGATGCTTTCTTTGACTTAATGATGTTATCGTATTTTTCATTTGTTTCACTTGATCTCCATCGTTCTTGTTGTTTAATTTTGTTTGGTGTTCAGCGTTCTTGTTTCGTTTTTACACTGCAGTAGTTTTGCTTTACGTCGGTCATGTTCATCGCCGCTGTTTTATTTTACATCATTGTTGTCGTTTCGTTCTAACACGGGTTACTCTCTCTCTCTCTCTCTCTCTCTCTCTCTCTCTCTCTCTCTCTCTCTCTCTCTCTCTCTCTCTCTCTCTCTCTCTCTCTCTCCGTCCCCACCCCCCCCTCTCTCTCTCCCTACTCCTCTGCTTTTGTTCTTGTTTGTTTGTTGTTTTATTGTTGTTGTTTGTAGATGCACTGTGGCGATGTTGTTTTCTTTGTGTGGACGCTTCATGATCTCAT
This sequence comes from Alviniconcha strummeri, assembly GCA_963584105.1. Lineage (NCBI taxonomy): Eukaryota > Metazoa > Mollusca > Gastropoda > Provannidae > Alviniconcha > Alviniconcha strummeri. The sequence continues at coordinate 14,737,499 of OY757546.1, read as the reverse complement.
GATCCCAAGCTGTTCTACAGTATGTGTTACATCATTAGATCGTCATCAGCTCATGTAACTCATACATTCATCGTTACACAGTGTTTAAGCTGACTGAGTGGTGATAATTGGGTTCCGTATGAGATCGGTATGCATGGTTTACGTGTATGGTCGTATAAGTGTTGCTTTTTGAATCTTTCTTGTAATAGGCTGAGACTCTGAATCGAGAGTTACGCCAGTTTTATTTGGTTGACTGATTGGTTGGTTTTGTTCTCATTGTTGTTTTGTTGTTTTTCTTTTTCTTTTGCTGGTTTTTACGGAGGGTAAAGCTGTCATATCAGCACCTCCCGTGTGAACCACAAAGACACAGCTAGGACTATGAAAGTAAGATCATGGCTGCGTGCCGTCATGTTGTCCTTTAATTGAAGTTCATTTCCGTTCCTCGGGATCTACATATCTGCAGTGCAGTTTTAACTACATGTAGTTTCCCTCGGCGTTTGCTCAGTTTTATCTAGTGTGCTAACTGTCTAACACAGTTGTTTGTCATCATCTGTACATGCATGGTGACTGGCTGCGGCTTCTTACCAGCTAAACAGCGGCAGCGAGTGTAGATTACGAAACACTCAGGGTAGATAACGAAACGATCAGGGTAGATTACAAACCGCACAGGGCAGATTACGAAACGCACCGGGCAGATTACGAAACGCACAGGGCAGATTACAAAACTCACAGGCCCGATTACGAAACGCACGGGGTAGATTACCAAACGCGCAGGGTAGATCACCAAACGCACAGGGCAGATTACCAAACGCACAGGGAAGATTACCAAACGCACAGGGCAGATTACCAAACGCACAGGGCAGCTAGATTACCAAACGCTCATGGCAGATTACGAAACGCGCATGGCAGATTACAAAACGCACAGGGTAGATTGCGAAACGCGCAGACTTTTAAGATCCAGCCACGTCAGCTAGAGGGCATCATCAGTTCTGTTTGTGCCCTCAGAATCGGACTCCACGCTGCAGACTTTCCAAGGTGCTACACTGAGCGTGTCTGGCTTTCTTACGATCGATCGATCAAACAAAACAAGGATTGCTGTGCCTGGTTGTTTTCTGTGTGTTCCGTTTTACGACCGAGTTCTTGACCGATACAGACGTCTCTAGCGTTTGATCCAACCTGTCATTCTTTTGATACCGCTTCGTCGTTGTATAAAGTGTCCTTGTGCAGTGTTTAAATTGTTCAGCAATTCATTCAGATGTAGCATATAAATGTGTGTGTGTGTGTGTGTGTGTGTGTGTGTGTGTGTGTGTGTGTGTGTGTGTGTGTGTGTGTGTGTGTGTGTGTGTGTGTGACAGGGTTTAAGGTGAGATCAAAAGATCAAGAGATCTTAGAGGAGGGAGGTAGAGCTGGACCTTCATATTTGCCCAGAAGAGATCATGAGTAGCGAGGTGGAGCTGGGCTGAGCAAGTTGGATGTCTTTTGCTTCGAGTTGTCCAAGTTGTTCGTCAACAGCGGTGCAACGGACATTGTCTTAATGACTCTGTCCAGCACAGCAGTTGAAACAGCAATTGCGCAGTGCACAAGTCGCTGGGCAATGGCGAGGGGACACCGCCTTAACACTTCCATTGTTCTGGCGGCGGTCCACGGTCTCTCTGGTCTCTTTCGGACGGTTTCCGCGGTCGAGCCTTCACTCTCTCGTCCCCTTCCCACTCTGTCCCCATCCCTAATAGGCCATCTCGCCTCCGTGGACGTAAAGCAACATGAAAGAAGAAGTGTGTGTGTGTGTGTGTGTGTGTGTGTGTGTGTGTGTGTGTGTGTGTGTGTGTGTGTGTGTGTGTCTGTCTGTCTGTCTGTCTGTCTGTCTGTCTGTCTGTCTGTCTGTCTGTCTGTGTCTTGACTTTCGTCTTAACTGACCTTTCGCATGGTACCCATACTAATTCTCTGTTTTGTATCGTCGACTCGTCAAAATTACTATTCCTACAGTAGTCTACCAGAGAATTTAAAAATAAAAGGAAAAGAAATAATAAAATATTTCATTGACATTTTTCCTCGTGTGTGTGTGTGTGTGTGTGTGTGTGTGTGTGTGTGTGTGTGTGTGTGTGTGTGTGTGTGTGTGTGTGTTTGAGTGTGTGTGTGTGTGTGTGTGTGTGTGTGTGTGTGTGTGTGTGTGTGTGGTTTGTATTTGTGTACTCGATCTGTGTGTGTATGTCTGTGTATTTGTGTGTGCGTGTGCGTGTGTGTGTGTGTGTGTGTGTGTGTGTGTGTGCGTGCGTGCGTGCGTGTGTGTGTCTGTCTGTCTGTCTGTCTGTATGCGTGTGCTGTATGTACCTCTGTACGCAGTGTGTGTGGTGTGGTTAGCTGCAAACGAAATTCAGCAGCCAATATCTTGATTAACTTCAAGCAACTTTCGTGGGCTGTGCCCGTTTTACCAGGCCAGCAGGCTCACTTCAAATACATCACCTATCGCATCTCCACACATCTTTTCTTTCCCATCCCTGTTTTGTTGTGCATCACTCCAAACCAGACACGTGTGGGAAGTGGTCAAAGTGAATCCAACAGCCATCTCTCTTCCATTTTTACGGAATAAAACAAACAGATTCTGTGAAGTTCAAAAGGTATATTGAATATTCATCCAAAGACTATGCATGTGTAAACGAGATTCCAGTTTGGCCGCAGGATCACATAAAAATTGTCCAGTCACCACCACAGACCGCTTCGGAGCTCCATCGGAACTATGGATTAGCAGACATTCTTCCAGGAGGGTCGGCTATCCACCGCGTAGATACTGCTTGAAGACCAACAAATAATTCCGAGTGAATGAAGTGAAATTTACTCCTGCACCCTCTTTACAGGATATGTCCCCTTAAGTTTCGTCCGTGCAAGGTTAAGGTTGTGAACAAAGATTCGCACAGAATCAACAAACAAGGGAGTTAATCAGCGCTCGAAAGACGTCACACATAAACACAACAAAGACCTGAGTCGCCCACGGTAGCTCTCACCTGGCATCATTAATTTGAGGATGTATCTCTGATGGGGATTATGTACCTTGAATTTGCTCGCATGCCAGGTGAGAGTTACTGCAGGCGAGTCTACTCTTTGTTGTTGTGTTCACGTGTGACGTCTTCCGAGCGCTCATTAACTCCCTTCTTTGTTAATTCTGTACAGGCGCTCTGGGCCTCCTTCTGTTTCAGAGTGTAAAGATTCGTACAGTGCTCTCTGGGCCCCTTTCTGTTTCAGAGTGTAAAGATTCGTACACTGCTCTCTGGGCCCCTTTCTGTTTCAGAGTGTAAAGATTCGCACAGTGTGCTCTGTCTTATAGTGAGCCGCTGTGGCCTAGCGGTAAGGCGTTAGACTGACAAGCGGACGACGTCGGTTCGATTCTCCGCTTCGGCTCTACTTTCTCTTCAAAAGCTGTGGTTTATGTACATCGTCTTGTGATTTTATCCCTCACAAGATGACCGTCCTACTACAGTGTTAGTTAGTAACTGGATTTTAACGCCCTGTCAACCGCATGGGGTCACATCAGGACGATCAGTCTGTAATAGGCAATGCATAGTTCAAAACTCATCATTTATATGTAAACCCTTTCTCAAGTCAAATCCGCAGAATCAGTCCCTACACACAAAAATTATCAAAAGACAGACATGCACAAACATGAACTGCAACTGTTCGATGAGTTAATCACTTCAATACTGCCCTGGATAAATAAATTTTAAAAAAATTAAAACAACATAATTATAAGGCTAGGACATGCTGGTATCGTCGAAAATTCCGTCTGATTTATCGATACCAAGTTAAAGAGAAATATGAATAAAAGAATAAGAAACAATAGAACATTTTGTAGAAACATTATATAAATACATTATGGAACTATCAGTGCCATAAAATACCAAGCTGCACATACCACCTACTAATTATCATCTCTTAGCTGTTCAACAAGAGCCATACAATAAAAATAAAAGAGCCAGTCTCTCAATAAATAAAAAATAATGTTGAGAAAAGGCAAGAGAATGGATCATTACAGGAAAAATGACAAGACAGAATGACTTAGAATAAGTAAGTAATTTGGTATTTTACGCCCAATCAACCATTACGGTTATATTAGGGCGAGAATGACCCAGAGTACTACGCAGAAATGGATGAACAATTTTGTGTTGCACCCTACGTTCTTACCATGCCCGAGTCACACTCTGTCGATCAAGTTCATAACATAACAGCAACGGTCAACGTAAGGACTGTTGAACCATCCACATTTGAAAACACCTGAGTAAGTTTTGACTGTTGTCAATTTTATACACTGAGAATGGACCTTCTGCTTCGTCGTTAGACGAAATAACGAAGAAACGTGCGTTCAGGACGAGGACGAGGAAGATGTGTGTCACGTGTCACAGATGATGATGGTGTGAGGCTTAACGTCCTCAGATGTCGGGCTGACATATTAGGGACAACGTGTCACAGATATAAATACAATGTCCTTATAGGTCGGTGATTACGTGTGTAATGTCTCTCTCCTTCACTGCTGCCGTGGTAACCAGCCAGCACACCCCGTACACTCACAACCACCTTCACGAACACGGACGAAAGGTACGAAAGTGGTTGGTTGTCGGTCTGGACTTCAGACAGATTGATGATTTGTGGTGCTGGTGTATCTGGAGTACACTTTGACGTCGATCCACAAACGTTTCAGCATACGGGAAACAAAAACAACAAAAACATGGGCTGGGAAGCAGTGGATGGCTTCAGTGTGTGCTGGGTTCCAACACAATACGTTATACCACCCCCGGGGCCCACTGGATAAGTGATAAGAATGCATGATGATTTCCGAGGCACTGAGAGCAAAATGTTTCACAGTCTGCGGCCGTTGCCAATGAGGATAGCCAAGCTGCCCCAGCTAGGGAATTTCCTGATGAGGGCGGCGGGCAAACCATTGCCTCACTTCCAACAGTTTCTGATGAGAGCAGACAAGCTGCCTCACCTTCGGCAGCTCCTGACGAGGATGGCGGACACCTCATATCTGGCAGTTCTGATGAGGACGGCCAAGCCACTGTCTCATATCTCCGGCAGTTCCTGATGAGGACGGACAAGTTGCATCACCTCCGGCAGTTCCTGATGTGGCGGACAAGCCACCGCCTCATCTCCGGCAGTTCCTGATGAGGGTGGCGGATACCTCACCTCCGGCAGTTCCTGATGAGGATGGCGGATACCTCACCTCCGGCAGTTCCTGATGAGGGTGGCGGATACCTCACCTCCGGCAGTTCCTGATGAGGGTGGCGGATACCTCACCTCCGGCAGTTCCTGATGGGGGTGGCGGATACCTCACCTCCGGCAGTTCCTGATGAGGGTGGCCAGGGGCGTGGTGAGCAGCTTCTTCAGCGCCACCATACTCTCCTTGCGGAAGCCGGGGCTGAGCACGGAGTAGATGAGCGGGTTGGCGGCGCTGGAGAGGTAGTGCGACTTGATGCAGAACTGGAAGGCCATCTCCTCGCTGTAGCCCGCCATGGCGTGCGCCCGGAAGCCGGCGCCGGCCAGCGCCACCACCTGCACTGTCAGGAAGGGCACGTAACCCAGCAGGGCCACGGCCGTCACCAGCCCCAGCATCCGCGTGGTGCGGCCCAGGTGACTCGGGGGCCTGCTCCGCCGCCGTCTTCGTCCCCGCCCCCGCCCCTGCCCCCCACCCCGGCTCCGCCCCTTGCCCGCCCCTCTGGCCAGCACGGGCTGGCGGCTGGGCTTGGAGATGATGCTGATGGACAGCTGCGACGACATGAGCGAGCCTTCCGACCCCGTGCTGACGGGAGACCGGGGCTCCTCCGACGACGACGACCGCCGCCACCTGCGCCCTCCACCAACCCCACTCCTACCCCCGCCCCCGCCCCCGCCCCCGCCACCGCCCCCGTCCTGGCAGCCCCCTCGCAGCCCCTCGGCCCTGGAGTCTCGGTGGTTCCTGCTGGGCCGCGCGCTGGGCACGCGCTCTCCGATGCGGGTCCTGCTGCGCTTCCACACCACGCAGATGATGCGCGCGTAGAAGGCCACCATGATGGAGAAGCAGAGGAAGAAGAGGGCCAGCAGCACGATATAGAAGATGAGCGGGTAGACGGTGCCCGCCGCCGCATCGGAGATGTTGCAGTCCTCGCCCAGCACGCCGGGCACGCGCGTGGTGACGGTGCGCGTGCCGCTCAGCACGAGCTGCGGCCAGCAGACGCTGAGGGCCATCACCACCATGATGATGACGAGGGAGCGCGCCTGGCCGGCCGAGTAGCAGTGGAAGGGGTTGACGATCTTGAAGTAGCGCGAGAAGGCCACGCACGTCAGCGTCAGTCCCGCTGCCACCGTCGTGAAGTACTCGATGAACCTGCAAGCAGCACGGGCAACAAGGAAGAAAAAACACACGTTATTACACGAACACGTTAACCCTTCTTACCCTGCCGGGGTCAGCGTCAGCGTCAGTCCCGCCGCCACCGTCGTGAAGTAGTCGATAAACCTGCAAGCAGCACGGGCAACACGGCGGAAAAAAAGAAAAAAAAACTACACGTTATTACACGAACACGTTAACTCCATTCGTACCCTGCCGGGGAATTGCATGTTCTGTACTGCCCATGCTAGTTGCTCCCAGGTAATTTTAAGGGGGGGGGGGGGGGGGGGGGGGAATCAGGTGGGGTGGGGGGGTTCTGAAACAAGAATGTCTGCTAGGGTTTGAAAAAGGGGTTTACTCAGAAAATTCACGCGTGTTTCGTATGAAATTAGCGTTCTTTTTAACCCTTTATGTGAACGGGTCGAGAAACAAACAGTTAATCTGCAAAGACATACTGAAGAAAATGAAACGACTCATCTTTAAGTAGGTTCACTGCCCATGCTGTGGGGAGGGGGGGGGTATAATAATAAACTGTTTTCTTCATAATGTCAGATGTGAAGTGGTATTGCGTCTCTAAGCATAGCTTGAAATGCCCCGACAAAAACCCGCGTAGACTAATAATAATAATAATGATGAATACTTAGAGCGCCTAACCCGCACAGGCCGTAAGCGCTTACACAGTCTTTAAATGTAGCCTACATATTTTCAAGATTCAGCGCATACAACACACACACACACGCACGTACTCACGCACGCACGCACGCACACGTGTGTGTGTGTGTGTGTGTGTGTGTGTGTGTGTGTGTGTGTGTGTGTGTGTGTGTGTGTGTGTGTGTGTGTATGTGTATGTGTGTGTGTGTGTGTATGTGTGTGTGTGTGTGTGTGTGTGTGTGGTGTGTGTGTGTGTGTGTGTGTGTGTGTGTGACATCTTCGGACAGATAGTGGCGTATTGCACTAATCCGACGAAGTTCCAGATAACATATAATTATAAGACAAACGGAGGAATCTACACAACAAGGTCTCACACGAGAGATAACTCACCTGAAGATCCTACAGGCCACGGGGGCCGGGTGGGTATAGGGATAACTCAGGTCGAAGATGTCGAAGGGGACGCAGAGGGCAGCACTCAGCAAGTCCAGCACCGCCAGTGCCATGATGAAGAAGCTGCCGGCTGTCTTCCGGAAGCGCGTGCGGTACACGTGCAGCACGCAGACGTTGCCGGAAATGCCGAACCCGGCCAGGAAGACGAGGAAGGTGATGATGGGGATGTTGAAGAGGCGGTGCTCCGCTTCCAGCTCCCGCAGAATGGCGGTCACGTTGTCGTCTACGTCTGTCGTGCCGTAAGGGTCATGTGCTTGTGACGCAGACACGGACAGCGAATCGAGGCTGGGCACTCGAAGGTCGGAGAGTGGTGGCGGAGGTCCGCTCATCTCGCGGTCTGTGTGTGCTGCTTACGCACTTGATTGCCCTGTTCTGGCCATTACGAAATAATCATATGAAGTGATGATTGAACTCTGACCTCTCGTGCTTTACTTTCAGTGTCAAATTCCTGTTAAAAGTGTCTACTTCTTGTCGAAAATGTCTACTTCCTGTTGAAAGTGTCTACTTCCTGTTGAAAGTGTTCACTTCCTGTTTAAAATGTTCAACTTCCTGTTGAAAGTGTCTACTTCTTGTCGAAAATGTCTACTTCCTGTTGAAAGTGTCTACTTCCTGTTGAAAGTGTTCACTTCCTGTTTAAAATGTTTACTTCCTGTTGAAAGAGTCTACTTCCTGTTGAAAGTGCTCACTTCCTGTTGAAAGTGTCGACTTCCTTTCGAAAGTGTCGACTTCCTGTTGAAAGTATCTACCTCCTACTGAACGTGTCTACTTCCTGTTCAAAGTGTCTACCTCCTGTTGAACGTTTCCACTTCCTGTTGAAAGTGTCTACTTCCTGTTGAAAGTGTTCGCTTCCTGTTGAAAGTGTCTACTTCCTGTTGAAAGAGTCTACCTCCGGTTTAACGTGTCTCTTCTTGAAAATGTCTACCTCCTGTTGAACGTTGAAAGTGTCTACTTCCTGTTGAAATTGTCTACTTCCTGTTGAAAGTGTCTACCTCCTGTTGAAACATCCAACACACCCGGCTGGAGGCTACCTTATCCGGAATCGTGTTACACGATTACTCAGCAATAAAAAATATAAAAAAACTCCAACACTCAAACTTTAAAGAATCCTATCTACAGAGTCAAATACGAACTACTGGACATAACACAGACACAACTTTAAAAGCAATTCTCCTGATGAAAATTCAAGAGTGATGCTATGCTTGCTGTGCAAGAAGTCAAGCATTAAATCCGTGAGAAACGAGACATTATTTATTTATTTTTTGCTTCACTTTGTTCTTTCCAGTTCTACCTGAGTCTGACGGCTACAGGTGCCACCGAGGAAGACAGCAGACGAACGCGGGTTGTCTAATAACCCAGTGTACATCGGCATACGTCGTATAGAGTCCGCATGGTGACTTAATTTCCACGCTTCGCCAGCTTTCTTCAGTCATCGTCGCGTAAAATGCAAATTCAAGCACAGCTGCGCACATTGCCGCTCGCTTTCCGTGGCCATTATCGTAGCTCTTCTCATTTCGTATCTCTTCTGCCTCCTGTAAAATCTGTGTCTGTGCCACTTCTCCTTGAACACAGAGTCTCCGATACTGAAGTGGGTGCACTAACCGTTCAGTTAACGAAAACGTGTGCTACAGAAATGGACATCATCAACATTACCACCAAGCCACATTGAACCGCATGGACCAGCAGCGTTTCCTTCTCGCTGAATCCCACGTGAAGCAACGCCTCTAGGAATCACACGAGTTAGCGAATCTGTATCCGTTCAAACAGTCACACACAAGAAAGAAAGTGACTCAGAGATGCTCTGCGTTGACAGATACTCTGTGGACGACACTCGGTGTATTTTGTGGCTCGCCTAACACAAATCACGTCATATTCAGGGATCGCTCTTTGTGCAAATCTGCCGAGACCAATAAACTGTGTTTATGTGAAGCAAAAAGGCTTGATGTTCGGGCTGTGTCGACTGTTTTATCACTTTGTTCGCATCCTGGCAATTGTACAAGTCATGACGAAATCAGCCTATGACACCCAGCAACTAAGAGAGCGCATACACGAATGTGTATGTGCGTGTGTGGTGAGTGTGTACGTATGTATGTGTGCGTGCCTGCCTGCCTCTGTGTGTGTATGTGTGTGCGTGCGTGCGTGCGCGCGTGTGTGCATGTGAGCGAATGTGTGTGTATGTGTGTGTGTGAGGTGTGTGTGTGTGTGTGTGTGTGTGTGTGTGTGTGTGTGTGTGTGTGTGTGTGTGTGTGTGTGTGTGTGTGTGTGTGTGTGTGTGTGTGTGGTGTGTGTGTGTGTTTATGTGTGTCTGTGTGTCTGTGTGGCTGTGTGTGTGTGTGTCTGTGTGCACGAGGGTATCTATATTTGTGTGTGTGTGTGTGTGTGTGTGTGTATGTGTGTGGTGTGTGCGTGCGTGCATGCGTGCGTGTGTGTGTGTGTGCGCGTGCGTGTATGCGTGCGTGCGTGCGTGTGCGTGGGCGTGCGTGCGTGTGTGTTTGTGTGCGCGTGTGTGTGAGTGTGTGTGTGTGTGTGTGAGTGTGTGTGTGTGTGTGTGTGTGTGTGTGGTGTGTGTGTGTGTGTGCCCGCGCGCTTGCCTGTGTCTGCTGGCGTATATATATTCAACGCTGTGACGAGATGGAGGGGCGGTTCCTGCGTCGGGGCCCTCACTGAAAAACGTTGAAGAAACTCGCGCTAGAGCGAGAGCGAGCAACACACCCCGCTCTGAGACGCTGCAGTACAAGCCCGAGCAGAGCACCACAGGACGCCCTTCAATGTCACACACCACCCGTCATTGTCACACACCACCCGCCATTGTCTCACACCACCCGTCATTGTCACACACCACCCGTCATTGTCAACACCACCCGTCCGATCAGAGCACCAACAGGACACCGTTCATCGTCACAACAGACACCACCCTTCATTGTGACACACCACCCGTCATTGTCTCACACCACCCGTCATTGTCTCACACCACCCGTCCAATCCTCCACTCCGTAGCTGGTTCACGGAACTCCAAACTTCCGTCCTACACTCCAGCAGAATTCAGCAGGCGCTCCCCCCCCCCCCCCCCACCCCTCCCGTCCTTGGGGAGCGCAACTGTAAGTCGCTGCGATCACTACTCATGCCGTCCATCTTGCCCACCCCACTGGACGCAGACCCTGGCTGCTTCAGGTGCGACAAGTGTCCATGTATCATATGCACCAGCCACTTGGTGGAAACATCAACGTTCAACAGCTCCACCACCAAGGAGTCATTTCAAATCCGCCACAGACTACGTGTCCAAAGTTCTAACATTGTGTCCTTCTTCATTGCCAACACCTGCCAGCAATCACAATACGTAAGAGAAACAAAGACTACACTCAAGACTAGATTCTACCAGTACCGTTCAAACATCATCAAAAACACAGGCACCCTAGAGTCACCAAACACTTCAACCAAACTGACCACAGCATCCACAACATGAAGGGTGTCGCAGTGGAGAAGGTACGCTGCTGCGAAACGTGTTGGACTCTGTGTGAACAGTTATTTCGGTCTTAGTCGTTTTTAAAAAGAATTTATTCATCGAGTTTTAGTCACCTGGAATTTTAGATCGTTGTGTGAAATGTATTTTTTATCCACGTTCAGTTGTTCAGAATAAATCCCTGAGGAAGGCAGTGTGCGTGCGTGCGTGCGTACATGCTTGCGTGCGTGTGTGTGTGTGGTGTGTGTGTTGTGTGTGTGTGTGTGTGTGTGTGTGTGTGTGTGTGTGTGTGTGTGTGTGTGTGTGCACAGAGAGAGAGAGAGATGTGTATCAACTATCAGGAAAAACCTGCACAAGCATGCTCACTCGACGGCCACAGGACAAACGGGCAGAAACCGTGCACAGATGCTTTGTACCACAGCCAGTGCAACATTAACTTCAGAGCAAAAACAAAAACAAAAGAAAAATTCCAGTAGCCTTCCGTCGCTCTACTGAAATGCAGACTGCTGGTGTTCAGATAGGCAGACCGGAAGACGTAGCTTGGACTGAAGCCTTCACACAAGTCGTTAGATACTGTGAGAAAATGACGAACAAATAACCATCACTGACTTGTGACAGAAGTTAAAGGAGTACTGAAATGGAGACACGCCGTACTCAGAGAAATACGTGAGAATGAAGCTCGAGAGCCATTTTGGGGAGGACGTCATCCTTACTGGTATCCGGGGAAACGGAATGTTGTTACATCCCGGTCAACTGCAGAAAAGATCTTGGAAGGGTTTTTAAAATCTGCCAAGGAAAAAGACGGGGGAAGCATACAAATAGCATCAAAGCTACTGCTAGATAATATCAACAACACTGAAACATCAAAAGAGTACGCTTCGGGTGCGAAGGTCGCAGACCTAGCAGCAAATTTAGACTACATACCACCTTCACTTTTAGCTTTTTGTTGTTGTTGCTGTTGCAGGGGAAGAAAGAACGTTAAGTCAAAATAGCTTGTCTGGATAATTTAAGGCTCTACTGCAAGCAGCAAGCAGCAAGGCCCAACGGTCCTCATTTCACCCCTTCAGACTGGACTTGGTGTTGCACTGCACCACCTGACTGGTTCCAGGTAGCGCGTTGAACACTTGCATAGATCGGAGTTTTCTTCATCTTACAGTGAGGTCAAACCTTTCTTTAACTATTTGCTGCACTCAATCAAGGAACACAGCTGGCCAGCAGCTGGACTCAGTTCATCGGCAACAACATGGATCACCAGGTCAGAACACTGGATAGTGCCGGAACATTCCATGGGATGGGCATTAGGAACACCACGATGGGGGCTGGAACATTCCATGGGATGGGCATTAGGAACACTGAATGGTGCTGGAACATTCCCTGGGCATGGGCATTAGGAACACTGGATAGTGCCGAACATTCCATGGGATGGGCATTAGGAACACTTGATGGGGCTGGAACATTCCATGGGATGGGCATTAGGAACACTCGATGGGGCTGGAACGTTCCCTGGGATGGGTATTATCGGTGCGGCCACTCCTGGCACAAAACAACGCAAAGCCATACACCGAGAAGTCACTACGACACTAGAGACAGTGTCATGCACCATGGGCAAAGTCTTTATACGTTATTTTGATGCTTCCGTCGTCGATCTGTCATTGGCCTACGAGGCGGTGCTGCAGAACTTCACTGCTGAGGATAAAAGCAAGATACTCTACATTCCTTGGAAGGTATCCTGGCCCTTATCCAGGCTGGTCTCGGATGATGCAGAATGTGGTCACAACTCTCGACTGACATGGCGTATTTTAACGCTCAATCAGTTCGTCAAATAGCAGGTGAGATTCATGACTTCATTGCCGACAATACACTCGATGCGCTGATCCTGACTGAGACATGGCTCCAGGAAGTAGGAGATGAACCCTATGTTAAGGAGATGACTCCCCCGGATTACGTTTTCCACTCCTTCCCCCGTGTTGGACGTAGGGTGGTGGTATTGCTGTCCTTATGAGCAAGTCCCTGGCACCCAAGGTTACCTTCGGTGCCTGTCTTACGCCTCATTTGAAGCCGTCACGATGTGTTTGTCTGCAGAGAAATTAGTCAATCTGACTGTTGTCTACCGGCCACCCCCTAGTAAACAAAATAAGCTCACGACAAAAATGTTTCTACAGGACTTCGAGTTGTTTCTAGACGAACGACTCACAGAGAGGGACAAGACTGTTGTCATTGGGGATTTCAACCTCCACTTTGATGTACAAACCAACCCTGATGTCCAGAAACTCTGCTCCCTGCTCTCTGATCAGAGCTTTACCCAGATCGTCGACGAGCCAACTCACAAGCGCGGTCATATTCTTGACTGGCTTGTCACGCTGAAGACTCTACACTCATCCCGACGACGTGTCCGTATCAGAGAACCTTCTGTCTGACCACAAGTCGCTCTTTTTCTCGCTGAGCCTGTCGAGACCTCTGAGGAAGAAGCGCTCTGTGACCTCCCGTAACATCCGGCGTATCAACCTTGAGAAGTTCCAGTCTGAGGTTGAAGGCCATGTGCAGCACGGTACTGGGTGACTGCCCGGAGGAAGAACTGGCTGAGAAGTACAACGATTCTATGCAGCAGCTCCTCGACCGTCATGCCCCCACTCAAGACCAGGTGTGTCACTGAGCGCCGCTCTGCTCCATGGATCAACGACAACATCCGTGCAGCCAAAAGGGAACTGCGACGTGCTGAGGAGAACTGCGCATCGCACCAGATTCACTGTTCACAGGGAGATTTTTGTGAAGCAGCGCAACGCCTTGAAGGCGCTTCACCGAGCCGCCAAACGTGACTATCTGTGCGACAAGATACGTCACTGCTCGTCCATTAGGCTCCTGTACAGCGTCACCGATGAGCTCATGGGAAGAACGACGGAGGCCGAAGCTGCCCACCAACATTCCCTCTCTGGGACCTACCCAACACGTTCTCCGATTTCATGCATGAAAAGATTGCAAACATTCGCCGAGTGCTGGACTCATGTCCTGTTCCAGCATCTTTGAACCATTTGCGGGCACCGGGTTGTGTACTTTCGCACCTGTTTCTGAGGATTTGATAAGAAAACTCATCAATGATGCACCACCAAAATGTTGTGCCCTTGATCCCATACCTACTGCATTGCTCAAAACATGCTATGAGAACCTCGTTCCCGTCATCACCAAAATTGTAAACATACTCCCTGCTGTCAGGCTCCGTCCCCCAGTGCTTCAAGCAGGCATTAGTAAGACCTCTTTTGAAGAAGCCCAGTCTTGACCAGAATATGTTAAAGAACTACAGACCAGTGTCCAATCTTTCGTTTCTGTCAAAGCTTCTGGAAAGAGTTGTGCTCTTACAGTTAGCTGATCATGTCTCGAGGAACGACCTCCTCGAGAGGAATCAGTCTGCCTACCGCCAGAATCACAGTACTGAAACTGCACTTCTTCACATCACTAACTGCCTGCTTGAGAGCACTGATCAGGGACGTGTCTCCATTCTCTCCCTGTTGGGACTTATCTGCTGCCTTCGACACAATTGACCATAACATTCTTCTAGAGAGACTGCATACGACTTTTGGAATCTCAGGTTCAGCCCTTCAGTGGCTTCGTTCATACATCCTGGACAGATTTCAGGTCGTTGTTGTAAACAGCATCCCATCCACCCCACAGCGCCTGGACTTTGGGGTCCCTCAGGGATCAGTGTTGGGACCATTGCTCTTTGTTCTCTATACACAGCCCGTTTCACGCATTGTCCGCCAGTCCGGTTCTGACCTCCACAAGTTTTCGGACGATACACAGCTTTTCAGTTCTGCCCTTCCCGTTGATTTTGGTACCCTTATCAAACAGACAGAGACGTGTGTCGAACATGTCAAGGCTTGGATGGATTCCAACAAACTCAAACTTAACGATGACAAAACTGAGGCACTGGTTGTCGGTACTCGCTCCAGAAACAGGTGTCTGCTACAGTGAGCATCTCAACATTGGTGGTAGTCCGATTCCTTTTCAGCCCAAGGTTAAAAGTCTGGGAGTTGTCTTAGACTCTAGCCTCACCATGTCTCATCACATTAGCTTTGTCTGTCGTTCTGCCTACCTTGAACTGCGTAGAATCAGTGCCATCCGTCCATTCCTGACTACAAGCGCGACCGCAACTCTTGTTTGTTCTCGAGTCCTATCTCGGATTGATTACTGCAATTCCCTACTGGCAGGTATCACTTCAGATCAGATAGCCCGACCTTCAAAGAATACTAAACAACTCAGCTCGGCTGATCTTTCGTAAAAAGCGTAGTGAGCATGTAACACCTATGCTGATATCACTTCATTGGCTTCCTATCAAACAGCGTATTGAATACAAACTAGCGACACTGGCTTTCCGCTACTTTGATGGTACATTGCCCCCGTACCTCTCACACTGTCTCTCCTCGTACACCCCCCACAGATCACTTCGATCATCTTCTGACAAACTGCTCTGTGTCCCACGTGTTAACATGAAAAGCGCCGGTGCAAGGTCTTTCCAATATCAGGCGCCTTGTGTGTGGAACTCTGTCCCGATACAAACCCCGATTGTCTCCATCTCTCACATCTTTTAAATCCAGCCTCAAAACGCACCTCTTCCGCAATGCCTTCACCTGAGTTTCTGAAATTGTCACCTTAGGCATGGGTTGGTGGAGGGGTGGTGGTGGGGGGGGGGCGCTGCAAAGCATGGGACTAACAGGAGAGCCTGCTGTTGCCGCCACTCTTTCATCTGCTGGGCGTGTATGTTTGTGTGTGTGTGTGTGTGGTGTGTCTTACTAGGTGTGTGTTGTGTGTGCGTGTGCGTGGGCGTGCGTGTGTGCGTGTGTGTGTGTGTGTGTGTGTGTGTGTTGTATGCGCTGAATCTTGAAAATATGTAGGCTACATTTAAAGACTGTGTAAGCGCTTACGGCCTGTGCGGGTTAGGCGCTCTAAGTATTCATCATTATTATTATTATTAGTCTACGCGGGTTTTTGTCGGGGCATTTCAAGCTATGCTTAGAGACGCAATACCACTTCACATCTGACATTATGAAGAAAACAGTTTATTATTATACCCCCCCCCTCCCCACAGCATGGGCAGTGAACCTACTTAAAGATGAGTCGTTTCATTTTCTTCAGTATGTCTTTGCAGATTAACTGTTTGTTTCTCGACCCGTTCACATAAAGGGTTAAAAAGAACGCTAATTTCATA
>OY757546.1:14699549-14721213 GCA_963584105.1 Alviniconcha strummeri | reverse complement strand
AAAATATGATGTAATTAGCTCTCAGTTGGTGGAGATTTGCGGAAGAATGCAAACACAAGGCTGACATGCAGACTGTATTGGTGATACATCAGCTTCACGCTTGCATTCCCTCACCCCCCAATCTTCACCAACTGAAAGCCAAGTATCGTAATTTCCGTACTACAAAATACTTCTTGATAAGCTGCACCACCAAAAATCTGGTTCAGAATTAAAAATCCACAGATAAGGAGCTCCAGAATACAAGGTGCAACTTTGGTGGTGTCACAGTTGAAAAGCAAAACATGCTGGACACGTGTCAAACACAAAGGAAAGTGCTGTCATGCTGTAATACTTAAAAGCAGGAAACATTCAGTGAATTTGGCATTGTCAAATGTTTGCACTGATAGGAACAGGATAATACAATTACACAGCATCATATTCCAAAGATGAACAGTGCATCAGATGATAATTGGCAAATCGGCTGCAGGACTTGGTACCAGATAAAGTTGAAATTGAGGCTGCTGCCACTGTTTCTCATTCAGTATATTTGATGTCAGCGTGCATTTTGTTTTCATAATCTTTCACCCTCAGGTAAATGCTGCTGTATGCTGACAGTGTGACTAGTTTCCAAATCCCATTCCTGGGATCATGCCCTTTGTTGATTGCTCAGAAAAATCACTGATCAGTTTGCCATGGTGTGCAACTTTTATATCAGTCTGATGCAGTGACCAGTTCAGGTTCAAAGTAGTCATTATCATTGTTTGGAAATGCAGGCCTGTGAAAAAAAAGATAAAATAAATAAAATAAATAAATGGCACTAAGGCACTGCCAACTACAAGGCATAGAGGTCAAATTTTCACATTTTAGTCCAAATGTTATGGTACAGCATATTTCATTCCTATCAGGTATCATAATTTTTTTTATTGCATCATCTGTCTGTTGTTTGAAAAAGGTGTTTTCACTAAAAGATTGTTTTGTATTGTACAAATGTGTTCTTTTTAGCCTTTTTGGTGTGTTTTGATCACTGGCACACCAGTTATTTTCTTTTTGATCATTGCTTGAACTTGATCCAGACACATATAAGGTTCAAAGGGGGGCAGGGATAGCTCAGTGGTTAGAGCGCCGGACTCGTGATTGAAAGGTCGCGGGTTCGAACCCCTGCTGGAACGGCGGGAGAATTTTCTTCTCCAGGGTCGACTTTCTGTGCTGACTCTTATTTCGGTATCCGTTCCACCCCCGTGTTACCACAGTAGCACGTAAAAAATCCTGGTCATTCTGCCAAAAGTGCAGGTGGCAGGTTACAGCTAAAACACGCATACACCTTACGTATGTGGCTTTTATTGAACCGTGCTTCGGCATTGGTCACAACTTGTCCCTAATATGTCAAATGACATCTGAGGACATTAAGCATCAACTCATCATCATCATAAGGTTCAAAAGAAACTTAATTCTTAAACTTGAAATAACTGGTCTACTTAGTACTTGCCACTGTTCTTTTTAACCTTTTTGTGTGTTTTGATCACTAACACCAGCTATTTTATCTTCTGTCATTGCTTAATAAATTAAACTTGATGTAACTGGTCTACTTGCCATTGGGAATCAGCAGATTGGATAACACCTGAACTTGGGGCCGGTTGACCAGTGATGACAGGGTGGGGTCTTTCATCAAGGATTTTCACTGTATTTTTTGTAATTTTCATTGCTGGAGATTACTGTTCTGGCTCAGTGTTACTTTATCTACTTGCAGGAGGTCAAGGCCATTGGTCTTCCACAGATTCCCACGAGTTGGACAGGTCTTCACAGGGTGACAGTGCAACTCCTCCATTTGCATAATAGACCACTCCACAACGCACTGTTTCCAGCCGTAAGCTCCACCCCTCTGGCAAGTGACCCGAAAAGATGGCTGCAGCCGAATCCAGAAGTACTCTCGATCTCTTGCCAGAAGACCTGTCGCTGTTGTGTTTGGTCAAAGCCCGTCTATTTTACAATAGACGGGCTTTGGTTTTGGTGAAAAAAAACTCACCCAAAGGTCAAAGCAGTCTTCTGAGACACAGGCCCCTGTGTTGATAATATAACTGGTCTGCAGTTAATCTTATCATGCCCTCCTTGGTCAGATGGGAAAGGGAAGGGAGAGTTTACATCCCAGGGAGGGAGTGCCGTCGAGTTGGATCTAAAAATCCAGGTCCGCCGTCACTGTCATCGTCTCCGCTCACCTCCTCTTCCTCCCAGACCTCCTCATCTGAACTATCATATGACATTTCACTGTCTGAAGGCTCATCACAACTCATTTTCGCCAAATATATGCTCACACTGTGTACACTGAACTCAAACAAAATTGAAAATGGCGGCAAAATGGAAAATGCTGCATGACGCATTTGCGTTGTGTAATTGTAATCGAAAAACAATTTAAAGGACGTCGTTTTGCACACAAACTGCCCAGACAGTTTCCTTGATGTATTTCTCGCAGAAAAATACTAGGTTCGGTTGTTGTTTTTTAACTGTTAAAATGGCATGTTTGTCCATCAATCACCGGTGATCGAAATTCAAGGAAAAGAACTGCAAGGAGTTAAAGTTACCATTACTCATTTCCTCACTGGGGTATTAGTTTGCTCTGGGCTGGTAACAAAGAGTGCCAGGCGGGCGCTACCATGCGCAGGCACACAGGCACACACGCACGCACACACACTATTATTAAAACGATAATGCAATGTTCCAAGTGAATGAACAATATTTCGGCCGTTATACGGCACGTATTTTGTGTTTAGCCATGTAGTCCTACACTAATAATTATACTTCCGCCACATGCACACAGTCATTGACTTTGACAGCTTACAAAAGAGAAAACCGAACGCATGCATAAATTAACTGGCTGATACGTTTTGGACTAAGGCCGACATATCTTGGAACACACATAATAGTTCTTTGTTATCATGCTCAGGTTTAGTTGATCATGGGGTTGACCACAGCCTTGATCCAAGCTTTACAATCTTTCAGCCTTGTTTTTGGCTTCGGAAGCAGCTAGAATGTGACACCTGCACATTTGACAGGGTATCATTCGTCTGACGATAGCAACAATTCCGTTTTCCTGGGTTTTTTTCTGCCATGTCGAACACTGCCAACTGACTACTTGCAGTGTCTGGCATGAAGGCTTGCCAGACCATTTCAGACCTTGTCAAAACACCTGGGCACCTCATTATGCTGCGGCACACGATTGGCTCAAATCTAAGGGTGTGTCTACTTTGACTGACAGGAGTGGAGTCGTCTATTGCATTATCTGGGTGATATCTGTGTGTTGTTGGGTTTGTTGGACACGTACCCCATCCTTACTTTTTCCTGTTGTAGGAATCAGTTGTAGCCTGATTCTACTCCTCTTCCTTTCAACTGAAGGGTGAGGAGCCACCAATGTGATGTGATGAATCATTAACTATTGAACACATTTTACTTACTTGTTCAAATTTTATTGAATAATCAAATTTTATTGAATACAGAATGCAGAATCTTTACTGTTTATGAATAACATAGAAATTTGCCTGATGACTGCATAAAAGATACCACTAAAATAACGCACAGTATAATACATGAACATATGTACACATTAAAATTAATATGCTTGCTGTGTCACTGAAGGATAGTTGTCCTCTCAGACATTATCAGACAGGATGTACCTCTGGTGGAGTTTATATACCTTGTATTTACTTGCATGCCAGGTTAGAGTTACGGTAGGCAACTCAGGTCTTTGTTGTTGTGTTTGTGTGATGTCTTTCAGGCGCTACTTAACTTCCTTGTGTGTTGATAATCCAAAAGTATGTAGGAAATCGTTCCCAATGAGAATGACATTTTGCAAAAATATGAAACAAAATTGACCACTAGGTGTATTTTTTTTAATTTTGGATACTTCACTACACCAGTGAATGTGCTGGACCCCTTTCTTCCAGAAAATTCTTCTGCATTTTTCATTAAGAAATTGGCTTTTCAGTATGGCTCTTGTTGAGTGGTTAGGAAATGACAGTTGGTAGGTGGTATGTGGTCTTATATATTTGTGTGATAAAAACATTTCGATGTCTTTTTTAATTATTAAAAAAATATCTGGTATTGGTATTGTTAGAACCCAGTAATAAAAACATTTCGATGTCTTTTTTAATTATTAAAAAAAATCTGGTATTGGTATTGTTAGAACCCAGTTACTTACCTGCTTGCTAAGGTGAAACTGGCATTGTAATAATAATAATAATGTACATTTATCATGCGCTCATCAACACCCTGAGCACTCACATGATACATATTAAGCGTATCATTGTTGTGGGCCGCCTTGTCGCAAACAGAATCTGGTCTGGGACCTTTATCCCGTACTCGGAAGCCTTAAAACGAGCACACGTAGAAGTAAAGGATAGGAAAAAGCCACTACAGCTGATAGCAGAGACTGCACTGCACGACCCCTTCTGGTGTGAGGAGCCCGCAGTCTCAAGAACATTCAAACCACCAAAATGTAGCTACGCGGATGCTGCGGGAAACAAAATTCAAACCTGTACGCCAGCTGTACAGAAAAAAGCCACCGTACTGGCTGCTAGGGCCCTAAAAACTAAAGCTCAGAAAAACCAAATACAAATATAGAAACACTCCACCTCAATAGACAGGAGCAGAAACTGATTAAAAGAGCCACAGAAAAAGTAGTCTGTAATGTTAAAAAATGCCTTACTGCTACACAGTGGCAACACAAACAGAAAGCCCTCGTGCAACACTAACCAAAACTGTAGAGGTACAGGTAAACTTAGAAAACAAGGTGTCAGTTGCCACCCGAACTGTACAGCTAGACGATGGGTGGGTCTCCGAACCTGACACCAAACAGCCAATGAACAAGCAGGAAAACGTAAATAACATCTTGGCGCACTTGTGTGCTTTGTCAAGACCATATAGTAAGCCAAACTCACCCACCCTTGAAGCTCAGGCCGCCGAGCCGCCAGTGCCGTTTGAAACGGCAAACAAAAAGAACAGGAGAGGGAAGAAACATAAAGACAAAGGCGCTAGCTTTGAAAATATGTAAACTAATTAGCTGTAAATAATGAAACTTTTTAACCTAATCAGGTAAAACTGTAGTTGTTTCTTAACCAACTGTCTTAAAATTAAACATAACTTTTGTTGATAGCTATTTTTTAACAAACAGCCTTTTAAAAAGTTAAGTTGTTGTCAGAGATAGTTGTTTTTAAACTAGGTTTTTATTCGCATTTTAATGTAAATTTTAACTTTTGAGGCTTTTTTTTTAAAGGCCACTAGGGCACCAGATTTCTAATTTTTTAACTTTCCTCCTGGGTTCTGACATGAGTCCCCTCGATAGAGGTGGACTAATCCAAACTAAACCATTTTATAACCAATCAGTTTTGCTCGCAACAGAATTAAGAGTTTCGTACAGTTTGTCCCTAATATGTCTCCAGACATCCGAGGACATTGAGAATAAAATTCTCTCTCTCTCTGACTGGAGAGACTGGTGCAAGGTACTCCTGTTGCTCCAGTCAGTCCTAGACCTGCAGGAAGCCATTGGATTGGTTGTGCAAACACACCACATCAGTTTACAATACAATACAATACAAATTTATTGTCTCTGTGTAGAGAAATTTGCTTTTTGGCTCGTCATTTACATAAAAACATTCAATACAATTCACAATAAAACATCAATAACTCAGTGAAACACGGACCTAAAAACTGCTCAAATACAAGGAAAATACTTAACAATAACAATTTCAATGTACACATACACCCACCATCACACACACACATTGTTCTTCTGGCTCACCAGTAACTTAAAACAATAAAACAATCATTCCTTAAGTAAAATAACTTCAAAACAATAGAACAATCATTTATTAAGTAAAATAACTTAAAACAATAAAACAATAATTCCTTAAGTAAACATCAAAACACTAACATCAGAACATTAAAATTGACCACAACATATATAGACAACATTTATGAAGTAACATTAAATCCAGGCAATACATATATATATAAATTCCACACACACACACAAGAAAAAAGAACAAAAAAGGCTCACAGTAATGTACAGTTGGGAGATGAATAAAAGGGAATGAAAAAGACACTGTTGCCAGAGCATTCCTGATTACAGCAACCACTAAGACACACACAAAAAGGGGTGGGGGGTGGCAGTGACAGATTTTACGTTTGTAGCCTTAAAATCTGTCACTGACTTGCCCCCCCCCCCCCCCCCCCCCTTTTGTGTCTTAGTGGTTGCTGTGATCAGGAAGACTCTGGTAACAGTGTCTTATTGCTTTCCTGTCATTGATCTTCCTACTCTACACTGCTGTGAGCCTCAAACTGAGCTGATGTGTCTTAGGGAGAAAAGGAGAAAAAAAATCTGCCAATCTGAATGCCTGTGAAAAATGACTCTACTGTGGTCTTTGAAAGTTTTTGACTTCTGTTCAACTGAAAAGTCAATAACTGAGAAATCAAAGACCAAGTTCAGTTGATTGTACCCACCTACTCATCTTTGATTCACCACATGCGATACATGTGCACCATTCACTTCACAGTTTCGATGCCAAAGAAGTTCAATTTTCATGATCAAATCCAGGTCAAGAAAGAACTGAAGCTAGCTGCTCAAGTTGGGGAATTGCTGAGTTACTGCTTTCAGGGCAGGACCTTCACTGTGCCAGCTCTTCCGTCCATTTCCACCCAACACCCTGCACAAAAATCAACAGGCATTTGAGACTGAAAAGAAAACCGCAAAGAGAGACAAACAGTGAAAAACTGCTGTAAATTTCATATTTGAAATGCTGGAACACTTGATTCCTCATCAACAAAAATATTGTGATATCAAACAGACCACAACTGCAAAACATGAATATCTCGTATCAGCAAATGTTTACCATGAAAAATAAATCCAGCAAAAGTGTGTTTTCCAATAGATCTGAGGCAGTGACCCCATGAGCTCTGGTTGTTTGCAGCTCTCTTCACAACTCTCATCTCCCCATACAGTTCAGCTGGGAAACTGGACTTGATATTTAGACTCTAGACAACAACAATCAAGACTATGTGTGCTGAAGAGACCATGACAGAAATATTTTCCAAGACAGCCAAATACCAGGGAGAATACTGGGAACTTGACAGCCCCAGCAATACGGACAAAATAAAAAAACCAGACACCCTCTGGCTTCAAGATAAGTTGTTCTGTTGTGGTGTTCCCCAGCTGAATGCTCTGGGGCTCACCCAGTCTATGCAGTTGTACATTGACAAATGCTTTCCATGTGTTCCTAGTTGTACATTGACAAATGCTTTCCATGTGTTCCTAGTTGTACATTGACAAATGCTTTCCATGTGTTGCTACTGCACATGGCAGACTGTCTAGTTCAACTGCACATGGCAGACTGTCTAGTTTAACTGCACATGGCAGATTGTCTAGTATAACTGAACATGGCAGACTGTCTAGTATAACTGCACATGGCAGACTGTCTAGTGCAACTGCACATGGTAGACCATCTAGTACAACTGCACATGGCAGACTGTCTAACTGCACATGGCAGACTGTCTAGTATAATTGCACATGGCAGACTGTCTAGTATAATTGCACATGGCAGACCATCTAGTACAACTGCACATGGCAGACTGTCTAGTCCTGCACAGGGCAGCTGAAGGCTTTCTCTCAGTTTTCTCCAGGTCAGTTCAGTATACACACACACACGCAGAGAAAAGTACCATCTGGGATTTTGAGGGTAGCATCAGGAAGGCTGACGATGCAGGGAATCCCATACTCCCTAGCCACCACAGCGCCATGGGTGATGAGGCCACCGATCTCTGTGATAAGGCCAGCAATGAGAGGAAAATAAGGCGACCAGCCCACACTAGTATAGTGCACCACCAGCACATCGCCAGTCTGAAACAGAAAGATAACCAGCAAGTGTCAATGCTCTCTCTCCTGCTCCCTCCCTCTCCCTCCCTCTTACCCCATCTCTCTCTCAACTCCCCTCCCCCTCTCTCCACACTTCCCTATCTTCCCCCCCTCCCTCCCTCCTCTCAATCCCCCTCTCTCCATACCTTTCCCTCGCCCTTCTCTCCTTTCCCCTTCTCTCTCCTTTATTTTTTCTCTCCCCCTTCTTCCTTCTCTCCCTCCCTCCCTCTCCCCCTGACATTTCACGCTTGATTTCTGTTCATGGCTTCACGGGCTATTGAAGTGCAGGTTGACTTAACCCTCCAAGATCCAGTTGAAGTCCAATCAGCAGGGTGATTATCATCAGTACAGGAGGGGTATACCTACCATGAGCACTGACAGCCAGTGTTGCACAGGTATGGTACCAGATTCGTATATCTCTCTCTCTCTCACTCACACACACTGTCATAATCAGCCATACACACACACATGCATGCACACACACAGTCACAAACGGCCATGCACAATCTTGTATGCACACACACTCGCACAGAGCACACACACACTCGCAGTACACACACACACTGTCACAAACAGCTATACACAGTCATACATGCCACACACACATGCAGACTGTCACAAACACACACACGTGTGCGCACACACACACATGCATGAAGCCAATAGAGTAGTGACCTGAATCCTGTGTGCATCAGTCAAGCTGAGGACCACTCTGGCTGGTCCCCCCACCACCCCCTGGCTGACCGGCATGCCTGCACACACACACAATACACATGAAGCACATACTTCACACACACACACACATCACACAAACACACACATCACCAGCTTCACACACACATACACACACACAATCACAAGCTTCACACACACACACATGCTTCCCACACACAATCACATGCTTCACACACACACACATATACACTTCACACACATCACAGGCTTCACACACACACACACACACACACACACACACATCACAGGCTTCACACACACACACACACACACACACACACACATCACAGGCTTCACACACACACACATATACACTTCAGACACGCACATCACATGCTTCACACACACACACACACACACACACACACACATCACATCACATGCTTCACACACACACATGCATTCATTTCCTCTCACACCCACACAAAACCTAAATGATAAAAGCAGAACCAAGGTCATGCTATCCAAAACTGAGGATGAGCTAATCAGAATGGAGGTTAAGCTAACCAGATCAGAGACTGAGCTATCAGAGCAGAGGTTAGGCTAACCAGAACAGTTAGGCTAACCAGAGACTGACCTAACCAGAACTGAGGTTGAACTAACCAGAATGGAGGTATCAGAGACCAAGTTATCAGGGCAGAGGTTAGGCTAACCAGAACAGTTAGGCTAACCAGACTGACCTAACCAGAACTGAGGCTGAACTAACCAGAACTGAGGTATCAGAGACTGAGTTATTGGGGCAGAGGTTAGGCTAACCAGAACAGTTAGGCTAACCAGAGACTGGCCTAACCAGAACAGAACTTGAGCTAACCAGATCTGAGGTTAGGCTAGCCAGATCTGAGGTCAAGTTAATCAGATCAGAAGTTAAGCTCACCGGAACAGAGGTTAAGCTAACCATATCATATGAGCTAACCAGCACAGGTATTAAGCTAACCAGAAGTGTTCATTTTGGGAAGTTACCTCCAAATGATAGTGCATGAAAAGCCAGACTGCAAGCAGAACGCCCTCAAGGCCCATGAGAAGCGCTGTGCTAAGGCCATGGTAGGACACGTTAAGAGCAGGAAAGGGGTTCACTTGGCCGACAGGGGTCACCCTAGGGAGTAAGTAGGCTGGATGATACTGTACCTGAAAGTGTGCTTGTGGCACCACTGTCGTCCGCTTTGCTTCTTCTTTTCACCTCCATCTGTTAGAAAGGACACCAGTGTTACTCAGCTGACAGGTTTCTTCCAGCTACAGTCCTGATTGCCAAGTGCCAGCTAGACTGCCACGCTGCACATTGCCAACTTTTTCTCCACAGCCACGCCAGTTTGCTAACTTTCAAATCTGCCTTTGAAAGCTGGATGCCAGTTTGCGTGTGTGTGCATGTGTGTGCGTGCGTGCATACATGTGTGTGTGTGTTGTGTTGTTGTAGTGTGTGTGTGTGTGTGTGTGTGTGTGTGTGTGTGTGTGTGTGTGTGTGTGTGTGTGTGTGTGTGTGTGTGTGTGTTATGCATGCTTGAGAGAGAGACAGGGAGAGAGAGAATGCACACATGCATGCACACACAGCAACATGGCATTCTGGGCAAAGTGGCACTTGGCAGAAAACAAAATGGAAAAAGTTGACAAACTGCTACACAGCAAACTGGCCTGTTCTCAGGTTTTTATGATTAAAGGGGGGGGGGGGGGGGGGAATCTGCTTTCATTCTACCAAAACAACAAATCTCTTATTAAGAGTATTCAAGTATATACAGGTGCATGTACAACTGCACACACATACACACAAACACACACACACACACACACGCATGCACACACATACACACACACATTAACTTGTATGAATACATAAATTATGTTCATATTACAATTATGCATGCACACCTACACATGCATGTACACACACATACAGGCACGCACACACACAAACAAAGGCAGACTGTCAAAATACATTTATATGTACAGTAGTCTGCATAGTAAACACAAATGCACACACCGGTTTCGGATGGCCTATCATAATTGTGGGGAATCTCAGGGCCATCTGTTTAGAGTAAACTTTCCGTCTCCGTTGAGCCCTGAAATAAAGACAAAAAGGCCATGCAACTACATTTACTTTGCATAAGAAAACACCTGCAGTAATGAAACAATTTAAAACACACATGCGCACGCACACACACACACACACACACACACACACACACACACACACACACACACACACACACACACACACACACACACACACACACATGACAGAGGATTCAAAGTTGATTTGCTGCTGTGCACGTGCTGCTCCTGGCCATAATTCTAAAGTGTTCTCAAATGAAAGACAATGAGGGTTGCAGCTGGCCTACTTTAATACTTTAAAACATGACTCATCTTCATTTTATATAGTTCCCTAAATGCTACAAAGTTATTTCAAAACCTCACGGTCATAGTCACATCATAAATGTTTTTTTTCTTTTGTTGTTGTTGTTTTGGTGCGTGATGTATGTGTGCATGTGCATGCATGCATGCGTGTGTGTGTGTGTGTGTGTGCACGCACTGTGTGTGTGTGTATGTGAGTATTGGTTTCTTACAATGGAAATTTTCCATTTTCGGTACATCAAAAGGTCATATATTTTCTAAGAGTGGAAATAAGTGGGTCCATACATAAACAGAAAGAGAGAAAATGCATCTGTGTGTGTGTGTGTGTGTGTGTGTGTGTGTGTGTGTGTGTGTGTGTGTGTGTGTGTGTGTGTGCATATGAATGCTGTACACAGCTGTTTTGCTGAGCAGGCTGTCCTTACTTCATGACCATGCGGGCAGAGCGAGTGGCCAGCACCTGACCAATTTCATAGTGCGTCAAGAAGAACAGCACATCCTCATCAGGCAGTCGACCCTGCAACATGGCACTTCCACTTCAGTCTTCTATTGGAGGACATCAGTCCCCTGAAAACAAGGCCTATTAAATAAAGTTGTTTTGCATGCTGGTACAGTCAACTTAAAAAGAATTACTTCTACTTTGCATGTGCGTGCATGCATGTGTGCATGTTTGTGTGTTCATGTACATTTGTGTATGCGTGTGTATATGTGGGTGCATGCATGCGTGCGTGCGTGTGTGTGTGCACGCATCTGTCTTCAGCTTCATGACTGTCTCAACCAAAGTTTCCTTATATCTGTGAACAATAACACTCTTTCCAAACACCAGAACAAACTTTTCCATCCAGTTTCAAAGATATGAGAGGCAAAGGAACATTTAGTATTTTATATTTAATAGTGAATATACAGTCTACAGAGCAGTTTTCAGATAATCAAGTCTGTACCCATGACCAAAAGGTAGTAACAAGGGAAGGGGCAATGATTTGCACTGCCCACAGTAGTGACAAGGGAAGGGATAATGATGATTTGCATAGCCCACAGTAGTGACAAGGGATAATGATGATTTGCACTGCCCACAGTAGTGACAAGGGAAGGGATAATGATGATTTGCATTGTCCACAGTAGTGACAAGGGATAATGATGATTTGCATTGCCCACAGTAGTGACAAGGGATAATGATGATTCGCACTGCCCACAGTAGTGACAAGGGAAGGGATAATGATGATTCGCACTGCCCACAGTAGTGACAAGGGAAGGGATAATGATGATTTGCATTGCCCACAGTAGTGACAAGGGAAGGGATAATGATAATCTGCATTGCCCACAGTAGTGACAAGGGAAGGGATAATGATGATTTGCATTGCCCACAGCATGAGAAGGATCTGCAGCAAAATGCAGAAAATGAGAGGTGAGCTTCAGACACTACCTGAGGGCACAAAGCCAAGGATATCTCACCAGCAATTGTCTGGAAGATATCTCACCAGCAATTGTCTGGAGGAGAGAAGCGTGAAAAGAGGAAGTGCTTGATGATCTTCCTTGAAAGGACAAGAGAGGGCCATCAGCAATCAGACGAACACTGGAACCATTTCAAAGGCAACACCAGGGAAACTTCTGAGAGATGGGGTGGAGCGCATATGGGCTTTTTTGAGTGCATAGATACCATCTTGAACTGAACAGAGGTGAGGGTGAGTTTTCAACTAGACAACGTGCCTAATGTACCACTGCACCTACCTCTTTCACCATCAAAGAAGCCAGTTTCCAGTAAGCTGTCTTGAAGATGTCATTCATCTTTACTGCCACATTCTGATGCAGACATAAAACGACCATTAGGCAGAGACGGGTCAGAAGCCTCCAATCATGGAAATAAAATCAGCAAAACAAGACAAAGAATCTTTTTGCCAAGCAGTAACTAACTGTTTTTGTCTTGTGCAATGCTTTAATACGTGGTTTAGCTCTCCATCTCATTCTTCATTTTTACTGTTTAACTGTTAAGTGTCGTTTTGTAGCTTGGTAAAGGGGATTACCCTGAAAATTTGCATGTTGTGTTTTGTCTTAATAAATAGTATTCTTTTGAACCTTTTGTGTGTTTGGATCTTGTTTTAAAATGCTAGCAGTCATTCTTGTTTCAGACTTCTTTTTTTGGCATTTTTTTTTTTTGTCTATGGAACTATACCTATAGGTGCACATGCACTCACAGCTGACTGCAACTCATCTCACAAAATTATTTGTAGTGTGTGTGCATGTGTGTGTGTGTGTGTGTGTGTGTGTGTGTGTGTGTGTGTGTGTGTGTGTGTGTGTGTGTGTGTGTGCATGTGTGTGTGCATGCATGTGTGCATGTGCGTGTGTATGTGTGTGTGCGTGCATGTGTGTATGGCTATCTGTGACAATGTGTGTGTGTGTGTGTGTGTGTGTGTGTGTGTGTGTGTGTGTGTGTGTGTGTGTGTGTGTGTGTGTGTTTGTGTGTGTGTGTGTGTGTGCATGCATGTGTGCATGTGCGTGTGTATGTGTGTGTGCGTGCATGTGTGTATGGCTATCTGTGACAATGTGTGTGTGTGTGTGTGTGTGTGTGAGTGTGTGTGTGTGTGCATGTGTGTGCATGTATGCATGCATGTGTGTGATGAAATGAGTATATCCTTATGTCTCTGTAAGTGCTCTGGGCTCTTATGAGATGCGGTGCCATAAATAACTCTAATGAGATGGGGCGCCATAAATAACTCTAATGAGATGGGGCGCCATAAATAATCTATTATCATTATCAAACAAACAGAGACCCAAAACAGTAAACAGTCGCACAGCTACCTTGCCCCATTCCCGCGACGCCACAGCAGCCCAGACTTTGGGCAGCAGATATTGCAGCACTTTTCTGCCACAGACAAAGAGTCTTGGAGTATTAATTCCTTCCATCAAAACTGTAACCTGCCTGAGGCTAACATGTGACAGAGTTCCATGGAAAAAAGGAGGCATCCTGCTGGTGAGGGGAATCCAGGACTGATTGAGTTGTAAACGTTTTTGGATGGAGACTGGCCAGTGAACACCCCATTATTGTCAGCGATGCTTCACTAAATGAATGAACACTAAATGAATGTGTGTGTGTGCATGTGTGTGTACGTGTGCGTGTGTGTGTGTGTGTATGTGTGTAATTACATATATGAATGAGTGAACAAAACCAAAAAAAGTGCATCTGAAAATGTTTACAACTCAATCAGTGATGTAGAAAATGAAAGTATACATGAAATACTGACACCAGAATAGAAGCTAAAACAGGGAAAAAGTAAATGGCATTATGTAATTAACAGTGACAATTTGGGTACCTAATAATAATAATGTACATTTATCACTGGCTCATCAACGCCCTGAATGCTCACATAATACATATTAACCTAAATATGATATTCTATACACATGTGGAGCACAGTCCTATGAAAAACAATTTACATAAAGTATTATACGGAAACACACACACACCAATGAATTTGAATGTGCATATAGGCTTGTGCGCACACGCACACACATACACACACACACACACTCACACACATAACCCTGAGCTGTGTTACATACACACACTCACACAAATAACCCTGAGCTGTGTTACATACACACACTCACACACATAACCCTGAGCTGTGTTACATACACACACTCACACACATAACCCTGAGCTGTGTTACATACACACACTCACTGTCCTCAAGCTAAAATGAACTCAGTTAATCCTGTGAAGGAACTGGCAACGGCATCCCCCCCCCCCCCCCCCCCCGCCAACTACCACCCCCATCAAACCATCAAGCATACTGTTCACTAACTTAGTAACAACACATGAGATTTAGAGCTGTGTTGCCAAGATACACTGGACACGTCCACCCATCGCAAACATCAATCATGGCATGAACAATAGTCAACACCTACACATGTCAAACACATTCAAAGTAGTGTTACTTAAAGGTGACAGACACTTCAGTACCTGGTCAGATATGGCAAAGGCGTTTTGATTTCAGACAGCAACTGCTGAGCTGTCTTCACTTCTTTGCTCTCCTTCCTGTGCGAACCCGTCTTCAAAATGGTCTGCAAGAAGCAACATCAGCAGTCAGCACTGATGTGTGTAAGTACAAACCGTTTCCTCAAAACAGACACCTGGTAAGAGCATGCAGCAAGCAAGAATGAAAGCATGAGTAAAAGTCAGTACCTTGCCAGAAACTGAATTAAACAGTACTGTGACAAACTGATCTCAACAGTCAGTACTATGAAACAAACCGATCCGAACAGTCAGTACCATGAGGCAAACTGATATGAATTAATGGTCAGAACCATGAGACAAACTGATCTGAACAGTCAGTCCTGAGAGACAAACTGATCTGAACAGTCAGTACCATGAGACAAACTGATATGAACAGTCAGTACCGTGAGACAAACTGATCTGAACAGTCAGCACCATGAGACAAACTGGGTTTATTCTCTCAGATGAACTGCTGTTGCAGTTCTGCTCAGTGGGACTGCAGTGGGACAGACTGGACACTGAAGCACAGGCAATATCCACTTTTAGCCCTGTCAGTTCGTTGTCCTCAAATGGTTTGAGGATGCTAGCACGGAATGAACTGATACATGGATATGCCAGCGTTGTGTGTATACGTTAAGTTCATTCCATCCACACACACACATGCGCACGTGCGCACACGCATGCACTGTGGCACACACACATACATGCGCATGCATGCACGCACACACTGACACACACACTGACACACACACACAATGTGACACACACATTCTCATACCATTTGAGGACCACAAACCGACAGGGCTAAAAGTGGTCATTGCCGAAGCACATTCTACAAGACTCCTCTCCTGGCTCCACTGCATGACCAGAGATGGTCAGAGGGCAGCACACTGCAGAAGTCATTGAGGACCTCAAGAGGGCAACACACTGCAGAAGTCATTGAGGACCTCAAGAGGGCAGGACACTGCAGAAGTCACTGAGGACCTCAAGAGAGCAGGACACTGCAGAAGTCATTGAGGACTTCAAGAGCGCAGCGCATTGCAGAAGTCATTGAGGACCTCAAGAGCGCAGCACACTGCAGAAGTCATTGAGGACCTCAAGAGCGCAGCACACTGCAGAAGTTATTGAAGACCTCAGAGGGCAGTACATTGCAGAAGAAGCTGTGCAGAACCATTGAGGACCTCAGAGGGCAGTACACTGCAGAAGAAGATGTGAGGAACCACTGTGGACCTCAGAGGGCAGCATACTGCAGAATAAGCTGTGGGAAATGTACACTGAGGACCTCAGAGGGCAGCATACTCCAGAAGAAGCTGTGGGGAACCACTGAGGACAGCACACTGCAGAAGCTGTGGAGAACCACCAAGAACCTGCGCAGGATGTTCTGGTTCACAACATCAGCAGGCATCAAACTCTGACATCAGGCACAACTGTTAAACACTGAAGAAGGATTTATTCCCACATTTTTCACTTTTGCCCTGTATGCAAATGGCTGTGTCAAACATCCGACATAAACACATGGACTGGACCTTCTCACGGCAGATGAGGTTCTGTTAAGGTGCAAAAGTCATCTACAATGAGTTATGAAGGCCTGACTACAACTTATATTCAAACAAAGTGCAAAATATATGAGGTATACTTTTCCCCAACACTTTTGCCTTTCACAACGTTTGCACAGTGAAATACATTTAGATGACAAATCATCTCAAGAGAATGCCCAGCAGCCAGATTTCAAAGAGACTTTACCTGCTCCTCACCTTCAGAACATCAGTTTGAAAGAGACTTTACCAGTTCCTCAACTTCAGAACATCAGTTTGAAAGAGACTGCCTGTTCCTCAACTTCAGAACATCAGTTTCAAAGAGATTCTACCAGTTCCACACCCTCAAGACATCAATTTCAAAGAGACTAGCTGTTCCTCACCTTAAAAACATCAATTTCAAAGACACTCTACATGTTCATCACCTTCAACAGATCAGTTTCAAAGACACACTGTACCTGTTCTTCACCTTCAAAAGATCAATTTCAAAAAGACTCTACCTTCAGAACACCAATCAGCTGGGTAGGGTCCAAGTGCCAAGACTTATCATGCAGGTCAGACTGCACACAAAAATCCAACATTCTTTGGCAACACCTGTTTCATTCAGTCCATCAAGTACTAAGCACTTCTCCAAAACTGGGTTGACTCTCCACATCACATCTGAGAATAACCATTGGACTCAGAGAATAATTTGTACTATAAACACCAAGTGAATTTGTAGAATAAAACACAAGCAGTTGCCTTAGACATAAAATCAAAATGACCACCTCCAAAGCTCTGTACAAATTATACGCACAGGAAATGTAACTAAAGCTTTCTTCTGTTGCTGTATGATGCACAGACCACTTTGCAGTCAGGAAAAGAAGATTGTGTTTCAATTTAGAACAATCACTGAAACAAAGCCAGAAAGAAAAAAAGAAAGAAAAAGGAGACAAAAAAGACAGACAGACAGAAAGAAAGAAAGATGGACAGAGAGAGAAAAAAGAAAGACAGACTGAAGAAAAGAAAAAAAGAAGGAAGGAGAGAAGAAAGAAAGACAAAAAAAAGAAGAAGAAGGAAATGAGAAGAGAACAAAGAAAGAGAGAAAGAAAGAAAGAAACAAGAAAAGAAAAAAGAAAGACAGAAAGAAAGAAAGAAAGACAGAAAGAAGGAGAGAGAAAAGAAAGACAGAAAGAAAAATGGAAGAGAGGAGAAAAAAAAGACACAAAGAAAGAAAGAGAAAAAGAAGAAAGGAGAAAGAAAAGAAAGGCAGAAAGAAAGAGAGAAAAAGAAAAAGAAAAAAGAAAGACAGACAGAGAGAAAGAAGAAGAAAGAGACAACAAAAGACTAACAACAGTTAAAAAAAGGAGAAGAAAATATGAAAAAAATGGGTGCTTACCTCCCGAACACATCTGTGACCATGATGCTGTAGAAAAGTTTCCATTTTCTGCTGAAGGGCTGGATGCTCGGCACTCTTCAGCATCTCCACACACTCCTGTCAAAAAGGAACTTCTTTTTTTCTTCAAATGTGCTCACACACAGTACATGCATGCCAGAGTAGTCTCTACGTTCAAAATGATCTCAAAGTAGTCTTCAAAGCACTAAGGTTGTTCTTTGAACAAAGCAAAAGCAACACAAATGCTGTGGACTAGCAAAGCATGTTTTATTGTAGCAACCCAGTAAGTCACACAATATTCTGTAACTACCTAGACTGTGGGGTGATCCACCATTCAAAAGCAATAAGCTGCGCTTCAAAATTTAAACAGAATAAGGACTGATCTCCTGTCACTCAAATAGAACAATTCAACTGGTTTACGTTCAGCAGTGCTTTAACATTTGAACAGAGTAAGGACCGATCTCCTGTCACTCAAACAGAACACTTTAACTGGTTTAAGTTCAGCTCTGTTCGGTCCGGTTCAAGATGAAATCTACGTGTTCAGAAAAGCCCATATGTGCTCCACCCCATCTCTCAGAAGCTTCCCTCAAATGCTTTTGAAACAGTTCTGTTTGCCTCTTATTGATGATGGCTCTTTCTTGTCCTTTCAAGGAGGATCATCAAAGGCCAATAGTTTTAGTATTAGAATACTCTTTTACCTTCAGACCGCACCTAGCCTCATCAATACAGTTAAAAGAAAATCACAACCAACGACAAACACAACCAAAAACAATATGGCTGGATACAGTTAACAGACATTACACATATTATCATGTAAAGTTTGAGAGATCTAACTTAACCATCTAAAAATAGTGATCATCAAAGGTTTCGCCTTTGCTGCAAGTACATCTTTATTAGTTTATACAGGAGACAGTCATTTAAAGCATTAAGTAATCTTGTCAAGGCATACAAAATGATCATTTCCATACAAAATTTGGACTTGTGTTTTTCCCCCTCTTCTGGTACCACTGCAACCTTGAATATCAGCCACGGATCATCATCATACAAGTCTGAAAGTTCTCACTTCAACAGTGTCTGAAAAAATACAGTCATGTAGGTTTTGCCACAATAAACATTTTTACCTCAAAGTTGTTCTTACCTTATTTGTAGATGACAGAAAAACATCTTTCAATCCATCCTCAGCTATCAGTGTGGCCAGTTCCTGAAACAAAATGAATGAATGAAATAGCAGATAAATAGATAATTGCCATGGCTTGTGATGCTCAGTCAACCATGATGGTTGTATCAGAGTGAAGAATGAAATAGCATACACATGCACTTCTGATAACACAAAGTGTAGCACTGTTAAGTCTCAATTGTTATTAACCAAGCAGCCAAGCACTGTACGGGGAAAGAGGGGTGGACTGAGAGAGAGAACTCAGAACCCTGAGAGAGACATAGAGAGAGACATAGAGAGAGAGAGAGAGAGAGAGAGAGAGAGAGAGAGAGAGAGAGAGAGAGAGAGAGAGAGAGACAGACAGACAGACAGACAGACAGACAGACAGACAGACAGACAGACAGACAGACAGACAGAGACAGAGACAGAGAATGAATCAATGAATGAATAAACTTTATTTTATGAGGGTAGTGGAGAAGACTCAAGGTCTTTTTACATCCAGCCCTCGCCCATGAGGGAAACTACTATTAACTAACTATTAACTAAGGACACAATGAGCTACAGTATGTTGAGTACATGTACATTTATGCAAACCATGTTGAAATAGACACCAGTAAACTGAGAAACAATTCAATAATGAGAAATTAAAAAATATTATATATATAAAAATTACCTAGATCTGGTATAAACACACACATGTGCACATGTGCATAAAAACATGTTTGTCACTGAAATCTACATGCATATAGAGCACAGACACAAAAAGTATGGGCTGCCTGAAGCAGCACAACACAAGTTGGAAGCAGCACATGGAGAGATATACCTATGATCATGGTTTCACAAGAGCGAGAGAGAGAGAGAGAGAGAGAGAGAGAGAGAGAGAGAGAGAGAGAGAGAGAGAGAGAGAGAGAGAGAGAGAGACAGACAGACAGACAGACAGACAGACAGACAGACAGAGAGAGACAGACAGACACAGAGACAGACAGACCAACTGACAGACACAGAAAAAGGACACCAACAATGCATCATTTACAGCAACAAAATGCTGCATCATTTGCATGGATGACAGTTCTCTCCTCACCCACACCCCACCCCACCCCACCCCAGGTTATAAGAAACATGAGAAATGTTGATACCTGCATAGCGCTAGGGACCTCCACACTGCAGACATCTCGACAGTGAGACAGCAACAAGGCAATGTCCCCATAGTGCTCAGCCGTACAATCTGCAGACAGTTTACAACGTAGTACATACACAGCCAACCAGTCTGAAGACACTTTACATCATAGTGCATAGACAGCCAACCAATCTGCAGGCAGTTTACATCATAGTGCTCAGCCATCCAATCTGCAGACAGTTTACATCATAGTGCTCAGCCATCCAATCTGCAGACAGTTTACATAATAGTGCTCAACCATCCAATCTGCATAAGTTTACATCATAGTACATACACAGCCAACCAATTTCCAGACACTTTACATTATAGTGCTCAGCCATCCAATCCGCAGACGGCTGATGTCATAGTGCTCAGCTGTCCAATCTGCAGATACTTTACATCATATAGTACATGCACAGCCATCCAATGTGCAGACACTTTACGTCACAGTGCTCAGCCATCCAATCTGCAGAGCTTATGTCATAGTGCTCAGCTGTCCAATCTGCAGACAGTTTACATAATAGTGCTCAGCATACAAGCTGCACACCATTTGCATCACAATCTTGCTCAAACAGCACAGGTACATTCCCAGCATGTTGAGCTGCACTCTTTTTGACATATCTTGTGAGAGAATCTGTGCATGTAACATGGCCACACACAAATTAATACCACAGTAAACAGGTGACCGCATTCCACAGGGGAGTAGCAGTGGGATTGTTGGAAATACTCCAACATGTCTTTGACACAGCACAGCAAGGATAGTTAGCTGTTTTATAAGTTGTGAAAAATACATTTCATTCCTTTTTTATGGGAATTTTCCTCACAATTTTTTTTTAATTTGTCCCTACACACTCCCCCACCCCACCCCCAAAGGAGCCTGATACACACTAAAGCTGTGCCATTGAGACAGTTATGCCTTCGGCAAAAAAAGGTCACATGCACATGTTAAAGATCCTGTAGTCCAAGTCAGAGATGGTGGATTATAAAAACACTCAAATAACTGGAGAATAGTGGAGAACAGTGCTATATAGCAGCAATCAATGATAATAAGTGTAAGCAGCTGACCACTCGACCCCCTGGTGATGACACTGAGAAGGATGTTGCCCAAACACCCCGACCGAGCGCTGTTCACCAACACCCAAAGCCACACCTGAACACACACATGGAAGAAATGGGTTAGTCTGTAACATGATTTTAACAGCCTGCCTACCACAATGGGTCAGTCATAAGCAAGCACACATTTCCAAACTCTGCTCACATGTAAAACCACACTCAAGTCATAAATATCTGAACCAGAACGACGGCTAGCGCTCTAAAACAAGATCCAAACACACAAAAGGTCAAAAGAAGTGCGATTTATTAGGACAAAAGGAGTGCAATTTATTAGGTCAAAAGGAGTGCGATTTATTAGGTCAAAAGGAGTGCGATTTATTAGGTCAAAAGGAGTGCGATTTATTAGGTCAAAAGGAGTGCGATTTATTAGGTCAAAAGGAGTGC
>OY757546.1:14577878-14694349 GCA_963584105.1 Alviniconcha strummeri | reverse complement strand
CTCAGTCTAACTTCACTACCTAACACTGACACCAGTAGGCAGCACAGCAGGTTGTGCCTGGAGGGGGGTGGGGGGGGGGGGGGAGGCACTCAGTCTAACTTCACTACCTAACACTGACACCAGTAGGCAGCACAGCAGGTTGTGCCTGGAGGGGGGTGGGGGGGGGGGGGGGGAGGCACTCAGTCTAACTTCACTACCTCACTAACACTGACATCAGTAGGCAGCACAGCAGGTTGTGCCTGGGTGGGGTGGGGGGGGGGAGGCACTCAGTCTAACTTCACCACTTTGCTAACATTGTCATCAGTTGGCAGCACAGCAGGTTGTGCCCTGCGTATGTTAAATCAAAATCAGCATCACTGAGCATCACATCTGAGACCTGGCACCACTGCCATGTCTCCTTCAGAAGGCAGTCACAGAAAGACAGACTTGTCTCATACGCTTCACTTGGCATGATGAAACTAATTCTCATGCTGACATAATAATAATAATCCTGACACAAATCTGTCCACAATGCAAATTTGGTATAGTGTCTGTTTAGATTATACAATATCGTGACATGTTTAGTATTCTGAATTTCATCATTGTACATGTAACGCTATCAATTCTTTCTAAATGAAAATCAAAACTGAATCCTGATATAAATCTGTCCACAGTGCAAAACTGGTATGGTGTCTGTTTATATTATACAAAATCTTTACATAGTTAGCACTCTGAATTTCATCATTATATATGTAACACTATCAATTCTGTCTAAATGAAAATAAGGTTCCAGCTACAATCTTTGTCAGCCTATCACGCTATCATGTCATTTGAGACCAAGGGCTAGTTTTATTGTGAAGCACTGTGAGGCAGTTTCAGTCAAAGACATATTGCTACTGAAATCTTGATTTATTATTGTCATTATTACTATAAAAAAAGAACAAAGAACAAGAAAGTTTATTTGTTTTTTAGGCCATTAGCCTCTTACACAAAGAACATGAACACACTGCATATTTACGCTGCACAAGACAATTTTTAAACATGCTTCTAGTGACAAAGTATTTATTTATTTCACACACATACACACACACACACACACACACACACACACTCTACATTATTACTACAACACAATGATACCTGCAAAGCCTTGTTTATGCTCACAAAGAAAGTGGACATGGTTAGTGGGGTCACTGCATCCGGCATCATCTCACTGCACAGACAAGCCATACAAAATTTCTTTGGTATGTGTTTTCCATGCAATCAAATGCACAACAGCTTCATAAATAATATCCAGTGGTGCCAACAAATCTGCCTTCTGATCATCACATAAAACAATCTGTGAGCACTTCAACAAAACACCCATTACACACATCTACAGAAGCTATGAAACATCAAGGGTGTAAAAACCTTTTTTGGGGGGTGGGGTTGCTTAAAGGTTGTGTTAATATAGCTTTGCCAGCACATCAAAGTCCTCTTGGCAAATATGTCCTTGTCACTTGGCGAACATGTTTTTGTCACCTGGCACACATGTCTTTTTAACATTAAATCAGCAGGCTGTTTGCACACAGATCTTAAACAATTTGTATCCCTTCTTTTATTTTTGCATTCGCAATGGGGTCAGATGCGTCCCACAGCATCTGCTGATGGTTCCACAGGGCAATAAAAACATCCATCTTGTCCTCAGTGGTGGCAATTTCTTCTTCCATGTTCAGTAGGCTGAGATTCTTTCAAACAGTGGCAAGGACCCAGCCATAAACTGACTAACCAGTCAGATGCACTGTGTGGTCAGTTTCAATTAACTGGCATTTATATGGCATAAATCCAAAATAAAAATTCTCTGCCATCTGACCCAATATTTCATAGCCATCAGACCCAGTATTTCATAACCATTTGACCCAATATTTCACAGCCATCTGAACCTGTATCTCATAACCACCTGATCCAGTATTTCATAGCCATCTGACCCACTGTTTCATAACCATTTGACCCAATATTTCATAGCCATCTGAACCTGTATCTCATAACCACCGGATCTGATATTTCATAGCTATCTGACCCACTATTTCATAACCATCTGACACAATGTATCATAGCAATCTGACCCGTAATCATCTGACCCAATATTTCATAGCCATCTGACCCAGTATTTCATAACCATCTGACCAAATACTTCATAGCCATCTGACCCAATATATCATAGCCATCTGACCCCAAATATCATAGCTATCTGCATCTGACCCAATATTTCATAACCACTTGACCCAATACTTCAAAGTCATCTGACCCAATATTTCATAGCTATCTGACCCAATACTTCATAGCCATCTGACCCAATACTTCATAGCCACCTAACCCAGTATTTCATAGCCATCTGACCCAATACTTCATAGCCATTTGACCCAGTATTTCACAGCCATCTGACCAAGTATTTCATAGCCATCTGACCCAGCATTTCACAGTCATCTGTCTAAGTATTTCATAGCCATCAGACCCAGTATTTCATAACATCTGACCCAATACTTCACAGCCATCTGACCCAATATTCACAGCCATCTGACCTGACATTTGCAGTGGTGAGCCACTCATACCCCCCTGCCATGGCACTGTCAAACTCGTGGATCAGCTCCTCCTCACTGTCCTGCTCGGACGTTGTGATTGGACGAGCCTGTAGACAATGCCAGGGCAGCTTTGAAAAGACAGGGATAGTACTTGGCATTGGATACATTTGTTTGTGTTTATACCATTAACATTCATCACAATCATGAAACAACTGCAGCATACAACTTGTCAGAAGTGAAGAAAAGTCTGCTTTATATTATAAGCTTGAGAGTGCCTTCAGCAGAGAAAGAATGGAAGCAGGAAGATTCTTCCTTGTTTACCTGCAGTAAGTAGACCCTTCCACCTGCATATGCCCACTCTATGTCTCGTGGAGATCCAAAGTATTTTTCCGTCTGCATTGATAGAAAGGCAAAATTGTTAGACATTAACAATTGCAAATAAGGACAATCTTGTGGACAAAGCAACCACTGAAAACAAGTAACAAGTGTCAGATAGCTTAAAGTCACTTAGAGAGGGAGTGACTCAGACTATAAACAACAACAGACAGCTTATATTCACTTAGAACATAAACAAACTGAAGAACACTATGTGATGGATGGCACCACAAACTTAAAAGGGAACCATCTAGTAAATAATAATAAAATAATAATAGATATTTAGAGCGCCTAACCCACACAGGCCCTAAGCACTCACACATTCCTTAAATGTACATATTTTGACAACACAGATTCAGTGCACACAACACACACACTCTCACATCTCAGGGCTGAAGAAAATGTTTTCAAAAAGAGAGTTATTTCAAGGAAGATTTGAAAGAACCAACAGAGGCAGCATCACAGACAGAAACAGGGAGTTAGTTCCAGGTAGATGGAGCAGGGTAAGAGCGCTGACTTAGTGTGGAAGAATGGTATTTTAAACAGTCAGGTGTCTGCAGAAGAGTGGATGGCAACAGCCCTACAGATAGGAATAGAGTAAGTAAGTAACTTGTTTTACACCCAGTCAACCAGGATAGGAATAAAACAAAACACAGACATACTACACTTTTGCGCTTGACTTCTGGTTCTGTTCCTTTAAAACTGGTGTTTGAAGAAGAAGAAAAAAAAAAGTTGTGAAAACATAACAGTGAAGGTTGCCATTTTGTGTTGAGCAGTCTGTATCAGTGACGACATGAAGAAGGCTGAAATGTGTGGTGAAAACACCATATACATCACAAGCCAAACCTTTTCCTCTATTCTTCGGTAAAAAGTGAACCAACATGGCTGTGCCCTGAGGAGCCAAGACTTGAAGCACTGAAAGTATTTCTTTGTATAATTGCTGATCAACAACCAAATGAAGCCTGCAAATGAAAATATTTGCACATTTTCTACCTGTTAAGGCCACCTTATGTCTTTACTTCAATTCCCCTTTAATCACTACAAGTGTGTGAAAATAAAATCAAGTATGCACACACACACACAAACACACACACGCACACACACACACACACGTGTATGCATGAATGAATTCATGCATGCACATGCCCACACACATCCATGCATGCACACACACACACACACACACACACACACACACACACACACACACACACACACATACACACTTAAAACCTACCAGCACTCCAACGTTTGCCAAAGACAAGATGACATCATCTGTTAAACAGCACCGGCTGCTGTCAGTCGCTGAGCTCTCCACTTCTGCGATCCCATCACCATCTGTATCCAAAGAACATTCACAATCACAATCTCCTCCAAAGACCACTCACAATCACCATGATCTCCACTTCTGCAATCCCACCACCATCTGTATCCAAAGACCACTCACAACCACAATCTCCTCCAAAGACCACTCACAATCACAATCTCTTCCAAAGACCACTCACAATCACAATCTCCTCCAAAGACCACTCACAATCACAATCTCCAAAGAACACTCACAATCACAGTCTCCTCCAAATCACAATCACAATCTCCAGAGAACACTCACAATCTCCTCCAAAGACCACTCACAATCACAATCTCCAAAGACCACTCACAATCACAATCTCCTCCAAAGACCACTCACAATCACAATCTCCAAAGAACACTCACAATCACAGTCTCCTCCAAATCACAATCACAATCTCCAGAGAACACTCACAATCTCCTCCAAAGACCACTCACAATCACAATCTCCAAAGACCACTCACAATCACAATCTCCTCCAAAGACCACTCACAATCACAATCTCCAAAGACCACTCACAATCACAATCTCCTCCAAAGACCACTCACAATCACAATCTCCAAAGACCACTCACAACCACAATCTCCTCCAAAGACCACTCACAATCACAATCTCCTCCAAAGACCACTCACAATCACAATCTCCAAAGAACACTCACAATCTCTTCCAAAGACCACTCACAATCACAATCTCCAAAGACAACTCACAGTGAAACTTCTTCATTCACAATGAAAAGAACAGCAAACTTCTAAATATCCTAAACCAAATGTAACAATAAGCCATATTATTCTAATTCCTCTTCATGGTGTGTGCCACCCAAAGGAAAGCTACATTTAACACAGAAAGGCTTTCAAAACACAATTATGGCATTAATATCTGCCTTCCAGGCAAGCACACACTCATCCAAAACAGACTGAATACAACACATTCAAACATTATCCATGCAGTAAAGAATATGAAACAGAGCTATGCTGTAAAAGTTGTAACGCAAATTACTTAATTAGGTTTTGTCTTTTTGCACACAACAAAAGTGTACAAAACAAAGGTGAAAATTACAAGAAAAAAAATGGCACTAACAAAAACAAAACAAATATTATTACAAAATAACAAAACACCCACAGTATAACCCATGGATTTTTTGATTTTTTTTACTACAGCAGCAATAATAAATTACCATACATAGTGACATCACAGTGACTTATGCAAGTGTGACTATTACACTGATGTAACATATGCATTCATCAATAAACAGATTATTGAAACAGCTGACCTTCCATGGTGACCTTGGTCTTTTTGCTTCCAGTCTGGCAATGTTCAATGGTCATGCTGTTGTCCCATGCTCTGCGCACAGTGATGGTGTCTGGTTCACACTTCCCAGACACCACTGACTGCAAACCATTGTATTTGACAGATCTATGTCTGGTTCACACTTCCCAGGTACCACTAATTGCAAACCATTGTAATTTGACAGATCTATGTCTGGTTCACGCTTCCCAGGTACCACTAATTGCAAACCATTGTAATTTGACAGAACTGTGTCTGGTTCATGCTTCCCAGGTACCACTAATTGCAAACCATTGTAATTTGACAGAACTGTGTCTGGTTCATGCTTCCCAGGTACCACTAATTGCAAACCATTGTAATTTGACAGATCTGTGTCTGGTTCATGCTTCCCAGGAACCACTAATTGCAAACCATTGTAATTTGACAGATCTATGTCTGGTTCATGCTTCCCAGGCACCACTAATTGCAAACCATTGTAATTTGACAGATCTATGTCTGGTTCACGCTACCACTAATTGCAAACCATTATAATTTGACAGATCTATGTCTGGTTCACACTTCCCAGATACCACTGACTGCAAACCATCATAATTTGACAGGTCTCTGTCTGGTTCACACTTCCCAGATACCACTGACTGCAAACCATCATAATTTGATAGATCTCTGTCTAGTTCACACCTCCCAAATACCACTGACTGCAAACCATCATAATTTGATAGGTCTATACTCTATGTCTAGTTCACACTTCCCAGATACCACTGACTGCAAACCATCATAATCTGATAGGTCTATGTCTGGTTCACACTTCCCAGATACCACTGACTGAAAACCATCATAATTTGATAGGTCTATGTCTGGTTCACACTTCCCAGATACCACCGACCATTGTAACAGACACAGCAATTTCTGGTTCACATTCCCCAAATACCACAGACTGCAAACCATTACCACTGACTGCAAACTATTGTCATTGGACAGATATAGTCTGGTTCACATTTCCCAGATACCACTGACTGCAAACCTTTGTGATTATTGTATCTGTGTCTAGTTCACACTTCCTAGATATCACTAATTGCAAACCATTGTAATTTGACAGGTCTATGTCTGGTTTATATTTCCCAGATACCACTGATTGAAAACTACTGTAATTTGACAGATCTATGTCTAGTTCACACTTCCCAGATACCACTGACTGCAAACCATTGTAACAGACACAGCCATGTCTGGTTCACATTCCCCCCAAACCACTGACTGCAAACCATCATAATTTGACAGATCTCTGTCTAGTTCACACTTCCCAGATATCAATAACTGCAAATCATTGAAATTTGACAGATCTATGTCTGGTTCACACTTCCCAGATACCACTGACTGCAAACCATTGTAATTGGACAGATTTATGTCTGGTTTAATAACAGCGCATTAAAAAAAAAAGTGTTGACAAACACAACTGTCTTTATACATAATGCATGCTTTGTGAGAATGTGACAATGAGCTTCAAATGGAAAAAATTATCTTAATAAAATTTTACAAGAAAAAAAAAAAGCCTAGCAATAATTCATGCAGACTAGTGGAATTTCACTAGCCCAGCATGCTGCAAAACTGCATGTGATCACTGATATGGTAACACTGACTGATAACAGGACACCGACTGATAA
Organism: Alviniconcha strummeri; assembly: GCA_963584105.1. Lineage (NCBI taxonomy): Eukaryota > Metazoa > Mollusca > Gastropoda > Provannidae > Alviniconcha > Alviniconcha strummeri. The sequence continues at coordinate 14,687,145 of OY757546.1, read as the reverse complement.
CATGGCACTGACTGATGACTGGTGACATGGCACTGACTGATTACACAACACTGAGGTAACGCTGACTGATAACATGACACTGACTGATGACATGACACTGACAAATGCCACAGCAGACTGATGACATGACAGACTGGTGACATGGCACTGATTGATGACAAAACAATGATGTTGTGACACTGACTAATGACTTGACACTGATGACATGACACTGATGACAAAACACTGACTGACAATGTAACACTGACCTCTCCCAGACCAAAGTTAGCATTGATGACAATAACACCAATGTTGTTGGTTACGGGGTCAGCAGTAAACAGCACACCTGATAAGCATGATACATTCAGTTCAAACAAAATGAGAAGTGAGGAATATATTCTGTTCAAGTTAAAGTGCATCAGCGAACAGCTCACTGGGGAACTGGATTGAAGATGCAGGTTGGCCTGAAAACGCAGAAAAGGTACAAGTATTTCCATCCTCAGGATTCGTTTGGTTGTTTGATCAAAGTTTATACCACCAAAATTCTTTTTTGTTTTGAATTTTGAGTTCCTCGCGGAGCAACCATGCTGGTTTGCTCTATAGCAATAAAGAGCAGAAAATGGTCAGTTTGTGACATATTTGATCTTTTTAGTACACATTCCAGCCTGTTCATGACATCACTGATACAGACTGCTTACATGACATCACTGATGCAGACTGTTTTCATGACATCACCAATACAGACTGCTTTCATGACATCACCAATACAGACTGCTTTCATGACATCACGAATACAGACTGCTTTCATGACATCACCACCAACACAGACTGCTTTCATGACATCCCCAATACAGACTGCTTTCATGACATCACCAATACAGACTGCTTTCATGACATCACGAATACAGACTGTTTTCATGACATCACCACCAACACAGACTGCTTTCATGACATCACCAATACAGACTGCTTTCATGACATCACTGATACAGACTGCTTTCATGACATCACCAATACAGACTGTTTTCATGACATCACTGATACAGACTGCTTTCATGACATCACTGATACAGACTGCTTTCATGACATCACCACCAATACAGACTGCTTTCATGACATCACCAATACAGACTGCTTTCATGACATCACTGATACAGACTGCTTTCATGACATCACCAATACAGACTGTTTTCATGACATCACTGATACAGACTGCTTTCATGACATCACCAATACAGACTGCTTTCATGACATCACCAATACAGACTGCTTTCATGACATCACCACCAATACAGACTGTTTTCATGACATCACTGATACAGACTGCTTTCATGACATCACCACCAATACAGACTGTTTTCATGACATCACTGATACAGACTGCTTTCATGACATCACCACCAATACAGACTGATTTCATGACATCACTGATACAGACTGCTTTCATTACATCACCACCAATACAGACTGATTTCATGACATCACTGATACAGACTGCTTTCATGACATCACCAATACAGACTGCTTTCATGACATCACCAATACAGACTGCTTTCATGACATCACCAATACAGACTGCTTTCATGACATCACCACCAATACAGACTGTTTTCATGACATCACTGATACAGACTGCTTTCATGACATCACCAATACAGACTGTTTTCATGACATCACCAATACAGACTGTTTTCATGACATCACTGATACAGACTGCTTTCATGACATCACCAATACAGACTGCTTTCATGACATCACCAATACAGACTGCTTTCATGACATCACCACCAATACAGACTGTTTTCATGACATCACTGATACAGACTGCTTTCATGACATCACCACCAATACAGACTGTTTTCATGACATCACTGATACAGACTGCTTTCATGACATCACCACCAATACAGACTGTTTTCATGACATCACTGATACAGACTGCTTTCATGACATCACCACCAACACAGACTGCTTTCATGACATCACTGATAGGCTGCTAGACACAACAGAACAGCACCAACAATCATGTTTTCATCAAGATGAAAAATTGAGTAAAACACTGCTGTGTCAGTATTGTTTATTCCATTCCTACTGGCAGGACCCATTCCATTCCAAAAAGGTACAATCTGCCATTTTCTGATTTCTGGAGTTTTATCAACTGTTCAATAAAATAACAAAAAAAATAATAATAATCCTGTTTTGATAATGAAATATCTTTCATTGACTGCCAATATTAGTTGCATATATATAACTGGGTTGATTTAATTCTGTGGTGATATGTGAATAATTCTGCATACATGCATACACACACACATACACACATATGTACACATATATATATATATGTACACATGCATGTGCACACACACACACACACACACACACACACACACACACACACACACACACACACACACACACACACACACCGACTTGTAAGCACAACCCTATTCATGTCATTACACAATCAAATCCTCAAATATGAACCATGCTCTACATCAACAAAACAATTTCAATAGTCTCTGAACCTGTGCATATAGTAATGAAATGCGATAAAAGGCATTAAATACCAAGATGATGCAGACCATCTTATGACCTACTGAAAAAAAGAAGAAGAAAAATGTGGACTGGGTTCAGTCACTGGCCTTGGATCAAGCAGGCCTTGTTGATTGACTGTATTGAGCAGCATTCATTTCTCCTTCACTCACTACAGCAGAAACATGACCATACAAGAGACCACAAAGCGATGTCAGAAAGAAGACATGCCATAATTATGTCATACATCATTACCTTCTCTCTTTGATATTTTGGCTCAAAGGCAAAGACACAACAAACGTGCTCTTTTCATGTGCTCAGCTGTAAGTCAATAAAGACTTTCTACATTAGTCACTGCAGTGAGCCACTCAGCCATTATTAAGCATGGTGTGGTAACTCTGTGCCTTTCCTGAAACTTGGGTGTGGACTGTGCCATCTTGGTGTAAAATATCTTTTATCCGGTGCTCCAGCTATGTCAACAGGCATGTATACTCTAACTAAGCAGCAAGGGGTATGGAAGCAGAAAAGAACCTCACCAGCAGTTTCTGCAGGAACCATCTCCTGGATGACCACACCCACTGAGGTCACTACTGCCTGGCCATGCTGTCTGAACACAGGGATTATGGCACAGTTACATCACACATTCTCTCAGACTTCTGAACACAGGGATTAAGGCACGGTTACATCGCACATTCTCTCAGACTTCTGAACACAGGGATTAAGGCACAGTTACATCACACATTCTCTCAGACTTCTGAACACAGGGATTAAGGCACAGTTACATCGCACATTCTCTCAGACTTCTGAACACAGGGATTAAGGCACGGTTACATTGCACATTTTCTCAGACTTCTGAACACAGGGATTTAGGCAAGGTCACATCGCACATTCTCTCAGACTTCTATCTCCAAGCACACAGATCTGCTTTGAGTAAGAGAACAGATAGGTAACTAATTAATTCACGGTACTGCAAACCATGAAAAAGACACCCCCACCTTCCTCCTCCTCAAACAATTCCCAAGCCAATATAACTCAACCTGTACTGGCCATCATTTAGCAATTTTTCTAACTCAAATACTACTGGCAAAGGTTGCATGATAACATCATCTTCTGCCTACCATTCAGTTAAATGAACATTTTGTTTAAAGGAAAACCAAGAGAATATACAGTGTTCGACTAATGACTAATGTTCCTGCTGACAAGTTAAGTTCGCTTTTGATTGTGTGAAACCACTTGCATCCCTTCAACCTGCCCCCCACCCCCACCCATTTCCCTGAAAATAAGCATGAAAAGTATGTGTATAGATCACAGGAATGGACAGAAATAAATCACAAAATAAAGTTCAACCCCCTTAACTTCATTAAAGAGGGTATAACAATATATATCAAAGGAACGGACAGAAATAAATCACAAAATAAAGTGAAAGCCCTTTAATTTCATTACAGGGAGTATAAAAATATGCACCACAGGAATGGACAAAAACAAACCACACAAAATAAAGTGCAACCCCTTTAAATGGCCCCTGAACACTGATTTTGACTGATTTTAGCTTCAGCTCTCCTCTTTGGTATATTCTACTGACTAAATATTTTCACACATTAAATACAGGTATATATCCCATGCCTAAGTAATCATTTCATATTTTTCAAGTGTCTTAAATGCTTATGAATCGCAAAACAAGACCAACATGTCACGGCAGAATGGGCAAGGGAAATAACCGCTGCAGCCACGTGATAGTACATGTTTTGGCCGAGAGTTTACTTGGAACCGTAAAGTCAAAGGCTAATCATGACGTCACGATAAGACTCGACTGCCATTGGCATTGTTGCTTCTACAGTTTCAGTGCACAAAACTCCGGATAAATTTGCCTGAAAAGTTGGAAATGGCAACTGGAATACAGCCATTCCAGTACGAGCCAGTTGCAGATATCAATTTTGGCATCGACTGGGAGAGTTCAAGTGACGAAGAAGTGTCATGAGAATAGTGGTGGTTATGCTTTGTGTTTATTGTGTATTGTTATGTGTGCGATACTACGTGTTGCTGCGTACTTCTTAAGTGTTAATCTTTTACATATGTACACTGTCTTTGTGACTTTTTGTGTGGCACATTTTCCTTAGAAGGAATAAAGTTCTTGACTTAACTTGACATAAGAGCACAGAAGCAAAAATAACTGTGCCAATGACAAACAGATGGAAAGCCAAACTAACCATAACTAACTCCTCACTAACCCGGCCTCCATCTAGAAACACAATGCCTGCAGACTGATAAAGCAAATCACTAATCAGGACTACCGATGACATAGCATTGGGATGTAAACAAATGCAGACAAAAAGAGAAATTCAAAATGGCTGCCCTAATCAGGCAAGCTAACAGCGGTTACAAATTGGCCAATAAGCCAAAGATAAAAACGAAAGATGTATGGTGGAAGAGAAGAGAGAAAAAACAAAACAAAACAACAACAAACACTTTCTGAAAAGAAAGAGGAGGCAGGAAATGTCAGCGAGCAACGTGACAAAGGCTTGATACACGTAATCTGTGTACACGATACAACCCACTTAGCAGTGACAACAACACTGCAGGGCAGCAGATGCTCACGAGACTACCCCCCTCACTCGCACATCGCAAATGAAGGCTATAACCCAAGAAACAAAAGGAGCTGAAAGAGAAAAAACAGTCAATGGCAAGAACCGGCCCAACCCCAAACCATAACCCAGGGAGGCCATGAAATCGCTAGTCTATTGAACTAGAACGAACAAAACTTTTTCATCTTAATGCATGATGAAACAAACATGGATAAATTGGGAAAATAAAATAAAACACCCAATAAAAGGCAGGCTCCCTGATGAGGTCTAGCCTGTTGTGAAAGCTAGAGTAAACACAACGAAAAAGACTGAAATGCCACACACCTAACAAGGCTCGAGAAAGATGGAATGACAAGGGGGAAATAAACAAAGGTCCAACTACTGGTAATGGCATCAGAGCTTCAATAAAAAGCTTCATTTAAAAGAAATTAAAAATAAGGAAAAGCATGAAAAGAAAACTCCTTTGTCAACTTTTCACTGCAACCAACTGCAGCACACTCGCTCAGTATGCTTTAAAAACTGATTTGCCAGACCACTTTCGATTCAATTTTGTTCAAGTCATTACTGAGCCATGTGGGTCAGTTGTCTTGTTGTGACGTCACGGAGGTCACGTGACCGAAACGCGGGATTTTCATCTGCAGACGGTGCAGATGTTCGATGCGTTGTGTTTGTTTTCATTCAAATCAATACTGGCAATGGCGTCAGAGCTTCATCCTTGGAGATTCGAACTGGAAATCTTTCCAAGTTGGTTACCCTGTGGACATGTATTTGAGCCCAAACTGAATGCTCAGCAGGGTGCGATCTGTGAAGCATTTTTTTTTAAAAATGCTTTGAGCAGAGCACATCGTGGTGTTTTGGTTCCCACTTCTTTGTGGCTAGGTCCCATCGATTCATTGCCATTTGCCACTGTCATTTTCTGGCTTCATTTTTTTTTTTTTTTTTTAAAGAAAAGCATGAAAAGAAAACTCCTTTGTCAACTTTTCACTGCAACCAACTGCAGCACACTCGCTCGGCATGCTTTAAAACTGACTTGCCAGACCATTTTCAATTCAATTTTGTTCAAGTTGTTACTGAGCCATGCGGGTCAGTTGTCTTGTTGTGACGTCATGGAGGTCACATGACTGAAACGCAGGATTTTCATCTGCAGACAACGCAGATGCTCGATGCGTCATGTTTGTTTTCATTCAAATCAATACTTTTACATACCCCATGTCAATCTATCAAACGAACAGTGTGTATGTTAAACTTTATTTATATAGTACAAAGTGATATTTACGACTTAAAATCAGTGTTCAGGGGCCCTTTAACTTCATTAGGGGTGGTATAACAATATACAAAACACGAATGGACAGAAACAAATCACGCAAAATAATGTGCAACCCCTTTAACTTCATGGGGGGTGGGGGAGTATAATAATATGGATCACAGGAATGGACAGAAATGAGTCACACAAAAATAAAGCACAGCTTCTATACCTCCTGTACTCCACTGCCTGGTAAGTGAATGCGGAGGCCCAACACTTCAGCAAGGCTTGGAAAATCTGCAAATGTACACACATGCAGGACTTTCACTTTCCACTCAAGTCACATTACTCAATAAGTCATTCAGAAGCACAAAACTGTTCTGTGTGTGTACATTTGCAGATATACTCAATAAATCATTCAGGAGCACTACACCGTTCTGTGTGTGGACAGGCTTGCAAAATCTGCAAATGTACACACACGCAGGACTTTCACTTTCCACTCAAGGCGCATTACTCAATAAGTCATTCAGGAGCACGACGCTGTTCTGCGTGTGCACAGGCACATGCTTGATTAAATGCACATCATACACAAAACCATCAGAGCTGTAAAAGGGTATTTTTTAAAATGATGAAATACAGAATTCATCAGAGGAATTCACTCACAGTGTTAAAAAGAAAAAAAGAAAAAAGGGGGACATCACCTCCTTCTCTCCTTGGACACCAAGAAATGTCTCCATCTGCCCTGCGGATGATGCTTCATGGCCATCCTCACCTGGCAGGTAAGTATAACAAATCACATTAATATGTCAGTAAACAATGAAAAAAAGTAGTTTTTTAATATACAGAAAATGATCATATAGCCTACACAGAGATTTATATAAAATGCTATTTCAATCAAAGGTCAAACTGAAAAATGAAGAGCACCAAATAAAACTGGCCTGTGCCATACACAAGGTAAATCATTATTGAAGTATAACAAATACAGAGATTTACATAAAATGCTATTTCAATCAAAGGCAGTGAGAGACCAAATCAGAGTAAATCACGTGCAAACCGTCAGTAAAAAAAAATAAAAAATGTTTTTAAATATACAGAAAATGAAGGTACAGCCTACACAGAGATTTACATAAAATGCTATTTTAATCAAAGGTAAAGCTGAAAAATGAAGCGCAACAAACAAACAAAAATGGGCCTGTGCCCTACTACACAAAGTAAATCATTATGTTGATGGGAAAAAAAAGAATCTGTCCTGGATCTTGCCTGCTGCTGAAGACCTGACGGCCACTCTCTTGGACTCTGTGCCATCGCCAAACACCTGTCTCAGGCCTTCCCTCACTGCCTTCTGCACTGATGAACAAACAGCCGCCTGACAGAAAAGGGCACTAGCCTCTCTGCACACAGCCGCCAGCTTCTGTGGGTCACATCTGTTGAAAGGGGAAACAAATTTCATAACTGCCCAAGCTCAAATTATCTCTCTTGATGCACAAGAATGGTCTTTTCCAAGCAATTTTGCTGTAAGCAGTTCATCTGCATATACACAATAAATGAATGCACATCTTCTGTGAACCACTTGATGTTATGCACTATAGTGTAATGCTCCCCCCACACCCACCCACCCACCCAAAAAATGTTCCTGGAACTTCTTTCTTTTGAGCTGGAAAAAAAATAAAAATAAAAATGATGCCTAAGAAGAAGAAAAGTTCACTAAGATACACAAGGTGGGGAGAAAAAAGGACATGTCAAATCCACTCACACAGCTGTGTTTCCCACTTTGTCGATGACTTGCTGCAGATCCTTGCACTCCTGAAGAGTAAGCATGGAATTAAAATCTGAAGGTGTGTTTTGATTTTTAGAGTGGGTGCTCTTGGGAAGTGAACAGCTAATGAAAATATTGTTTTACAATGGGTCACCTTGGTGTGCTCTTGACTAGAACAGAAGAAATGTGTGTGTGTGCGTGCGTGTGTGCGTGCGTGTGTGCACGCATGTGTGCATGCATGTGTGTGTGCACGTGTGTGTTTTTGAGCATGTGTGTGTTTACACAAATGTGTGCTTGAGGGGGACAGGGGGTGCATGCACCTGTGCTTGCATGTGTGAGTCTCTGTGTGTTTGTGCATGCGTTTCTGTGAACATGCCTACAGTGTGTGTCTTTTATTCTTTTCAGATATGTGGCCTGAATTAACCACACACACACACACACACACACACACACACACACACACACACACACACACACGACTGGCTATAAAGAAAACACCTGATATCATTTGAGTTGTCTGTTACAAACATATTGCCATTCGAGCATAAAAAAAGAAAGAGAAAAAAAGAAAAAAGTAGAGACCTATGGCGATGGTTGGTCTAGAAAGGATGTTGTAAACTGATGCTTGGAGTTTGCTACTGACCTCCATCTGTTTGTCAAACGCTCTCAGTGTGACGCACATGCCCGGTGGGACAGCTACGTCTTCCTGGCAACAAGTCCACAGCAAGGTGTATATACACTAATGTAAATCTCACACAATCTTTACCTTGCATCCAGTAGATGAGCATAATAATAATAGATTATTTATGTCGCCCTACCTCGTAAGAGCCTAGAGTGCTTACAGATATATAAGGATACACTCATTTTATCACACACACACACACACACACGCATGCACAAACCCAGACACACACACACAGGCCACACACGCACGCACACACGCACACATACACACACAGGCCACACACGCACACACACACACACACACTACAAATACATGCATTATTGGTGATGGATTGGTAAAACGACAGCATGAAGTTGAATTTCACACATTATTGACCTCACCCTCAGGTTATATTTTTATGTTAAACTGATGGAGAAAAACAGACACAAACATTGTGACCATGGTAATCATGTACAACAGATACTGTATAAGAGTTTTTATGATCTTTGCTTTTACCAATGTATCAAATTTTATCAGTTTTTTAAAATAGACAATTTCATTTCACAATTGTTCAGTCAGCTATTCTGCAGAATGCTCTGATTAAAAAAAAAAAAAAATTAAATCCAAAAGACTGCAACATTGCTAAGTACAACAAGCAACACAGATTAGGTACCTTCTCTGACATTTGTGTCAGAAGTGCAAGTTGAGAGCCTTTCCCGCCCACCAATGCTGAAGAGCTGCAGGCAGGGGAGGTAAAAGGCAGACAGAGTTCTCGCTGACTGGTCTGCACCTCTTCCCAGGCAGGTTCCGCCAGAAGAGGCAGAGCAGGCTCCAGCTTCATCTCACTCTTTGTTTGATTCCTGAACAATGCATTAAGGTAGTTGTTACTTCTCTCATATCCTGACACGCATCTCTGGAGTTCTAGATTGACCTCACTCCTCTACCCCCCACACCTGTTTTGTTGTTGTTTTGTTTTGTGTGTGTGTGTGTGTGTGTGTGTGTGTGTGGTTAGTTCCCCCCCCCCCCCCTTACTGTTCTTTATAAGATATGCTTTGACTGCTTCTGTTTTCTTTTCCAGTCCTAGTCATATGAACTGATCAGACGTTCTGCTGCTTCATTTGTTCATAATATGCTCACCGTATGCTCATAATATGTAACTGAATGAAGTATGGCATGTGTTTATCTGGTGCTGTGAGCATGCTATGTTTTGTGTGGAAATACTCATGTATAACATTTCACTCACTCATTCATGCCTATATGTATACAAATAATGCCTGTAATTTGATATCTGTTTGTCAGTAGCTTAGCAAGGACTAGTTGTTAGACAGGTTTTTGAATGAACCTAAACTACAATCCTTGTAAAGGTTTCGAGTTCAAGTTCACTCTCTGATTCCTGAACAATGTATTGAAATAACTGTTACTGCCCTCATACTCTGACTCATATCATGGGAGTTCCAGATTCACCTGACTCAGTTGTTGTATTCCTGAACAATGTATTGAGGTAATTATTACTGCCCTCATATCCCGACTCACACCCTTGGACTATTCTCAATCTGTTGCACCTTTTTATCAACTCTAGACTGCTGTGGGAAACCTGTTAAAATCCACCCTGGCCTGGGCAGTGTCACAACACACTGACACCAGTGACAAAACCAAGGCTTGGACTGTATCACAACACACTGACACCAGCGAGAAAACCAAGGCTTGGACTGTATCACAACACACTGACACCAGTGAAAACATACCAAGGCTTGGACTGTATCACAACACACTGACACCAGTGAAAACATACCAAGGCTTGGACTGCATCACAACACACTGACACCAGCGAGAAAACCAAGGCTTGGACTGTGTCACAACACACTGACACCAGTGAAAACATACCAAGGCTTGGACTGTATCACAACACACTGACACCAGCGAAAACATACCAAGGCTTGGACTGTATCACAACACACTGACACCAGCGAAAACATACCAAGGCTTGGACTGCATCACAACACACTGACACCAGCGAAAACATACCAAGGCTTCATTAAAATGCTGTTTTGCATTCCATGGTTATGTTTGAACTATCTTTAGCCCTCACATGCTCCTTGCTTAACAGCATCCACACTCAAGAAATGGAGGTCAATCTTCTAAATAAATCCTGTAACATGGCTGCCACCATGGAATGCATCTGTCAGTACATTACTGCATACACAAGATGATGCAAATCATACACATGATCCTCTCACTCTATGGAATGCATTTGTCAGTGTATGATTGTATACACAAGATGATGCAAAACACACACACAATCCTCTCACACTATGGAATGCATCTGTCAGTACATGATTGCATACACAAGATGATGCAAATCATGCACACAATCCTCTCACTCTATGGAATGCATTTGTCAGTACATGACTGCATACACAAGATGATGCAAGGCACACGTGCAATCCTCACACTATTAGTCCACGGGCCAGGTACCAAACCCCCCACCCCGGGGATTTTTGGAGACAATGATTTTTGGATAGCTCAGTGTGTGTCTTTTGAATATCTGCTACTACTCTGCTTTTAGGGATTATCTGAGATGGTACATAGCACCTTAATTGTATGTATTAAAATGGGCATGTCCCCTACAAATCCCAAACAACAGGCAGCTATACCATTCTTTGGACACACAAAAATACTGCACATGCTGGTATCAGTGGGTAGCACTGCTCTTGCGGCTGCTGTTGTCTTACCCAGGTATGGTGGCCTGAATTACGCGTGTGGGATTAATGAAGATTAAAAAAGAAAAAATGTCTCGATGCATAATTTTGTACAATGCTTGTGTAAAAATATTGAACAAAAGTGCTTCATTTACCACCAAATGTATCATGGCGACTAAGAGTCACAGAGAATGTTTAATTAACACCTGCCTTAATGGATGATGTCACAGAATAGAATATTCTCAAGTTCAAATGTTAAGCAACCTTTCACAAAAATGCACATATGTTCAAACCTCAATAAACTAGTTCCACAAAACCACTGCAGATGCTGGCTTATTCACTGGTCTACCTCCATTTCACCTGAAATCAGTTTCACAGTACTCTACACCCCATGGAAGATAGGCAAGAAACATGCCCAATGTATGTAAAACTTACCAGTTTTGCCTTTGTTATGTCTCAGTAAAACAGTTTAGGTTTAGGAGCCTGATGCCATCGGATTGCATCTCTAGTTTGGCTTAATTCAGCATGCAACTGCTGGACAGCTTCATGTATCAGCTTGCAGTCAGCAGGCTCTTTGCTCTTATGCCAAGAATACAGACAAACAGCTAGGAAATGTCAAAGACATTCACCAAAGTGATTGTCCACACTGTCAATGATTTAACAAATCATTACTGACTTTCTGAAATTGTTATCTGACAGGTACCAAAGCCGGTGCCATAGAAGGTTGCCAAACCTGAATGTCCCTTACTTTGAGCAACACTGAATGCATATCCAGCTTAGACATATATGTCAGCCTCAAACCTGAAGCCATCAACATTCTCAAGATCTGTGTATTCTTGATAGTCATCTTCCTTTTGTAGGGGTGTCCACAGGGTAACCGACTTGGAAAAATTTGAGATTCGAACTGGAAATTTTTCCAAGTCGGTTACTCTGTGGACACCCCTACAGAAACTAACCTTAACTAACTCACTAACCCGGCTTCCATCTGGAAAAACAAAGGCTGCAGACTGATAAAGCAAATCGCTAATCAGAACTACTGATCACAAAGCATCGGGATATGAACAAAGGCAGACAAAAAGACAAAGGTAAAAGGGCTGCCCTAACCAGGCAAGCTATCAAGCGGGTATGAAATGGCCAATAAAAAAGAAAGAACACATGGTGGGAAAGAAACGAAAAAGAGGAACAGCAAACAAAAACAACAACAACCCTACTCTCTGAAAAGAAAGAGGAGGCAGGAAATGTCAGCGAACAGTGGGTCAAAGGCTGGATACACGTAATCCGTCTACATGATACAACCCACTTGAGCCGACAGCAACACGGCAGGGCAAAAGACGCTCACAAACAAAGACAGAATGAGCGGTCTCGTGAAACATCGAGACCACCACCCCTCACTTGTACATCGTAAATGAATGATATAACTCGAGAAACCAAAGGGCAAGCAAAGAGGAAAAAAACAAACAAACAAATAATGAATGCTGAAAAGAAACGGCAACTAGCCCAACCCCAAACCCTAACGCAGGGGGGCCACGAAATCGCCTGTCTATTGAACTAGAACAAACAAACCTTGTTCATCGCTACGAATGATGAAATAAACAAGGATAAATTGGGAAAATAAAACACCCAATAAAAGGCAGGCTCCCTGATGAGGTCTAGCCTGTTGTGAAAGCAAAAGTAAACACAACGAAAAAGACCGAAACGCCACGCACCTAACAAGACTCGAGAAAGATGAAATAACAAGAGGGAAATAAACAAAGGCACAACTACTGGCAATGGCGTCGGAGCTTCATCTTGGAGATACGAACTGGAAATTTTTCAAAGTCGGTTACCCTGTGGACACCCCTACAGCCTCAAACCTGAAGCCATCAAGATTCTCAAGATCTGTGTATTCTTGATAGTCATCTTCCTTTGGGGCTGCTCCACCTGGATTTCAGCCAGGTCTTGCGGCATGAAGAAACAGCCTGTCCAGTTTACCTCCCACTTTTCCATTCACAGTATGCAAGCCATGGCCATCTGCTCAAGGAATGGTTTTAGTTGCCTTAACTGCGGAATATCAAGAGTGCTTGAAAGCTGGTCCTTTCGATGTGCATTATCAATGCATCTCTGCATGGTGGCATTGTGACTGTTCAACAAGGATAAGGTGCATTGACACATTTTGTTGACATCTATCACTTATTTACCTCTACAGAGAAGATGCATGGAAGGTTCCAGTTTCATAATTTTTCCTTGATGTCGTAATCTCTTTAACTCTAAACAATTCTGCCCATAACATACTGAATGATGTACTGAAAATAATTTTTATATGGTCTTGTTGGAAGCTTGCTCTTCAATGGTTTTAGTGTCTTTGATGGTTTCCTGGCGGCTGTCATCCTCTTGAATGTAATCTCTCCAACAGGTGGCATGGTAATGTGCTTCTTAAGAAGCCAAGTCAGTATCTTGCACCTTCAAAAGGATGTGCTGATCTTGTTTTCTTTTGGTTGCTTCTTTGGCAGAATCCTCAGCTGTTTTTGCCATCCATTTGACTAATGTTTTCAACATGTTTCCTTGTATTCAAGTCTTTTCACAAAGAAGACATCTGTCACTGGGCAACAGCTAGCACTGGGCAACAGCTAGCACTGGGCAACAGCTAGCACTGTGGTTGCTGACAGATTTGCTGTTGTCGCTTTTTGGAGGATCTGACATCACTCCCTTCCGATGGGTTCTTTTGTTTCAAAATAAGTCTGCAGTCACTCATAAAGTAGCACGATGTGTGATTCCCATGCAGATTCGATATATACTCATATATTTCATCCACCATATCAGGACTGGACCACTGCACGTGTTTAAGTTATTTAGTTCTTGGATTTGTATGCCTTGTCAACCGCACAAGGTCACTTCACACAAATCACATAGTTTCTTATGAGCAAAAAGCTGGCTCACTGTTCAACACAGAACACAATCAGTAGCAAACATCCCAGCCAAAACAGTCAATAATTAGCACATATCACTATCTACAACTGCAAAAGATACTTCCAGACAGATTCCCTGTAATGCATTCAGTACAAAATTAACAATTGATCAGATCATGAGTATGTCTAAATCACCTTTTTGAGGCACAGTAACACACGTTTTGGTGCCTATTTATATTCTGCAGGCACTCAACATGAGAACCTGCTTAAATCAATTGACTATGAGCAGTGTGACCTATTTTATTTCGCAGGCTAATGCAGGAATTCGCTTCAGCCAAGACTAACACAGTTGAAAAGTATGGAGAGGATTTGGAAAAAAGGATGGTGAACAGACCAGAGAAGCAGAAATTAAGACAAGGAAGAAATTATGGCACTGACTAAGCATATTTGGCTATATTTTGACCTACTCCATGCTTTTAAGGGAAAACATTTGTCAGCTCTGGGTTTTTAACAGAGGGGACCTTAATATTTATGCGTCCGCAGTGCCTAATAACAAAGGACACATTTAAGACAAAGAGAAACGGAAAGCTACAACATATTAAACTGTTCAAACAATAAAACAATATATGGAAATGGCCTTTTTTGTCATAATAAATGAGTTGCTAAGAGACAAGGTCATCGCAATTTGGAATTCCATATAGTGCATTTATTAGAACCAGCACCACAGACACAAACAGCAACAGCTCACTTGCAGACAACCTGAACTGTGTTCTTTGATGGTCAAGGTACCCAGAAATTACCATGTAAAATCCCCAGGGGGGCGGAGGGGGGGTATAGGCTGGCTCATGGTCTATATGGGATGCATTTGTCAGTGTATGATTGCATACACAGGATGATGCAAGTCACACACACAATCCTCTCACACTACAGAATGCATTTGTCAGTACATGACTGCATACACAAGATGAGGCAAGTCACACACACAATCCTCTCACACTACAGAATGCATTTAGGATTGCATACACAAGATGATGAAAGTCACACATGCAATCCTCACACACTATGGAATGCATTTGTCAGTACATGAATGCATACGCAAGATGATGCAAGTCATGCACACAATCCTCTCACACTATGGAATGCATTTGTCAGTGTATGGTTCCATACACAAGATGATGCAAGTCACACATGCAATCCTCTCAAACTGCAGAATGTATTTGTCTGTACATGACTGCATACACAAGTTGACGCAAGTCACACATGCAATCCTCTCACACTATAAAATACATTTGTCAGTACATGAATGCATACACAAGATGATGCAAGTCACACACGCAATCCTCTCACTCTATAAAATGCATTTGTCAGTACATGAATGCATACACAAGATGATGCAAGTCACACACGCAATCCTCTCACTCTATAAAATGCATTTGTCAGTACATGAATGCCTACACAAGATGATGCAAGTCACACATGCAATCCTCTCACTCTGTGGGATACATTTGTCAGTGTATGGTTGCCTACACAAGACCTCTCACACTATGGAATGCATTTCTCAATACATGACTGCATACACAAGATGATGCAAGTCACACACGCAATCCTCTCACACTACAGAATGCTTTTGTCAGTACATGACTGCATACACAAGATGAGGCAAGTCACACACACAATCCTCTCACACTATAGAATGCATTTGTCGGTGTAGGACTGCATACACAAGACAACCCCAAGAGTGTTCAGGTGGGGAACATTACAGCAACACGTTACAGCAACAACAACAGCAACAAACCTGTAAAAAAACTCTGCCAGCCCCCATCCTTTCCGGCCATTCAAAGTGACATCGCAGAAGGTCTCATGCACAACTCCTCCCCTGTCATCCTCGTGATACAAAATGGCCGAAGTCTTGATCACTACTTGCAGCTCATACTCAATCCCATCTGAGCACACAAGACACAATACTGGCACTTCACAAAATGAACCAATGACTACTCCAATCTTCTTCTCCAAGAAAGAATATCACCCCATCTGAGCACCCAAGACACAAAACTGGCACTTCACAAGATGAACCAGTCACTACTCCAATCTTCTTCTCCAAGAAAGAATATCACTCATTGGTTTCAAGTCAAAGTCTAAAATAATGCAGTTTGTATGTAATACTTCTTTTCTGAGAAGTGTGTAGTGGTCAGATTAGAATGATGAGCCAAGGCAGGAAATACAACCTACAAAAAAACCATTGGGTTTCACAGCTGATATCATTCTGACATTGAGTTTTGTCTGTGCATGTTGAAAAAGCTGGTTCCTAATATGTAAAGAGTCATTATGAACACTGTATGCAAATTGTGATCCTATAGAGTATTTGTGAACACTATTGTTCTTAATGAACTCTCAAAGAACTCCACAGAAGTTGTCATGGCAAAACTGACTTTGATGACAGCAGTACTGATACTTGTAGTCAGTTCAGATAATTATCTGAATGTTGCAGTATTTGCAGTGCTTGCTACAAAAGCCAATATGTGAGTCCACAAAAGCATAAAGTAAATGAGTGGAATCAGAATTTTTAGTACACTTAACACTGTCGTTCATGTCTTACAAAGTCACATTACATAGTGACCTATTTAACTATTTTTAGCCTCATATTTTTACCAAGATACATTAATAACTTGATTTTTCAACTACATCCACAAAGTTACCATCTCAATTTAAATGCACATTTACGTCAGATTTTTTAAAATAAACTTGTCACAAGATTGCCTGTCAAGTATTTTTTACACCTTGACCTACATTTGGAAGGTCCCCCCCCCCCCCCCGGATGCTGATAGCTCGTTTCTCTCAAAAAAGTGTTTTGTAGTAAGCTGGAGAAAAATTACACCTCTACTCAATGCAAATACGACCAAAACTCTCACCTAAACAAGCCCATCAACATTAGTCTCCCCTGTTAGCCACACAACCAGTTATTAACGGCGGTAACTCTTTACGCCCATCCTCGCATTTGGGAACGGATTGTGCTATCTTGGTATACTATCTCTTTGCCCACACACTCATCCCAGCAAACCCACCAGCAACAAATGTGAAGGCCCACTGGGCAGGGGGCTGTTGCGGGTCCTCGCCCAACTCCCAAAGGTTCAAGTCCACAGCTGTCACAGGCACCATCTCTCCAGTCGGGTAAGTCAAGCCGCCAGCCTTGAAGCTGCACAGGGTCAGTGGAAAGGAGCACGACTCACAACAACATAGGTGGACAATGCTGACATGTGCTTGGAGTATTTATAAAGATCGAGCCATGGTCAGATCCCACAACCTATAGGACCTGGACTTGCAACAATGGTGACTCACCATGCAATATGCATACACACAAATGCGTGGGTGCACACCCACCCACACCACACACATGTGCACACACACGGGTGCGCGCACACACACACCACAAATACACACATGCACACACACACACACAACCTCCCAGTTCACCCCCTTCCTGACCCACACATGCACATCCCCCCCCCCCCCCCACACACACACACAACCTCCCAGTTCTCCCCTTCCTGACCCACACATGCACCCCCCCCCCACACACACACACAACCTCCCAGCTCACCCCCTTCCTGACCCACACATGCACCCCCCCCACACACACACACACAACCTCCCAGCTCACCCCCTTCCTGACCCACACATGCATTCCCCCCCCCCCCCCACACACACACACAACCTCACAGCTCACCCCCTTCCTGACCCACACATGCACCCCCCCCACACACACACAACCTCCCAGCTCACCCCCTTCCTGACCCACACATGCATTCCCCCCCCCCCCCCCCCCACACACAACCTCCCAGCTCACCCCCTTCCTGACCCACACATGCATTCCCCCCCCCCCCCCCACACACACACACACAACCATACACGCACATACACATGCAACTTCCCAGCCCACCGTCTTCCTGACCCACACATGCATCCCCCCCCCCCCCACACACACAAACCATACATGCACACACACACACAAACCATACATGCACACACACATGCAACCTCCCAGCCCACCCTCTTCCTGACCCACACATGCACCCCCCCACATACACACACACGCAACCTCCCAGCCCACCCTCTTCCTGACCTATACATGTACCCACACACACAACTACCCCCACCCCACCCCCACCTACCACATACACCAGCTACTTACTGAGAGATCATCCCAGGCTGTGATACAACATTTACTTGAAGTGTGACACCGTTCTGAAATAACAATCAAAAGAAAAACACTCAACATCTTTCACATGAATCAACAAACAAGGGAGTTAATTAGTGTTCAAAATACATAACACAAGTACAACAACACAGACCTGAGTCACCTACAGTAACTCTCATCTGGTATGCATGTAAATATAAGGTATATAAACTCCACCAGAGGTACATCCTCTTTTTTCTTTTCATCTTTCACATGCAAAAACTAATCTCACGTTCTTCTTATTCTTCCAGTAATATCCACGATCAATGCTGATCATCACTGATATTTTAAAACCACAAAGTTCACAGCCTCAAGATTCTAGATTATTTGATTAACCCACTTAAAATAAACACACCTTTGGTTACCTTAAATTTTCCTGGCATTTATACTATTGTTGACTTTTTTCTTCTTCCGTTGGCACAAATGCCAGGTCACATCACCACTAGCGCAAAGTCTCTGCTGCTCAGCCTACAACATGGCAACAGCAATGACAATGACAACACTCAGAGATGGGCCAATAAACATCCCACCGTCTGAGACTGCCTCACACATACTGTTCAGTCCTTACGAGGTAATTAATGGTGAGGGGAAAAATGTTTACCTCAACGTAGAGAAAGCAGCAGATGTAGCGATAGAAATCTGTCCATTTCCGCACACCTGTAACATACACAACTTTTCTATCCTGTGCTTGATGGGTATTTTCTTTCCTTTTGTTTTTTTTCTTTTTCTTTTTTCTCTTAGTTGCTTTTGAAGCCCAGTTTTTCCATCACTGTCGTAAAGTTGGTCTAAAATGCAATGCAGTCTGGGAAAGAAGACATGCAGCTGTGGTCACCGTAGTCACCATAAGCTGTCACTGACAAAGACTTGAAATCTTTGCAGAAATATGAAAAACAATGGCTACTGCATACACAAAGTAATGAGGAAGAAAGAAAATAAAAGGGGGGATCCACAAAGTAATGAGGAAGAAAGAAAATAAAAGGGGGGATCCACAAAGTAATGAGGGAGAAAGAAAATAAAAGGGGGGATCCACAAAGTAATGAGGAAGAAATAAAATAAAAGGGGGGATCCACAAAGTAATGAGGAAGAAAGAAAATAAAAGGGGGGATCCACAAAGTAATGAGGAAGAGGGAGAGGGAAAGGTGGTGGGGGGGTAGAAGTACGGTGCAGGATGAACTAATGAAAAAAAAAATGAATCACATGAAGACAAGTGAATGAGCAAGAGGTATATTGTAATGATGGATGGATGTTTCTGAATAAACACCCCACACTGGTGTGCTTGGCAACATTGAAAACAACAGCAACAAAACACACACACAAGAGACAGAGGGGAAAAGACTATGGTTTGCTGACATTCTATTTCAGACGTACCGTGTGAGGAAAGTAACTCACCGAAAGTATGGTCTCTGACAGCTTTGAGCCTCAGCTGTTGAGTTGAATGACCCTCAATGCTCAACGTGCCCTTCAGTTCTCCCCACTGCTCATAGTGGGTCTGGTGTTTGCTGCAGGAAACACACATAGTAATAATGACGTACATTTATCATGCGCTCATCAACGCCCTGGTTGCTCACATGATACGTATTAACCTAAATATGATATTCTATACACATGTACAGTACAGTCCCACCAAAACAATTTACATGAAGTATTATAGGGAAAAACAAACAAACAAACACACTACACACACACACACACACACACACACACACACACACACACACACACACAATGATTGTAGCAGAAACTGGGTACTGATATTAGTTGCGATGAAAATACTGTGAGAAGAGGAAGGTTTTTGGCTTGGCTTTAAAGGATGAAAGGGTTGAGCAGTGTGTAAGGTCTTCTGGGAGTGAAAACCAAATATGGGGTCCAAAGCAAGAGAAGGTGACATCAGTTTCCCCCCACCGCTTACTCTGGGTCTGGTGTTTGCTGCAGAAAACACACATATCAAACAACAGAGTCTGAAATATCAGTTTATTCAGAGATTTAAAAATCTCTCACCAAGAAAACTGCCATATATAATACTCAAACACACTTTTGTACATTTCTCTTCACCAAGACAACTGCCATAGACAGTCCTCAAACACACTTTTGTACGTTTCTTTTCATCAAGAAAACTGACACAGACAGTACTCAGTTTTGTACATTTTTCTTCACCAAGAAAACTGCCACAGATAGAACTCAAACACAGTTTTGTACATTTCTCTTCTCAAGAATGATCCCTGACACTCCTCAGTTGATGAAATTCTGTCTACTGATGGACAAATCTGAGGTCTGCAAATACAAGTGTTGTCCCAAAGGATTTTATTTACCCATTTTACATGTTAAAAATGGAAACTTTTCTGCTGTTTTTCCAGCCCAGAACAGGTACCCATACATACACAGATTCCACATGAAAAAATCACGAGAGGGCTACTGTTACACAGACAGTAAAAGCAACATCAACAATGCCAGGAATTAAACAGCAATACTAATCTAAGCTTATCATTAAACAAATTGATAACCCAGCAAACTGACAATCACAGATTTTATTCACACTCTTGTCTGGACACACAAAAGTACTGCACACACTGCTCCTGCAGCTGCTGTAGCCTTACTTAGGCAAGGTGACCCAGAATTTCCAGCAAAGATTCAGATTCAGATGCTTTATTCACCAAATTTTACAACAAGGAAAGTGTCTCAAAAGCGGTAAGCATACAAACATAAGCAAATAATAACAATGACATACATCAACTAGCATAGTTAAAGGTATACACCCATTTGCACCAAAAAAACAACACCCAAATGCACATACACACACCTGCGCACACACGCACATACACAAACCTGCATAAGCGCGCACGCATGTGCGTGCACACACACACACACACACGCTATAAGTATAATGAAGGACAATAAAGTACCACAAATACTAACAAAACCAGTGGCCACACTTCAAAGGTCAAACTTACTCTTGCTGGCACTTCAAGTTTTGAAAGTACAATTGCAAAAGTGGCACAGACAACTAAATAAAAGTGTACATTATCACGATCTGAGTTAGGAATGGTTGGTTAAATTCTTGTATTATTATTATAATACCCTTGTCACAATACTGCATCTTTATCACTCTTTTTATCAAAAAATCTGTAACCTCACCGCTGAAGTTTCTCAAAATATTCTCTGCTCCACCTTTCTCTGGCTATGCCATCTCCAAGAAGTGATGGGTCAAGGTCACAGTCGTAGTTGAAATGTGGAGCAAAGGCATCCCATCTGGAAATCATCAACTTAGTCACAGTCATAATTGAAATGTAGAGCAAGAGTACCCCATCTTGACAACATCAAGCTGTCTGTACACCAAGTGGGTATTCAACCATCGGGTTTAAGGGCTTGTGTCTTCATTTAGGGGTCCTGTTCTGTGCACACAACTGAACAATGACAAGTTAACAACCTGTGCTGGTCAGGGTATAATCCTGGGGACTGCTAGTTCTACAGCAGCCAGACTGGTTCCATCAGACAATTATTTAGTACTCTCTCCCTCTCTCTCTTAGCTGCAGTTATGCACACACACAAAGCCAAACACAAAACTGTTGTCAAAAGTGACAGCTCAACTATCTTACAGGTCTTCCAAGGAAGTCAAAGAAACCATCTCCCAAATGTTTCTTTTGTAACCGAGTGCATTGTATACATGTTCCGGGCCATGAACCTGTAACCTTTTTGTTTCCGGTCCTCTTCCTTTTTGATTGGGTGGGTGTTTTATGGGCCAATTATCAAAGGTGTTAAAAGTTGTGTGCTGGGTCGGAAGCATCCCTTTTCCCCCAGTGTCCCTGCAGAGGCAGGTTGTTTGTTTCCTGTTGCGGCCAGTGTTCATGTGTTCATCTCAAGGGAGAGCCTGTAAGTAGTTATTTTTCTATGGCTTGTTATTCTATTGTTTCTTATTGATGTAAATAGTATCTATGTTTATAATGTGACCATGTTCACAATGTACCTTGATTTTAGTTCTTGAATACGTGGGTAATTTCGTCATTAGATTGCCGCCTGGTTGCAGCCGCTATGGCGTCAGAGTACCTTGTTTGTGCGTTCGAATGTTAAGCCTTTATGCCACAGGATGACCGGTGTTTCCAAAATGTATGCAGCTAACCTTGGTTAGCTGATATGTAGCTAGTATGTTATGTTGCCATTGTTGGATGTTCAATTTTGAGTGATGCTTTGCTGATGCAAAGTTATCCCTCTAAAGTATGGGTACTTTGTCAGTGCGGCCGTGCGGCATAACTTATTTGTTTAGTTTCCTACTGATCTATGTTGCTACACGAAATCGGTGGTATATCATGGCTAACACTTTGAAGATGTTGACTTCATAGTTGTCGAATGTTACATTTACTAGTTGAATATGGTTTAGTACATAGGGGTGATTGTATAAACTGTGAGACATGTTATTTCTGCTTGATCCGGCTTTTGTATGGCCGAGTCTTGGGCGCGCAGACTTTCACTCTTCTTAGCTTGTAAACCCTTTCCGGGTCTTTGTGCATGTACCCGAACTGGCCGGTGATGCGCGTCAGTGGTGGTAATTAGGTCTTTGTCTCTGTTCACTAACTGAGCAGACAGGCGCAGCCAGATCAACAGCTTAGATTATTGATGCACTACCCGCGTCAGTAAGACGCTTGACGTTGTTCACAGATATGCTCTGCTAGTCAGTAACAGGACATGCTGTAACGCTTTGAGTAACGAGGCTGGAGCTGGTCAGTTTATGACTGACTTCCTCCCACTTACGGCATGGTCCCAAATGCCACCCGTGTCACTATCCATCTCGTTGTGTGCTGAAGTGGAACTGCTGTAACGATTATCTCGCTCTTCCTGTTTAGTTAAGAATGAGCTTGGTAATCCGCATTCTTCACTGTTACTTTATTGTATAATATTATACTGGGAGTTCATCAGTTAATTGACTGACCGTCTCTTGTATACTCACCGTGACTGTAAGATACGGGTTTTAAGTGTAAGTCAAGCACACGATTTATGTGCTTGATAATTAATCATTCTGTCACAGTTACCATCATGTATTATAGTAACCTACAGGTAAACTACATGGTTACTGTATTTATTAGATTAGTAATTGCTGTTGTTTAGACTTTACATTTGCTTTCATGTTCTAAATGTTTTGTTTGCCTGTGTCTTTTCCAATACAGACACTGTTTCCTGGTTGGTTGGTGTCCAAATAAAAGTTATGGTATAGCAACCTCTGACTTGCGGCTCTTCGTTCATGCTTCCAACCTGCTTCCCCTCAACTCCCCACACCACTCCCCTACACTTTGAAAAAAGAAAAATCTGTCAACAGAAAATTAATGATATCACAGACAAAATCAAAACAAAAACTATGGTGTACACTTACTGGAAAGAGAACTTGGTGTTCAGCAGTATGTCTGGTTTGTCCTCAGTGGTGTTACAAGGCCCCAGTCTGCGAAATAACCACACACATGTAACTAATGCAATAGCAAGGTTTGGCACCAGCTGTTCCCCAAATTCTGCATCATAGCGTGAGAGACTTCTTCCTGTATTTTGAAGGTTTTGTTCATAGTCAACAAATCCTGCACAGTTGTTGTGCTTAAAACTTGTAAGAAAATCATGGTGGCAATTCTTCTGGTTTTTCAAGCAGAAATATTCATTATGGCATTCTGAGGTTGTTTTCTTTCTCTTCTGTTTTTTCAAGCAGAAATATTCATTATGGCATTCTGAGGTTGTTTTCTTTCTCTTCTGTTTTTTCAAGCAGAAATATTCATTATGGCATTCTGAGGTTGTTTTCTTTCTCTTCTGTTTTTTCAAGCAGAAATATTCATTATGGCATTCTGAGGTTGTTTTCTTTCTCTTCTGTTTTTTCAAGCAGAAATATTCATTATGGCATTCTGAGGTTGTTTTCTTTCTCTTCTGTTTTTTCAAGCAGAAATATTCATTATGGCATTCTGAGGTTGTTTTCTTTCTCTTCTGTTTTTTCAAGCAGAAATATTCATTATGGCATTCTGAGGTTGTTTTCTTTCTCTTCTGTTTTTGCTTTCAATATTCAGCTGATGACATGCATCATTGTATAGCATGTTGAGTCAGGGAAAGTATGGTGAAGTTTTTGTGTGTTCAGTTTAAAGGGGAACCAAACTAAAAAAAGCACCAAGGGCCTTATGAATAGAAACATAATAAAATAATAGATATACAGCAACTGTTTGCTTATTTCTGATCCTGTTTGTTAAAAACTGATGTTTGAAAGTGGCAAGAACATGAACTGCAAGTGTGGCCATTTTGTGTCCAGCAGCATACAAATGATGTTATAAACAAGGCTGGTGATATATGTGGCCAAAGTATCAAACAGGTCACGAACCAATCTTTTTGTCCTCCTCCCTGGTAAGGAGAGAGCCAATATGGCAATGCCTTGATGATATAAAACTTGAAGCAAAAAATACTTTCTAGTAATTATATTCATAAGCAGCCAAACAAATCATGCAGTTCAAAATACTTACACATATTTTATATTTTCAGGCCAACTTGCATCTTTGGTTTGGTTCTCCTTTAAGAACTGTTCACACCCTTGACCCCCACTGTGTTCTCACCTCAGCTGCCCACAGAAACTGACTCGCCAGGTTTTCATGGGGTGGACAACATCAAATCGCAGACCACCGGCACTGAAGGAGTTTGGGTCAGCATTGGTGATAGTGGTGTCTGGGTGAACAGGATGCTGAAGGCACCCCACACCTGGCACCTGCAGAAACAACCAGACCTCTGCCCGCCGACCTGGTCGCCGAGCAACCCGCAGAACCAAGTTGGGTCCATCGCTAGAATACGCACCAATGTAGACACAGTCCACTGCCTGTATAAAAAAAAAGGAAAATATGTCAGGTACAGCAGAATGTTTAAGAGCGAGATGAGGTTGCTCTCAACCATGTGTTTGTAAACCACAAGGTTTGTCTTTAAAAAATAATTTGGATAACATTTTAGCTTTTCAGGGTGCAGCCATGTTGGTTCGTTCTTTACCAATAAAGAGCAGAAAATAGTGGGCCCATGAAATATTTAATCCTTTTCCAAACACTCCAGCCTCTGATACGACATCATTCATACAGATTGCTGGGCACAAAAATGAATGGTAACACTTACCGTCATGATTTCACAACTTGCAAACAACTGAATTTTAACAAACAGGACCAGAAACCAACTGGGAAACTGCAGCTGTTGTTTTTGTGTTTTTGTTGTTGTTGTTGTTGTTGTTGGTGTGTGTGTGTGTGTGTGTGTGTGTGTGTGTGTGTGTGTGTGTGTGTGTGTGTGTGTGTGTGTGTGTGTTTAAAATTCAATTGCTATTGATATCACCCACAATGCTTCTTTGCTTAGGTTCTCCTTTAACAACCATCTGGGTCTTACATGGGGATGGTCTGGCAGTGGCTGGCAACGCTCCATGTCCAAAGGATCCATGCTTCTACCCAGTCCCCTGGACATTTCCCTAAAGTCCCTTTCCTTTGTGGCTGATGATGCTTGCTTCCTCTTCCTTGCTCTCCAATGGAACAGGATGGAGAATACAGCTCTCTTCACCCAGTACCACCTGTCTGACTCAGCAGCAGCAACAGCAAATTAAATATGGTGTGGTGTTTGCAATGTTAAATACACTTTACTGTATGCATGTGGTGTGGCCAAGTTCCAGTTAAAGCATCCTTCCTGTTGCTTGCATTTATTACAATGTACTTTTAATTTTCATGTATCTATATTTTCATGTATCTATTTCTCAGTAACACAGATTAGCTACCATTTTCACTGATTCAAATACACACAAAAAGACATATGTACATAAAAACATGCTGACATACATACATTTGAAATCACATTCTGAAATGCATCCATGCACAAGCATGTACATATGCACACACACACACACACACACACACACACACACACACACACACACACACACACACACACACACACATTATCATCACAGAAGGTAAAAATTATCACTTGCCAGATGGGCTAGTAGTAATAATAACCGGTACTTAGAGCGTCTAACCTGTACTGGCCCTAAGCGCTTACAAATGATTTAAATGTACATGTGTATATCAACAAAGATTAAACCCAAACACACACACACACACGTACACACACACAGAGTCAATTTGGGTCTGATTCATCTGGAGCCAGAGAGTTTTTAATACCCATCTCTGGCAATCAGGAAGCGTATTTCAGCAGCCAAGCAGAACACTTATAATACAAGTTATAGGGTCTATTGTTTGGCAGATCACTGCCTCTTTTGGCACATTAAATGCATAAGAAATGTCACATGGCTTCCTGTCCTGTTGAGAGGAAATAAGCAGCTGCCCAGTGATAAAATGTTCTTCACATGATCATTCATTACCAGGCATTAGGTAGACACCAGCACGGGGTGGAGGGTCTGGCTTGAGCAGCCAGTATAGCAATGCGGCCACCACCCCGCCTCCCACCAGTGTTGTTGCAGTGATCATGCTGACAGTATCTCAGCTCAAGGCCTGCAACCAATCAAGTCTCCAGAATCAACACACAATTAAGGGAGTTAATTAGTGCTAGAAATCTGTAACATAAGTACAACAATAAAGACCTGAGTCGCCTATGGTAACTCTCACCTGGCAAGTGTATAAATGCAAGGTACATAAACTCCACCAGAAGTACATCCTCTAATGATCAATCCTCCACTCATGTTTATGTAATAGAAATGCTAAGATCCACTTGAGACATAAGCATTACTCAGTATTTTACTGGGATACAGAAAAAAAAAAAAAAAAAAAAAAAAATTGTTAGCATAGCTGAATCTTTTACTTCATCAAGCTATCCATCACAGCCTGCCACTGTTGTTTAATGTTACAGAAACTATGGACCTTGTTAAACAAATTTACTCAAGTCACTGGAAGTCTGACCGAAAGAGTGGTGTGTTTCACCAGCACATGCCGACTGGCTAATCATGGTCCATCACTCAAATCCCAGTGACACAATAACAGTGACGGTCCCTCACTGAAGTTTTAGGAAGGCACTGCATAAAGTCAATGTCAGTGGAGTATTGATGAAAAAATATATAGGAACATGCAGCTGCGTGTGGTTTGTTTTTGATTTGTTGTTGTTGTTGTTGTTTGTGTGTGCCTGCGTGCGTGCGTGCGTGCGTGGGTGTATTTGTGATTTTTGTGTTGTGTTTTTTTGGTCTTGTTTTGTGTGCATGTGTGTGCATATGTGTGAGTGCATGCATGTGTGTATGTGTGCACACATGTGGTCTTTCTTTCACTGGGTAGGGGGGGCAGTTCAGTTTTTGTTGTTGCACTTAGAATAACAGTATGTGTGGACATTTTGCACTTAGGTATAAATACTAAAAGACATTTTTCTGTCCTAAATTATTGCACTTAGAATAGTATGTGTGGACAACATTTTGCACTTAGGTATAAATACTAAAAGAAATTTTTCTGTCCTAAATCATTTATCACTTCTAGCCAGCACTGTATATTTTTGCCAGTGGGTTGCATTTGCCGGATCCTAACCATTCAGCCTCATAAAGCATATATTTTATGGCCCTGTCACTTATCAAATGCCATACTTATATGCCTGCATCAGTCCTGACTCTGTAGTTCACCCATGACTCATTAACACCATGTTACTAGGTAGTCCAAAGTGATTTTGAAAATCAATAGTTGACTATCAGACTTTATATATTTGCATAGATCTTTTTTTAAAATCTGATTTCAATGATACCAATTTTATGTTTATCTTGAGTAGTTCCAAAGTTATGATTTTTTTTTTGATTTTTTTTTTGTGCCCCAATTTGCCCACAAAATGCAAATTAGAGAAATCCTGAGATTTAATGTCCCACCTGGAAGCTATTTTGCATATAACCTGTCTAATAGTTAGGAATCCCATTCTCCACAGTATAAATAATAGGCCCAATTTTTTGTAGACCTTCATTTTGATTATTCTTCCTGATATTTTACCTCAAACTTGCTGAATTCATACAAAAATGCCATCCGTCAATCTTAAAAATAGTACACAAATCATAACTCCTCTTCTACTTGTCCTATCACCTTACTTTTTGTACCAGAATAACCACACTTACGAACTCTACATGATGCCATACTTTTCTGATTGATCACTGAAAAAAATTAAAAGTCCATTTTTTTCAGGGTGATCTTGCATCACCTTACAGGCCCGGTTTCAAGGGCATATATGGGGAAGCGAGGTCCCCAAAATCCTCTGTCTCAAACATCCTGGAATTGTTGCTAACTTGATTGACTTCAAACCCCCATTTCAAAACAACGTGCACAGCAGTCTTGGCTATGTCTTCTTTTTGCAGCCATTTACCTAATATACAAAATGAATAAACCCAAAATTTGCAACAGAAAGTGAGTGTAATCATATATATATATATATGTGTGTGTGTGTGTGTGTGTGTATGTGTGTGTGTGTGTCTTTCAGTATGCGTATGCTCCATTTAGACATTTGATCTAGATCTAATTTCTGAGTAACCGTGCACGCTTCCTGAGTGCTGATGTCAGTAAAACAATTGATCCACTCACCCATTTACAGACTGAATCAGTCAAATGTTGGCTTCATTCGCTAGATCTGTTTGAGTGATTCCGAGGATATTTGTGGCCCAAAATGGCACTTGAAATGTCCCAGGAATTTCCGACTGTCTCCTTGGATATTACCATAAAGCCTCTACTTGATTGCTGTTTATAAATAAATTTGTCGATCATCCCATTGACACCCAAACCAGCTCTCGCCCGTGTTTGCGATCGTTCATAGACCTCTTCATTTTTCATTTTTACCGACAGAAGCATTCGTTTGACAGCTTAATCTGGCTTTCATAAAAAATATTAGTAATTAATTTTACTTATCAACAAGATTGTTTACACGCCGCAATGTAGAACGTTCTGATAGTGGAGAATCCACCAACTTGGCACGCACGATCGCTTGTACGGTCGCCTCAGCGGCCATGGCACACTCCTAGCACCGCTTTCCGGATCCGGCACCTTCCTCAGTCCAAACTCTGCCAGATTTAGTTACGCCACTGAAGCTGACCGCGTCGCTGGAGTGGGCACTCTTTATCTCCGCGCAGCTGTCCAGCGACGCGGTCAGCACCCTCCGAAAGGTGCGGTACTAATATGACTGTAGAAGCAACCTAGCACCATAGTTCAGGAGCTGTGTGAGAGTGGAGGTGGACGTCCTGGGCTGTCCGTCCTAACGAGCCTTCTGGTTTCCGTGGACGTAAAGATTTATTGCACCGTGCTTCGGCATTGGTCACAACTTGTCCCTAATATGTCTCATGACATCTGAGGACATTAAGCATCAATTCATCATCAACCTAGCACCAAAGCTCTGTGGGAGACAGAGAGAGAATGACAGTGCAACAACTCAGTTTTTTAGGGTTTGTGACCAGAGCTGAAATGTGGACATTGCGAACACCACCAAAAGTGCCAGAATAATCATCAACATTATTGTGGGCATCCAAGGAAAGAAGAAGAAAGCACGCACGGTCACGCCATAGGGTCCAGAAAACTGTCAGCTAACGAGCATTTTGTTGGTGGTGCTCAAACACTAGTAAGTTTGTTACAAGTAACGCAAATAAAACAAGGCGTGCCATTTATAGCCGGAAGAAAGCAAAAAAGAAAGCTGATGCTGTTGGTGTTGATGAAACTGATCCTGAGAGACAGAACCTGAGTGTCATCTTTGATATCAACTGCCTCAAGTCACTGGTCACCCAGAGCGGAATCAAGTGCCCACATTGCAATAAACCAGTAAGTGTGAAATTAAATTGTACATATTTTTTTCTTATGCAAAGACCAATGAATTTCATCACCAAATTTTAGGTATAAATAAAAAATCTATTTCATTTTTCTGTTAGGTTTCCAATTCCAGTTTATAGTTCATGTTAAGAAAATTATTTATAAGAAATTTATTTAGTGCAGAGGTCTACATGTTACTTGGTCTTCCATATGGAATAAATAAAAGATACATCTGAAGCTGAAGTAAAAACCTATACTGCATACATTTCATTTCTATTGGAATTTTAAGAAAGGGTTTACATTTTTTTTCAGAAATACAATAAGGGATCAACAGCGCTTATTGACATGCTACTACAGTTGGAACTGGCTACAGGGCCTTCACTGGAAGAGTATGTAGAAAAAGCAGACAACACCAGAGTTAAGACAGCGACAAGAAAGTCATCAGGCAAGGAGAGAGCAAAGAGGACAAGGATGGAGAACGCACATCGCCAAGAACAACAAGAACAACAGGAATGTAAAGGACCACAGTATGAAGCAGGGGGGTTCTAAAGACAAACTTGATACTTCTGGGCCTATAAAAACTGTCACCATTGCCTTTAGTAAGTGTTGGAACTGGTATAACTTACCATCAGTGATTTTGAGAAGTTCAGTGGAGTGTTTTCAAAACTATGTTCTCAACTACTGTTCCTTTACTTTCAAGTGCAATTTTCTCAAAACTAGCTTTTACGGACTGATAAGAGGCTTTGCCCTTCCACAGAATTGGCTACAGACAAGCTACTGACCTGAAAATATGTATGTCAATGTAAAAAGGTGTGCTGAGTGCTAACATCAAAATTGAGCTATCTTAATTAGTTTTTTAATTGCTTGCTTTTATATATTTTGTCATTTTTTCCCCATCATTTTGGGTGGCATGTAACAAGTGCAAAGATAAGTGCATGGTGTTGCATAGGGTTACAGTTGCACAAAATAGGCTTATCTGAAGCACCTCAGATTATTTTCATGTCCTTGACATACACATGTTGATTATGATGGAGGGGGCAATAACGTAACCATTTTGAACGTTAATAAAAAATATTTTAAAAAGTTATTTTCATTTTAGAAAGCTGAGACTTTGTGAACTGGTTGGTTATGTGCAATGCTTTTTGTGTGCCAAATTTCACTTTAAAAGACCAACATCATGATTTTTAACGATTTTTTTCAAAAATCCACCCCAAGATTCACCTTAATTGGGCGAATGTTTCTTCGCGAACCTAGTTGGAAGTATTCGGCGAAGCTAGTTGGTTCTTAATTGGGCCAACTTTTCTTCGCGAACCCAATAGGAAGTATTCGTCGAAGCTATATTCGGGGTCCAAAAACCTTCACTCAATCATAGTTCAGGAGCTGTGTGAGAGTCGAGGTGGACGTCCTGGGCTGTCCGTCCTAAAGCCCGTTCTTAATTGGGCGAATGTTTCTTCGCGAACCTAGTTGGAAGTATTCGGCGAAGCTAGTTGGTTCTTAATTGGGCCAACTTTTCTTCGCGAACCTAGTTGGAAGTATTCGTCCAAGCTATATTCGGGGTCCAAAAACCTTCGCTCAACATGTTCTGGGAACATTCGCTCGTGATTGAAAGGTCGCGGGTTCGAATCCCTGCTGGAACGGCGGGAGAATTTTCTTCTCCAGGGTCGACTTTCTGTGCTGACCCTTATTTCGGTATCCGTTCCACCCCCGTGTTACCACAGTAGCACGTAAAAAATCCCGGTCATTCTGCCAAAAGTGCAGGTGGCAGGTTACAGCTAAACACACGTACACCTTACGTATGTGGTTTTATTGAACCGTGCTTCGGCATTGGTCACAACTTGTCCCTAATATGTCAAATGACATCTGAGGACATTAAGCATCAACTCATCATCATCATCATCACCTTCGCTCAACATGTTCTGGGAACATTCGCCCTATTGGACGATCATTGCCTCTGGTTGGCTGAGAGCAGCTCTCCTGTAAATGGAGAAAAAACAAAAATAAAAATGGATGACGGTGTCGCTAGGTTCTTCACTCGCTTCGAAGGGAATTTGTTTATTTGTTGACTTGTGTTGACTTGTGGAAGGCGCAGCCTTGTCTCGGAGAACCCGGAATGAGATAGTAGTTAGTTGAATTACCCTGTGAGGGATGATTAAAGTATACTGACTTGACTGACTTGACTTTAGCCTACATTTTCGATCATGCTGTCTGCTGCGCGTCTGCCGCAAGTTCAGGCCGAAGCTTGCATCTCATTACAAGCCAGTTGAGAATGAAGTAAAGTCTGGACTGTCCGAACCATATTCGGCGAACTAAATGTTCAATTAAGAAACGAATCATAGTTCGTCGAAGTGTCCGAAGCGGGCGAACAAACATTCGTCCAGTTAAGAACAGGCTTAACGAGCCTTCTGGTTTCCGTGGACGTAAAGATTTATTGCACCGTGCTTCGGCATTGGTCACAACTTGTCCCTAATATGTCAACTGACATCTGAGGACATTAAGCATCAACTCATCAACTTCGCTCAACATATGGGAACATTCGCCCTAATCGACGATCATTGCCTCTGATTGGCTGAAAGCAGAGCTCTCCTGTGAATGAAGAATGTGAGGGATAATTAAAATATATTGACTTGACTCGACTTTAGCCTACATTTTGGATAATGCTGTCTGCTGCGCGTCTGCCGCGAGTTCGGGCCGAAGCTTGCATCTCATTACAAGCCAGTTGAGAATGGAGTAAAGTTTGGACTGTCCGAACCATATTCGGCGAAGTAAGAACGTTCTAAACTGGGCGAATGTTTGTTGGCCCGAACATACTTCGGACACTTAGACGAACTATGATTCGTTTCTTTAATCATCCCTGACAGGGTAATTCAACTAACTACTATTTCATTCTGGGTTCTCCGAGACAAGGCTGCGCCTTCCACAAGTCAACACAAGTCAACGAATAAACAAATTCCCTCCGAAGCGAGCGAAGAACCTAGCGACACCGTCATCCATTTTTATTTTTGTTTTTTCTTCATCCACAGGAGAGCTGCTCTCAGCCAATCAGAGGTAATGATCGTCCAATAGGGCGAATGTTCCCAGAACACGTTGAGCGAATCTGTATGTTGATATCGGATTTCATACCCGAAGGTATCTTCGACGAATACTTCCAACTAGGTTCGCGAAGAAAAGTTGGCCCAGTTAAGAACCAACTAGCTTCGCCGAATACTTCCAACTAGGTTCGCGAAGAAACATTCGCCCAATTAAAACTAAATATGGCAGTGGTTGAAGGATGTCGTAAACTTTGAGCTTGGAGTTTGACCGTGCGGCTGTGGTAGATCTGTTATCGCGTTTCGGCGTCTGAGTGTTGGACGTCTGAATAGTTTTAACTCTTATTTTAGTATAACTCTGAAGAAGAAAGATTGATCGTTCTACTGATTTTTTTTTATGAGAGTGTCTAAAAATAGTACAAAATCCGTTAAACACATTTAAACAATTTTATTCAGGACTTCTGCTTGTCGAAGGCAGCCATCATGGATATATGGAAAGAAAGCATAACAACAGCACTTTTGATTGATATAGATTTCATTATGGCTGGACTAGCGTACGTCCAACACTCCGCGTCTGAAAACTGCTCACTGTTCGCAGCCTATGCGCATCGCTGACAGAAGGCAGCGCTTAGGGGTACCGAGATCGGGGTGAATTTTCATATTCTTTTTCAAAGCGTAATAAACATAGTAAGATGAGACATGAAGCTTTTCTCAACAGTAATTTTGATTGACTGGATCAAAAACACAAGAAATCCGTCAATGAAAATCGCTAAAACTAGACCAACTTAGTTAAGCGGAACGCAGCCGAGAGCACTATGGACTACCTAGTGTTACAATGCAGACTGATAAGACACACATCCTGGAAAATACACCAAAAGCTGAGAAAATATGGACATGAAATAAAAGCAAATAGGTTACCAGCAAATAATTTATGACTTTAAAATAGGAAATTACCAAACTGAGCTAACGAGTGTCACAACACTGCTGCGATTCACAAATAGGCGTTGCGTGACCCTGGATGTGGAAATGCAACTGATGACGACGTGAACATCAATTTCTAAAATGTACTGTGCGAGGTCAAAGATCAGCAGGCCAGGTATGTGCAGTAAGCAAATTGGTGTAACTTGATATTTGTTTGCTGTTTTCTCGGGATAAGACCCCCTCAAAAATCGGCCAAAAATTGAGTGAAGTTAAATCCTGATCGCTTGCAGAAAGATGTAAATGGGGCTGTGCGCCGCACAACGCACTTTGGTAACTACAGAAAATTTACAATACTAATAACTCCCTGCGTATGGTGACTATTTCCGGTTTACTTTTGCTTTCTTTTCACTGGCCAAGCGCACAGCATTGTGGCCGAACCTGTGCCTGACCCTTGATCCCTGAATGTAAGCAGCCCTGATGTGCCCAGCATGGGAAAGAGGTTACAGCTATTGGTCATGCATTCACAACCCCACTTACCTTAGATCAATAGCTGGTCTAGACCAGTGGTCGCTCCTTTTATCAGCGGCAGTGCATGGTCACACCCTGCTAACCGCATTACGTTCAAGCCAAGTCTGACACGAAACAGATTTTTCCTCGTCCTGTTTTGCCTCGTTGTGTTCCTTTGCTGTAGCGTTGGTGCAAGAGTATAATGTAGTGTATGGTCAATGTCAATGGTCGCTTTTTAACTCGTCAGATTAGGTAATTTGTTCCAGCTACAGGAGCATTGGAAAGAGAAGTCTCTGGACCACTCTTTGTGGTTTTAACCGTTACTGGAAGTACGAGAATCATAATTGGCCGTAAATTGAAATTGAAATGATGAGAATCATAAGAAGAACAAAGCTAATGATATATATTATATATGTGTTCTTTTTGATGCTGCACTGACTCAATCACCCAAGTCATGTAGTGCCAGTACAGACTGCCCCAGGGCAAAACAACAAAGACGCAAGGTGGGGATAGCTCAGTGGTAGGCGGAGTGCCAGACTCTTGATTAAAAGGTCACAGGTTGGATCCCCAGTAGGAACAGCAGATAATTACCCTCCATCATTTTGTACTGACTGGTATCAGTATGCATTCCATCCCCATGTAACCATGTTACCACAGTTGCACATAAAATATCCCAGTCACTCTGCCAGAATTGTTGGGGGCAGGTTACAACCAAACCCATCCTCTTAGCATTAACTTGTACTTCTGTCAATCCATGAAGAAGTTGGTCATGGAACAAGAGGTTGCTGGGAAAATATTTTGTTACATCGGCCCACCTGTTTGGAACAGTTTGCCTCAAATCAAACACTAGACCAATAGCACTCTGTTTCTGTTTTTAACATAATCATCTCAGTTGTCTTCATTATTCATCATTCCATGAATGCGTGTGTTGCCATTGTTACTGTAGGCCAGCAGTGTTGTGCACTCCTGCTTTATGCAGAAGATGGGGTGCCGTGAAAATCTTCATGCTGGCTGTGACATTTGTATTACAGTTGGTGAAAGATTTTTCTTATGCTGGCCCATCTGTTTGGAACAATTTGTCTCAAATACTCCACCATTCGGATTCTGCCTCCTCTTTCAAAGATACACCTGTTTAATAATTATTTCTGTTTTTCACAGCTGTGCCTATCCCCTCATCTAACACTTGAGTGTGTGCATGCATGTGTGCATCTGTTGTTACTATGTTAGTGTTCTTGTAAAGTGTCCTGTGCTCCCACCTTGTGAGGTAGCTGGGTGCTCTAGAAATCCTCTTTATTATTATTTTTGATCTTGATGCGCACTATAAAAGTGTGATATGCTGACAGGACCTGACCTTGCTTATAGCAATTAGCATCAGTGGGACAAGTCTTACTATTTCCTGATCTTAGTTGTGCCAGTTGATGGTGGTCTTGGGGAAGGTGGGCAGGGGGGTGGATTAGTAAACAGCTGTTTTTGTTAAATCTACTCCATAACATTGCCAGTTTTTGTTGTCTGAAAGTGGATTAGTAAACAGCTGTTTTTGTTAAATCGACTCCATTGCCAGTTTTTGTTGTCTGAAAGTCTGTTGGGGTTTTGGTGTGTATGTGTGTGTGACTGCGTGTGTGCATGCATGCATGCGTATGTGTGTGTGTATATGAGCTATGGTTGATCCAAACAAATAATCTTTAATGGATTCAACAACCAGTTTGATAATGATACAACAATCAACAGATCATTATAAAACAAAAAGTCATACTGAGCATTATCAAACAAAGTCCTTAATTTCAACATGATCTCAGATGCTTAGTTCCTGTAATGTTGCATGATGAGGTGATCAAGAATGAAAACAAAACAAACGAGCCAATCAAAGAGAAGGATTTTTATTCAGACACTTACCATCTCGCCAAAACAACAATAACAACATCACCAAAGAATTTTAAAAATGTCTACAGTAGAACTGGGTTTGAGTGACTACCCACAGGATACACACAAAATAGTTTGTCCCTTACAGGGGTCAATCAAAGCAAGTCCCATTGTAAAGACACAAAGAGCATTTACAACAAAGTGGACTGGGCAGCAGTTGGATTGTTTAAATATAGTGTAAATGAATGCAACATCTGAATGAGAAAAAAAGACGAAGAGGTTGGTTTAAACTGGAAAAGCACTGCAGCAACAAATATAACCTGGTCCTGAAATGCAACATACTGACAGTGCAGCAGACTGGACAACATGATCAATCACCTGAAGAGGGGGGGGGGGGGGGGGGGATAATGACCTTTGACCTCATTTAGCAATACAGTGATAAGCATGTACAAGCATAATTATATAATATCTATTCGATGAACAGTTAACCATAATCAATGCATGTTAAAAAAAAAAAACCTTGACAAGTTTGAGTGACCTAGTTACAAATGTGTAAGAAATGCCAACTGTATACAGAACAAACAGTTACATTTTGGACAGCCCACCATTCTCTGTCCCAGAAAGCTTGTGGGACTTAGCAAATTAGCAAGGTAGGCAGGGATTAGTGAACAGCATGGAACCACCATATCTATAAATACCCCATCATATTTTTCAGAAAATGAATGTGTGTGTGTGTGTGTGTGTGTGTGTGTGTGTGTGTGTGAATGCACTTGTTATGTTATCCATGGCAACAACATACAAGATTGTACAGTTTTATGGCTCATTATAAAAAATATTAAAGGTCAGATTTTGTGATCAATAAATTTAATGTCCATCAGACTGTCATCATGTGAACAGACACCATTTACCATCAAATATAACCAACGGTATGAATTGCACATGTTATAATAATAACATCAATTCAAAACACTCACATGATCATGTGGTATGCTCACCAAGAAAATGTCAGTTGAAAAAAAAAAAAGGTTCAAAAACTTGTGCGGCTGTACATCAGTAAATCACACTCACATGAGTCATACCAAGTGAGTCAGAAGTAGCCAATAACAAAATATCAATATGGGAAGCAAAATTATACATACAAATTATACACTGTTCATCAAGGAAATTCAAGGAGAGGTGTATATTTATCAGCACAACAATACAAAGGAGGACAACAACAAAAATTCATCCCCCTTCATCATCATAATTATGTACCTGAACTCTCTCACCTGTCACACACACACACACTGGTGCATGCGCGCACACACACACACACACACACACACACACACACACACACACACACACACACACACACACACACATTCATGAGTATTGTTAAAGTTTCACACAAGACATCATGTTGCAAAATTATTATGTTTACATAAACCAAAATTGCCACTTTCCATCTTAGACTGAAGACCACAGATTTACAAAGAATTTTAGATGTACACACCTTTTTCTGAAATCATTGGACACATACAAAGCACATGGCCTCTTTGTCAGGTTTGAACCAAATAATTTATAAAACACACACAGGATTAATAAAATACACACAAATTATATAATATTCTCAATCCCATACCAGACTTTGTTTCACTGCAGTGAAAAACTAGGATTAAGATTTACAATACTGTTTGTAATTCATATGTTTTTCTCTGAGGTGAGTACAGAAAGATTTTGTCCCTGACACATATTTTGCAATTCATCTGACAGGAAACATTGGACAGTAGCTTTGGCTTCAGTACAAGGAAGACATGTAGTGGTGATAAATATATGCATGTATAACACTAAAAAACATAGAGGTCATGGTAAAAACAGTCCAAGTGTTAAGTCAACATGTTGGGGAAGGGTGAAACTGAAGCCTCCGTGGTGACAGTCCATGTGAGAAGTTTGTCCACACTGAAATCCTGACAAAACCCCTTTCTAATGCAAGAGGAGGTTCAGAATTTAATCAGGGACAGAAATTATACCTCAAAGCCATGATGAAAACTAAACACATCACCAACAAAACACAAAACATCCCTCCTTTATGCACAAAAGAAAAAACAAGACCAAAGACACTTCCTCTACTCACATTCAGGACAGTAAGAGATGGAATTCTTTTCTTCTGCAATAACTAGATTATTTCATAAATAAAAAAATTGTCCAAGGTCATAAAAATGGGTATAATACTATAAATAGGTAAAATCCTAACTGAAGTTAACATCATGAAATGTTTGAAAGCTCTGGTTTCAAAAGTGTCCCCACAAAATCAACAATACATTTTTGCCCAGTCAAGAAATGTTCTTATATCATGTCCATCAAATAAATGTTAGCTACAAAAATCAAAAACAAAACAAAAAAGTGTTACTGATGTGAAGATGTCTGTGCACATAACAAATGTATAAAGTCTGAAGTCAGAAGGTTAAAACGTCACTGAGCTAATCAACTTTAGGGTTTACCTTTCCAGCAAGCATGCTGCTTTTGAAAAGGAACGTCTCCCATAAACAATCTCAATAAATGAAAGCAAAAGGGCACAAAATATATACTTGTATATAATACATATGACATCTCAAGGCAAAATACAAAACACAAATAACCCCAACCCTCCACAGTCACTGCTTTAAAAATGAGAATTTACATTACACCACAAGTACAAGTGTACTACCAATACATATGTTTTATCACAAAATCTTCTGTGTGCATTTTACAACAATGAAATGTTAGCATTATAATGCAATGTTTTGTCTATGTATTTAACAACCATACAATATCTGAAAGTGACTGGATAAGAGCTTACTAAGAACAAGAAGTAAAACTTTCATTTTCTCTTAGCAATGCCACTGTGACCAGGCTTCAAAGTCAGTCACAGTGAAAGTACTGTTAACAGATAAAGCTTGATAATTACTCATACCATAAGCTTTAAGCAATGTTTCACACTGATGACATGTGTAGTGCCAGGAAAATCACAACAGCAAAGTTTCGGACACAACAATGACTGTTTCATGCAAGCTGATAACATCCTAAATATCCTAGATCATGTGCTGTGACAAATGAAGACTTAATCAGCATCTCCTGTGCATCACCAAAAACAGAGCAATACTTCAAATACTTCTAGGATGGGCAGAGGGACCCTGGGGGAGAGATCCTTTCAATACATCAGACCTGTGTTCTGAAACTCTTCCTCTATCTGTTAGGCATTCATCTTCACTCTCTTCTTTCAAGTCAAAACTGAAAACCCATCTCTTCTCTCTTGCATACTGATCTGTTGTTTTCTGCTCATTGTACCAACCCATCACCAGTAATGCATGTATTTGTATTGTGTGTGTGTGTGTGTGTGTGTGTGTGTGTGTGTGTGTGTGTGTGTGTGTGTGTGTGTGTGTGAGAGAGAGAGAGAGAGAGAGAGAGAGAGAGAGAGAGAGAGAGAGAGAGAGAGAGATGAAATGAGTGTATCCTCGTATGTTTGTAAGCGCTCTGGGCTCTTATTAGATGGGTTGCCATAAATTATTATTACTAAGAGTAAGACTTGCTTTTGGAAAGCATGGGGTTCCCTCACTTTGCCTGCCAATTTGACACTGATCATTCAAAAGTTGTCCAAGTTATTTAAAAGAGTCATTGCCTCAGCTATAGCTCTGATGCCAACAATATCCCTCCTTCGCCATGTATATTTGCACACATAAAAGTGAACTTATAATTTTAAAAGGTGACAAAAGAGCACAAATCATCAAACTTGAACACATTAAAATATATATATATAACCACAAAATCCTTCAAGAGTCTGAATCCACAAATACCTTACTGTTTTGTTTTTTAACAGCATTGGCCACAGACAACAAACCACCTTGTTTATAATGTCAGCTCATTTCCACAGTTGTGACAGAAAGCTACAGCCATTATTCAAACAGACTATTAAAGACGGCTACACCCATCAGATTTCACATCAAACAGCCCTTTTCAGTTTATGGTGCTATTATATAACAATGAAAATGGACAGCCAGATATATTTTCATCCATTTAATTCTGGAATGAACAGGGAACTGCTCAGATACGTTCAAGTTGTTGGCATAGACAGAACACTGCTTTGACCCACTGAACTGAAGATCCTGGTCATTCTGCCAAAAGTGCACTGTGGCAGGTTACAGCTAAACTTGCATGCACCTTACGTATGTGGCTTTGCATGAAATGACATGGTGCATGTTTGTATGGTGTACATAGAACTTGTGCCAAGATGGCTGCAGTTTCATGTGCCACCAGCCATGCCAGCGTTGTTAGTACATCACTTCAGTGGATATTCTAAAAACTCGCTATAAAAAGCTAGTCATTCATGTAGCACCACATGCGAGTGCAGTGAGTCTGCTCAAGAGAGTGGAGAATAGCACTATATAAGCAATCATCAATCAAATAAACTTCATCACAGTTGCACATAACTGATCAAATACATTCTAGAAGCTGGCAAGGACACATAACCAATCAAATCCAGTCTAGCTGCTGGCACAGATACAAGCAAAACTGATCAAGCCCAGATGCTGGCATGTGAAAATGCATACAGGCAGGTTATAAAATCTGTCCCAGTTGGTGAAATATTCGTCCATTCTAGATGCTAGCATAGATCTCTACTATTATACTATAATTATACATACAGATCTGATCAAGCCTAAATCCACACTTGTTGCTGGCACTGATACTAAATACATATACAGATCTAATCAAGCCCATATATATCCCTTCTAGTTGCTGGCATGAGTACAAAACTGATCAAATCTACCCAATCTGATGGCAGTGGCACACATACAATACAGATCAAATCCATTCTACTTGCTGGCATGGGTCCAATACATATACAGATCTAATCAAGCCCATATATATCCCTTCTAGTTGCTGGCATGAGTACAAAACTGATCAAATCTACCCAATCTGATGGCAGTGGCACACATACAATACAGATCAAATCCATTCTACTTGCTGGCATGGGTCCAAAACTAATCAAATCTATCCAAGTTGATGGCAGTGGCATGGATACAGATCAGATCTATTCTACTTGCTGGCATGGGTTCAAAACTAATCAAATCTATCCAAATGGCTGGCAGTGGCATGAATACAGAACTGACTAAATCAATCCCAGCTGCTGGCACAGACACAGAACTGCTGAATTCCACTTGCTGGCATGCATACCAAACTGATAAAATTCACTCAAACTGCTGGCAGACAGTGAAAGTGCTCAGATCCAATCAAAGCAGACAATTTCTTCAAGGTTGTTGATCAGGATCCTGTCCTGCCCATCTTGAGCCATTGTGGATACTTCTTTCAAAGAAGCAGCTGCATCCAGCTTGACAGAGTGCAGGAGTTTGCCATTGGCAGCATTCAGACAGTCCAGACCATACAGCTGTCCAGAGCTGCTGATCACGTACAGACGCCTCAAACCAACACTGCACACACTGCGAGGAAATGACAAGCCGGCATGGATGACGCGCCATAATGCTGTGCCCCTCTGGTCCCAACAACTCACCTCCATGGTCATGCCATCCAAGATGACGATCTTCCCATCTTGCGTTGTGCACATGCTGTTGGGTGACTGAAACAGAGGCTTGCCCTTGTTGTTATTGACGATGGCTACTTTGAGCCGGAGGGCAGGGCCCCCAACATCCAGGATGTGAACTCCAAGGGAGAAGCGAGCAGCGAGGACACAGTGGGACAGTCTGGCAATGTTGAGGTAGCCGCGACAAGTGTTGTGAATGTGCTGCAGGCTCAGCTGGTGACTGCTTACTGTGACCAGCTGTAAAGTCTTGGCCACATGGCTGACCACCGCAATGGTGTCTCCGTCCATGTGGCAAACACCATGGGGCTTTGTCAGGTCCACGGAGGGGCACAGCCCATCCTGACCTTCACGCATCAACACTACTACTTTCACTCGGCTGTTAGCTCTGTCAACTACTGCCAGGCGTCCATTGGGCAAAACAGCGAAGTCTGAAATGATGGGACGTCGCAAGTCACCTGCTGAAGATGGGCAAATCTTGAAACTGGCACGGAGTTTCGCAATCTCTGGTTTCTGAAGTGTGTCCCCACCTGGCTTGGGGGTGGATTCTGCCCCAGCCATCACTGGTTCCTCCGTTAAAAGAGAAAGCCTCTCCAAGCCTACAGCACCCTCTACAAACCCTGTGGCCCCATCAGATGTTCCAGTGTGAGTTCCATTCTGAGCTATCTCTGCAGTCTTACTACTACTCTGAGTACTGCCATAGCCAGCACTGTTCGTTGTATTGGGTGATGTCATTGTGGAAGAACTGGTGACAGAAAGTGAATTTGATGTCACCTTCCTGGCCTGCTCTGCTGTCTTGACCGTTTTTGCTGGTGGCCTACCTGAGGCAGAGGCCTGGCCATTTGAATGCTGAGTATTTGTTCCCCTGGAAGACGATAGCATGAGGTCTGCATCAGCACCAGCAGGTTTTGGCAAGACTGGCTTTGGTAGTGTGTGTGCCCCTGACATAGCTGAGGTAGATGGCATGATATT
Source organism: Alviniconcha strummeri (assembly GCA_963584105.1). Taxonomy (NCBI): domain Eukaryota; kingdom Metazoa; phylum Mollusca; class Gastropoda; family Provannidae; genus Alviniconcha; species Alviniconcha strummeri. The sequence goes on along the minus strand of OY757546.1, from coordinate 14,643,999 downwards.
CAGCAGCGTATCATCAGAAGTGGGATCAGAAGCTGCCAACTTGGGAATGGGTTTGAACTGGCTGAACAGGGCAGTGACATTTTTAGCAGGAACAAAGACAAAGCCAGGGTTGTTGGAACTCCTTTTAGGACTGGCTTGCTTGACATTGGAGTTGGCGGCAGTAACCACTGGATGTTTGACACTGAAGACAGACCCACCTGACAAAGCCCTGCGAGCCAAGCTATTTCTTGGTCGTGCTGTTGGTCTGCGGACTGACCTCTTGCCCATAGACAGAAATGAAAAAGGATTTCGCTGGCCATCACTGCTGTTCCCATAAGCTATGGAGCCCTCAGATGAAGACGTGGACGCCGCAGAAATATCTGAGGAGGTTGACAAGACAGATCGACAAGCAAGTCTATCTTGCTGTAACTGTAAAGCAAAGCAGGGCTGCCCTTGCGACGCACTATTTCCCACAGCAGATAACTTTGCAGGACTGTGCTCTGGGCCTGTTGGCATAGAGTTGGTGGTGGTGGTTGGATGAATAGCACTTGCCCTTTGGGAACTTTCTGTCTGACATGTTGTAAGAGATATTCTACTGATAATTTGTTTAACTTCAGAAAGTGTTTCCTTGGCCACACCTGGAACATCAAATCGGCTGCCATCTACTTTGCTCAGAAATGCAGTAGCAGCTATAACATCATTCTCCGCTTCCTTCAAATCCTGATGACTGACTTCCTGGAGAAGCTGTATGTCAGAAGTGATCAGCTGTCTGCTCTGTGTCTTGGACACATTATCTTCCAGAACAGCAATAAACACACCAATTTGTTCTTCACAACTTGCAAGATGTTTTTGTGCCTTGGTGACTGCTTCATGAGTCTTTAACATGTCTTTTTTCTTCTGTTCTTTCAAAGTTGTCATGAGACTGTCATATGCTTCATCCATCTCCCTCAGATTGCTTGTAATGTTTGTAGAGAGGGCCTCTTTCTCCTCTCGGATCTTGGCCTGCTTTTCTTTGGCTTTGCCCAGAGTGATGATCAGGTTCCTTTGTGATGTTTCAAGGTGAAGGCGTCTCGCTGCTGCCATCGGTGTGACAGAATTAAGCTTGCTGCAATGGCGATGTTCCATCAATGCACACATTGGGCACAGCAACTTGTTGCAGTCCTCACAGAACATTTTCAAAACCTGTAACAAATATTTTTGAATAAAAAATTTTTTTTAACATGATCAATCTGTGCCTATGTGCCCAACATTATTGTTTCATTCTTTAATAGACTCCCCTCCCCCACCCCCCCAAGTTTAGCAAACCCACTATCACTAGGTAGGTCCAGCCAAATTTTGAAAAGCAAGCAATACAATCCATTAATATGTGATATTAAAGAGGGTCACAAGGCAAGTACACAAACCAAATTTCATTAATTTATCGATAATATTTTTTGAGATATCACCCTTCAAATAGACACCATTTTAGGTGTTTTATGCGCATTTTACAAAATGCCATTTTTGTAAATTGTATGGCTCTAGCATAAAAAGTATTGGTCACACATCCACCCAGCTTGTTTTACACAGTGTCTGCACAACATAGACTAAACACAATTTTTTCAGTAGTCATCCTTACTCAAATTTTGGAAATGCAGTGCCAAAAATGGAAAAATCACTGACTTTGACATTGTCCGATCGCCAATCTTTGATGGTACCATGACAAGATCAAACGTAACATGGGAATGGAAAGATGTACAACCATAATTCTGGTATCAACTGATTCAGCATTACTTAGACAATACAAATTCACAAGTCTAAAGAAGTGCAAGCTAAATTTTACCTGCAAAGGCAAGTTTCCATGAGAAAAAAGGGTGCAAATATACTGCAAATCTTTGATGGTAATATCATAAGAGCAAATCAAACTCTGGAATGGAAAGAGATACAGCCATGGTTCTGGTATCTGCAGATTCAGCATTATCAGAGAAGGGAAATGCACAGCATATGGAAATTTAGGCAAATTTTAGATATATGTAGACTTGTTTGAATGAGGAAAAGAAGTTAAAAACTGCAGTCTAAGTGTGGCCTCGTGGTAGATGTTGAGGCCTGCCTCACTTTCTAGGACCAATTCTCTCCTCAAGATGATGAAACTGATCATCCTCTGAAATCATTAACAAAGAAATATATAAACAAACAGGTAAAAACAAACAGGTAAAAAAGGTTTATTTCAACATAAACAGCACACTAACACTTAATACTCACCAATTAAATACACTTAATACTCACTGATTAAATCATCAAATTCTGTAGTTTAGTTATAAATAACACTTACTTGACTTTGTGTAAATCATGCAGTAATAAGTTGAGAAATAAATAAATCAGAAAGGTACAAACAGAAGGAAGCAGACAAGAACTAATTTTCAGGTATCTGACTACTAGTACTACTACCAGTCTCAGCTATTGAAACAATCCCTGAAGCAAAAACCTGACTGGAGTCACTCTTGCCATTATTTGACAATACTTAAAAACAGAAAAACTTCCCTACTTTAGTTTAGATAAAAGACCTGGATTATTAAGGAAAAGTAAACTAACAAAAATCGGAGTCCCACATCAATGACATTAAAAAATTTACATGCTCAAAACTGTATTTAACATTGCTCTGTGAGTATTTTATTTTCCCCACCCCCTACCACCCCCACATTTGATGTGGCTCTTGAATGTGTGTGTGTGTGTGTGTGTGTGTGTGTGTGTGTGTGTGTGTGATTATTTCTTTCATTTTGTTTCTTGTTCAGTCTTTCTTACTGACTTAGTTACTTCTATCTTGTTACCATAGTCTTGTCTTGTCAATCATGCTTGCAAAATGTTAAACAAAAACAAAAAAACTTGTCATTATTACTCTTTTTTCCCCTTCTTTATACCACCCCCACCCCCCTTGTAATCATTATGATGATTATTATTATTATATGCAAAGATTGAAAGAATCATGTAATTTTTTAGCCAGTCTTCCATGAGCACAAAAGGTGGAAAAGAAAGAAGGGGAAAAAACAAGAAATAAATTCTTCAGAAGCAAATACAATTCCAAACTCTCAATATAACATTAATTTTGGCTGGTGGCTCGCTTTTGTTTTGTCTAGATGAGCAGATCTACTATAAAAAAAACAAAACATATGGGTCGTGACTGCATCGTCTGCTAGCTAAATCAAGAGTTATTGTCCTTGACAAGAACAACATTTTTTTTTTTTAAATCATCTACTTGCTAAATTTCCTTTAAAAAAATTCACTGTTGAGAACATACACCATACATCACGTTTTTGTCAATTCGGATTTACAGGGAAAGAAATTACTACTTTTACAGCAGTTTGCATTTTGGAGGAACTAATGAGAAGATAACTCTGTAATGTTGTTCAAACTACGACCAGACCACAATGAATTTGCTTCAATTGCATTCAAAGAGATGTAAACAGCACAAAAATACAGTTATGGTTGTGTTGGAAACTTACTTTGTTATCGCTAAAATAAAAAACTTACCACGGTTTCTTTCGAGTTCCTCCAGGGTAAGCATCTTTTGCGCCTCTCGCATAGTCGCATACTTTAGCGATCGCGCAACTCGAGCAGACAACAACTGCACGGGAACTTTTACAAGAACTTGCTTCCGGATCAAACAATACACCGTTTTAAAGAGCGAAAATTAGTCTTTCCAGTGATACCAAATTCAATATAGTGCATTCAAACTTTCTTGGTGTAAATTTAAGGTAAAAATGAACGGGTTTTTTAACTAAATTTTTGCTGCAGTCGAAAACGAAGAATTTTAACGAATTTTATAATGGATAAATTCCTCTTTCTAAAAATTATAACTTCATGTCTGTATGTTTTTCTTGTAAAAATTCCCAACGGTTTTCCGAATGCAACCGTTTTCCGACCTCGCTCATCTGACTTTTGACGTCAGAACCACGCTCAGTTTCCGTTCACTTGGTGTGTTCATTAAAACTTCTTCCAAACTCACAATACATCATTCACGCACAAAATAATGGCATCAACAGGTCGTAAAAAGATCATTTTTTGCATGACAGTAGTTTTATTGACAAACTGCACAGAACAAGGCAGATATGACAAGTTGAAAATGAGCAATATTTGCCTCACGATGACCATGTTACCCAGTGCTAAAGAGAGGCTGGTCCTACCTACTATCACCATTCCTCAGTACTAAAATACAAACACAGTCGTAGAAAAGAAACTGCCTGCACATCCCCAGCCTTTGTAATACACTTTTTATTTTATTCAAAGCCCCATGTCCTCAATCTATAACATATAAATATATATATACTTACATTTTTAAACATGAATATGGTCACTGTATGCACTGATCAAGGACAATGAATCATTCTGTCACTTGTGTCAGTCCTTTCAAATCTTCTGTGAAACCCTTTTTCTTTTCAAAAACCTCTTCCTTGGATCACATTTACTCATGCTTTATAGTTATACTTATTTAAAGTAGTCATGAATACCACATATATGCATTTTTTAGACCACAGTGCATAATGCATACAAAAATCAAAGGGCTAAACAAGCCACCAAAGGAATAAATGTGTTTAGACTTGAGGGGGTGGGGGAGGGGGTTCTGCTCACCTCCTCAGGATGTTCAGTGCAGTGCTTGTGCTGCTTTTGATGCTTTTCTCTGGAAGAATGATCATCAATGGCCACAATGGAATGCTTCTGGCATGATGGGATACTCATATGTACCTGTAACAGTGTAAGGTAAACATACTTATTAGTATTACATTAATTTACTCCCCTCTTCATTGGTACAGAGTCAACCAACATTTCAGCCCTGCAAAGCTTAAATGCATTGCAATTTGTTCTTTCTTTCATAGCTGTATTAATTATTGATAGCAGTAAATGATGCATGCAGATGAAAACAATTGCACATTTTGATGATTTCAGGCTAAGCTGCATCTTTGGTTTGGCTCCCCTTTCATGCCCTAATAATGAGTAACAACATAATAGTATTTATCACTAATCATTTGTATTTGATTTTTACCTGCTAATAACTACAATGTAAACCTAACCTATGCTCACAGATTTAGGCCTATTTGATGAAAGGTTTGACAATACTTCAGCATATTACAAATATAATGCTCTACTCTTTTAAGGTCACACTGCTTTAACTTTTAGCAAATTTGCATTCACACATACATGATACACACACACACACACACACACACACACACACACACACACACACACACACACACACACACACACATATACATGATACACACATACATGATACACACACACACACACACACACACACACACACACATTACAGTCTACACTGTACCTGCATGCATGCTTCACAATATGGATGGGAGCAGTCAAGACAGAAGTGCTCAGCCTCTTTGGGGTAGGGTGTTTGTTTGGAGCAGGGAAAGCAAACTTCTCCTTTCACATCTCCCTCTTCCTTCCCCTTGGCAACCTCTGTCAGGCAGCTGGCAAGGTCCATCATGATAAAGTTGCTTCGAAACTGTGTGCTCCACTGACACAGTGGGCGATATGGGTGAGGCGGGTAGATTTCCTCTCGACACACGGGACAGGTGAAGAAGTTCTGGTCTGGTCCCATGCGCAACTTTTCTATGTAGTCGTTTAAGCATTTTTGGCAGAAAGAGTGAAGGCATGGCAGCATGCGGGGATCTTCATATGATTCCAAACAGATTGGACACTTGATCACTGACTGAATCATTGATTCAGCCATCTTCAGTTTTAATTTTTACTTGTTGTTCCTTCATCCAGTGTCAGTCATCTGTAAGTGAATGACAGAAAGCAAACATCTACAGAATCAGCAATTATTAAACAAGGTTGTTTTGGTTTTAATGGTATAAACAGTGTTCAAGGAAACTAACACAAACTCTGTCAGTTCATGTATACTTGTACGATGACACTCACAGGCAGCTGCTGCATGGGCTACACTCTGACGTGAAAACGCATATGGGCTCAAACAATTCAAACACTGTCTACATTATCTCACAGAAGCTGGTAGACAGTGACTTGGTAATCGTGTCAAAAAATCCAAAGAAAAAAACAGGAAAAGGAAAGTAGGTCAACAAAAATAACTCTGTTGCCACCCTCAAAGAAAACACCGGAGTCTGTCCCTGGGTTCAATCTCTATGAACAAGGACAGCCTAAACAGTGTTACCCCATCGTCGGAATTTTTCACAACAAAGCTGAATGTCAAATTAAGCAAAATATCGAGCTTTAACCTCTCTTACCCAAAACTCCTGAAACGCAGACGTCAACCCTTTCAGACACGAAGGGAGGCTACTCCCATAACTAGGTTTCCCCACGCCACACAAGACCCCCCCCCTTTTCCCCGCTACTCCACCCCCGTCCCAACCCACCGCACAGTATAGTCCCTACATATGATTACTTTTAAAATCCAAGCAAGTATTACCCAAGGGCATGCGTTAATAAAAGAAAAATCCATAAATAGTATCTATTTTGACTGCGTAAATAAAAAAGAACAGCCCCCCCCCCCAACAGATTCATGCGCGGCCATGCCCAAAACTGCGCAGGGGCACCCCAAACTAGTTCGCGCTAAACTAGTTCTTTTCTAATTTTATAAATTATTGAGCATCTATTGTGCATCTTGGATCTGAAAGTAAAACAAAATAAAGTGAACTTTCAGGACTAAAATTCGAAAAAAACCCTCTTTTTTCTATTATTTTAGGTCACGATGACCTTCAACCTAGATGTGGTCTGACCTATAAAGTTTGTTTGGGCACTTCCGAGCAGTATCGTTCAGTGTACTCGAGAAGAGGCCCGAGTGAGGCGGAAACTACTCAAAAGCAACCTAAACACTATTTCCCTTGATAGCCGTAATCTTTAAACTGTGTCAATTGAAGTCTTACGAAAAAATAAATTTTGAACGACGCATAACCACCACCCCCCAACAAAAAATAGATCGTTCCAGTGACATACATAGCTCGATTGACTAACCTGACTGCCGGTCATTTGCAGAAATCTCATTTGAGACAGTTCGAGGAACAATGGCAACGGCGCAGCGACAAGTACGGCTGTACTATTTTCCGTCATCGTTCTTTTCCCAGAAGGTAAAACGCTATCACGTACATTTGTTTGCACCACTGGACCGGAAAAGAGCCTTGTCCAGACTTAGATCTAGTGACCTTGGTCTAAGTAGCTCTGGACTTTGTTCCATTCGGTAATTTAGGAATAGGAGTAACCACAATCATCATTTATTAATATTATTCTGCTACTGTTACGCGTTAATTGTACATACGTGCCACCGGTAGACCATCTCTTGTTGAAAGGTGACTATAATGGGATCTTTAACGTTTCGCCGAAGGTGCGCCACGATCTATTAGCATGTGCCGTGAGCACGAAAGCCGGATGGACACTAACGAGTCTGCTTCTTCTTCTTCAAATTTTGCTTTACAAATTACATTCACAGAGGGCGTACGGACTGTTAGGGACATGGAGCCCAGGAAGTCCACCCCGACTCTCACACACTGACACAGCTCAGGACTGAGCTCTGACGAGTGTTATAATAATAATAAAAAAAGATAAACGGTGCTGGGACTGCTTACCTCTCTGAACTGCAATATGTCTACACTCCGTTTTGTACACTGCGCACATTTTCCGACGCCCGCCTTCAGAAGAAAAAACAACAACAGCTCTACAGATACAAACACAAGACTCATGGCTTGCGCACTTTCCACTTTTGCTTTGGACCCCACATTTGCAATTCAGTCCCACAAAACCTTAGACACTGCTCAACCCTGTCCTCTTTTAAAGCCAAACTGAAAACCGTTCTCTTCTCACAGTATTTCCGCCCCAACAAATATTAGTACCCAGTTTCTGCTTGAGTCATTGTGTGCGTGTGCATGTGTATACATGTGTGTGTCAGTGTGTGTGTGTGTGTGTGTGTGTGTGTGTGTGTGTGTGTGTGTGTGTGTGCTTGCACATACAGATCAGCATCATACATGTTTGAATTCACTGCCCTTTTTTTCCTTTTTCTTTGTGTGTGTGTGTGTGTGTTTTCCAGATTATACTTTAAATTGTTTTGGTACAATGGTAGGACTGTGCTCCAGATATATTTGTATAGAATATTGTATTTAGGTTAATAATATGTATTCTGTGAGCGCTCAGGGCACTGATGAGTTCATGATAAATGTACAATAATATTGTTATTGATATTATTGGATAATAGAAAGTGCTTAACTGGGCCTGGTAACTCTTACTGAAAGAACACTTGAACAGTTGAAGCAACTGCACAGAGTGATGTCCCTTGAACTTTCACTCAAAAGTTACAACCATGAACCATTTTCATAGACACATTGTCATGCTTCGCAGTGATTAATTATTCCATAATAGACACGAAAGAGGCCTGTGGAAAAGGCTACACATTTCATCAGTATGTCGAGTTGTTTTCTGTTCCAATTAAGTCTTAATCTAATGTTGTCCAATGAAAAATATAAGAATTATCCAGGACTACAGTTTTGCACACAAGTGAACTGACTAGGTACCTCACATTCACAAGTTGTATCTTACGTAATTGCTTATCTTACGTAATTGCTGTGTTTGTTTTCCACATACTGGTTCTTGATTTACTTACTGCATATTTTGTGATTCTGTTTTCTCTGCCCAGGTCTTAATTACTCTTCAGGAAAAAGAAGTGGAATACGAGCCAGTAATTGTCAGTATCCATGCTGGGGAGCAGAATGAAGCATGGTATATGCGCATCACCTCTGCAGGGGTTGTACCTGTGCTGCAGGATGGAGAAAAGATCATAAAAGAGTCTGAAAATATTGTTGACTACATTGACAGGGAGTTTCCTACAGGTAACATTCTAACAAATGAGGAGATAGCATTCATGATATTAGATACTAAAACCCCATCACAGTCCCTGAAAGGAGGCCAGGGATGTCTGATGGAACGTTCCCTTCTGGAATCTCAGGGCTGTCGGCTGAGTTTTGATTCCCCTTTCCTATCTCCTCACTTGTTTTTCTGCCTAGTCCTTTTGCACGTTCTGTCTTCATGTTTTTCTGCTTGCTTTTTGTGTGTGCTTTTTTAATGCATGTACAACTCTTGTTGAGCAGCTAGGAGATGGTAGGTGGCATGTGCAGCTTGCTGCCATATGACACTGCCATTTGCCATTATGCATTGGCATAATTTTTATATTTTTTTAAATAATTTAATCATTTTTGTTTCTGCCCATTTTTCTTTCTTTTTTCTTTAATCTAGTGTCAGTAAATTAGGTGAATGGTTGATGATACAGCCAGATAGGGTGCAGGTAGGGGATCTTTTAGTTTTACATGCTGCTGCCATAGCACAGGGGTGGAACAGGCATCAAAATAAGAGTCAGCACAGAAAGTTGACCCTGAAGAAAAAAATTCTCCTGCCACTCCTGCAGGGATCTGAACGGGGGATCTTTCATTCATGAGCCTGGCACTCCAACCACTGAGCTATCCTTGCTCCGTTTACTCACCCCATTGCAACACTCAGAATTTTGACTCACTGTGGCTCATTCTTGTGCATTTGTTGTTGTTGTGGCTTTTGATAAAATGGCTTATTTTTGATCATACGATTTTGAGGGTAATTATCACAGGTTCTGAGCCACATGAGGTTGTGGCTGGTACAATTGTTCCAGCGCATTTCAAATTGCATGATGGAATGATGGTCTTGATTACTTTTGCCAGCACAAAACCAGAAAGTTGGTGGACCAGTGGTTCTTTGTCTTTTTCAGACAGCAAGCTTGTACCAGATTTGAGCACTGAGATCGGAAAAGAGGTGTCAAAGTGGCGCAAGATACTGGACAGTGTTCCAGTAGAGTTGGTTTCATTTGGCATCCTGTACTACCGGGATCTGGCAGCTCCAGGTCACAAGCTTCCGTGGGCCTTACGTTACATGGTGCTGGGTAGTGCTGGTAAGTTTGATACCATACATGTGTGTGTTAAAGGTACATGCAGGCCTCCCATTAATTTAATCAAATGATTAATAATAATATTGTATAATAATACACAAATCTCTGACAATGTTGAACTGAAAAGGACACACTTGTGTCTTGAGGATCCCACTAGTAAGACTAAAAAACATTGAGTATTCTTGAGTGGTTATTTTTTTCAAAATCTAGGCCTTTTCTCCTATTATATTTTGACTGAAAATAGGGGTATACATGAGCCTGCTCAGAAATGAGGGCATACATTAGGGCTGTGAAGTAGCTTGTCACTGTTGCAGTGTTGGGGGCTGAGGTCCATAATGTACACATAGATCTGTAACAGGGTTGTGCAGGTCTGGCCCTAGGGTTAGGGAATGACAGGCTTGAGGGTTGAGGTCCATAATGTACACATAGATCTTCAACAGGGTTATGCAGGTCTGGCCCTAGGGTTAGGGAATGACAGGCTTGAGGGTTGAGGTCCATAATATATACATAGATCTTCAACAGGGTTATGCAGGTCTGGCCCTAGGGTTAGGGAATGACAGGCTTGAGGGTTGAGGTCCATAATATATACATAGATCTTCAACAGGGTTATGCAGGTCTGGCCCTAGGGTTAGGGAATGACAGACTTGAGGGTTGAGGTCCATAATATATACATAGATCTTCAACAGGGTTATGCAGGTCTGGCCCTAGGGTTAGGGAATGACAGACTTGAGGGTTGAGGTCCATAATATATACATAGATCTTCAACAGGGTTATGCAGGTCTGGCCCTAGGGTTAGGGAATGACAGACTTGAGGGTTGAGGTCCATAATATACATACCGATCTGCAACAGGGTTGTACAGGCCTAGCCCTAGGGTTAGGGAATGACGGACTTGAGGATTGAGGTCCATAATATATAGCTAGATCTGCAACAGGTTTGTGCAGGTCTGGCCCTAGGGTTAGGGAATTGACAGACTTCAGAGTTGAGGTCCAGAATATACAGAGAATGACAGACTTGGGGGCTGAGGTCTGTAATATCTGTCTGCAACAGGGTTGTACATGCCTGGCTTTTGGGTTAATGAATGACAGACATGGGGGTTGAGGTCCATAATATCTGTTTGCAACACAGTTGTACAAGCCTGGCCCTAGGGTTAAGGAATGACAGATACCACAGGGCAGGGAAACCCCCAGTGAAAGATTAACCCTCTTATCCCCCAGGGTATCAGGCACTCTGCTACTTTCTCCTACTTCATTAGTTCAAAAGCAAACTCCAGACATCATTTCTTTTCTCCAAATATTCCAGTTAAGCAACACTGTCCTTCACCGCTGTCAGTCTGTACAATGTGTGTGTGTGTGTGTGTGTGTGTGTGTGTGTGTGTGTGTGTGTGTGTGTGTGTGTGTGTGTGTGCGCGCGCATCTTGCACCTTAATTATGACTTTATGTTTGAACTGATACTGATGTGTTCATTACATGTTAGCTGTTTGCTAACGTGCTGATAGCATTTTCTGTCTTGATCTACATTATGTGTATTACATTTTTTCAGTGCTTTGAGCCATGGGGTTTGCGCTTTACATATTTTTATCATTATTATTATTTGAAGACTGCTTTTTTCTCACACCTTTCCTTGTTTCATATTTCCACCTGATTGTAAACGAACCCTTGAACAAGGACCAGCCCTCTTTTTGCGGCCACTTTTGTCTGGGATTTTACCATAAAAGTATAATTCTGGCATGGTTGTGAAACTAGCAAAAGACAGGTTCCAGCTCCCATTGCACTTGCCAACACAGCAAGACAAGTGTTGAAATGTAACCGTTACGTACCGACATAGTGACAGACCTCTCTGGGCCTTAGCTTTGGTGGGATGTGCATAACAGCATGGTGGCAGCTCTGGTGTGGTTTTTTTTGTTTTCTTTCTCAGACTGGCGCGTGTTCAGCTGTCAGTAGTTTTCAAGCATACTGTTGGATATTTAGTTTTTTTTAAACCAAGATTGATTGTTTTACATACTACTGGTGTATGTTCTGTGGCAGCTTTGAAAGAAGGTAACACTGTTTTCTTCCTTCTCCATCAGAGTTGGAGGCTGCCCAACAGCGCACCATTCAAAAGCTGCAGCAGCTGGCAGATGAGCATCCTGACCTGCGTGAGGCATATACCGCCAAGATTTCGCAGATGCAGAAACGGATAGCCAGTCTCAACAACAAGGAGACCATCGTGAAAGTTCTAGATGACTTGGAGGCCACCATGGACCAAGTTGAAGATCAACTAAAAAAAGTTGATGCTGGTGAGATCACAGACCTGTTAGTACCTGGTGCTGTTACACTATAGAAGTTACTGCTGTAAACATTTTGTCTGGGTTGCTGGTGATCAGACACTGGTGATTTATAATTCTATAATATTATTCTGTTTGTTTTTTCCCCCTTTTCTTTTGATTTGTAGAACTTTTCCAACTTTCAGTTTTACACTATCTGTACTTGATAGTGCTCAGATACCAGGTTTGCGCATGCACACACACACACACACGCGCACCATGCACGTACACACACACAAGTATATTATTGTTTTACTGTTCCCATGCTAAAAAACCTGGAGGTCACCCAGTCTGTCAGTATATGCAACTGTACATTGACAATGCATTCCATGGGCTGAGAGGATTGCATGTGTCACTTCTTTTTATTACCAGCCTCAATGGCCGCTGTACACCGTCTTCAGAGGATTTATCTCCATTTATGGAAAGTGGATGCAGTGATGCAATGAGCTTATCACTGCAGTAGATAGTCCCCCATTTAACTGTGCAGCGCATAACAACATTTTGATGTAGCGTTGGTGTTTTTGCTGAGTGTCAGTGTGTTGTGGCACAGCCCAAGCCAAGGTAGATGACACGTTATATGATTGCATACATCATTACATGGGTGTATGTGGAGAGAGAGAGAGAGAGAAGAAAAAAAAGAATTTTGGTTTTCATTTCTGTCTTAAAGTTAAATTCTCTCTCTGTGCCTGTCTGCCTCTCTCTTTCTCTCTCTCTCTCTCTGTCTCTCTCTCTTGCATCAGCATCACAGTACATTTTACACAGCCTTTTATTCTGACAGACAATCACAGTCACATCTACTGACTGTTACTGTTTCAACTTGGAAAACCCCAGTCCCCTGATCCCAATTTCATTGACCTTTCAGATCAGAGTGTTGTAGTGGCAGCTTCTTCTTGTATTTACATATATATTTGAGAAGTGTTATTTACTGTTTACCTGTATTTAAAATATAAATTATACTTTCATCTTTTCTTCATCTCATTGTTTTTAATCTTAATCTCATTAATTCCTGTTTTTATGAGCTCTTCTTGTGAACTGCCCCTTGTGGGATCTGGGGTGAACAAAGTGTTACTGAACTTAACTGACTTGTTTCAATGCGATCACGAGACCATTAGATTGAAAGGTTTTGGATTTGAGAGACAGATTGTTATGAGGCTGGGTAGATAATGCTTTTCACCTAACTGGTCAAACGGCAGATTTCTGATATATGCATCAGAAGTTGCATCTGTGTGTGGCTGGGGGAAGGGGGGTGTGTGTGCGTGCATTTGCTCTTACCTTTTGTTGGTATTATATATAAAATTGACATGTATATATATATATACACACACACACTCAGAGTTCTGTTCTGTTTCAGACCCTTCCAAGGAGCTGTGGTTTTGTGGGCAGCAGTTCACTGCAGCAGACATCAATCTGTGCATCTTGTTAGGGCGTCTGGACCTCCTTGGTCTGAGTGAGCGTTACCACAATGCTGAGACACGACCTCGCCTCCATGCCTACTGGGCCCAGGCCAAGAAGCGACCCACAGTTAGACGTGTGACGGTCAACATGGGCTTGGAAATGGCCAAGATGAAGCTGAAAAAGAGTGTTAAAACTGTCCTTCCCGTTGTTGGTGGGCTGGTCACTTTAGGCCTGGCTGCTGGTTTAGCTTATGCATTTGCACAGAAGAGATAGGCCTGGAGAATGCACCAGAAAGGTTCTGTGATAGATCTGATAGCAGTACAGTTTCCAAGTTAGTCCCAGGTGTCTGTACGTACCATGTGTGCTTGTGTATGGTGTGAAGGGCATTCTTCTTTTAATTTAAAGCATGCATTCTTCTTTTAATTTAAAGCATGTATTTAAGAAAAACTTTTTTTAGAGAGATTTTATTTTGATGAAGAAATTATTTATGTGAAATGATTATGAAACATTTTTATACAGTGCCATTTCCCAAAATGGACGTGAAGCTTAGACTTAGAGCATGTACAAAAACAAAGGCCCCAAAAAGGCAAAAAAAAGAAAAAGACAGAAATTACAAATGGGCAAGCAGAGCACTGAACTACTGTAAGCTAAAACTGTACTGAGTCTAGAGCAGAAGTAGTTTTCGATCTAAGCATCTGTAGCTTTAAGGCATATTCAGGCATTGAGAAAAATAACTCACTGAATGGCAAATGATGAAGAAAAAGAAGACACTCACTGAATGTAGTGTCTATATATGAGAGAGTGATCAATGGAACATTGTTGGTGAATGTCTTTTTTTGGTTTAACTCTTCTTTAATCCTTTGGTATACCAGTGATGGTCCAGAATGTCACTGGAACTTCTGCTCTGTTGGGACTTTATGTACAAGGAACTGTTTATCAGATTTTCAAGAATTTGTTTGACTACAGGTAGTTTTGCCTGTATACTCTACAGTGGTATGACAGGACCTTCAGATCCAGTTACTAACTATAATGGCACCAAAGATGATGAAAGATTGTACATTTAATGTAACATGTAATCCCAGATTATATGATACCATTTCAAGTATCATGTTTTTGTCACATTGACAGTCTGGACTTTATGTAATATCATGCATAATCTGACACTTCCAGTGGCTGTTACTGTATATTTTCTGGTTGTGTTCAAGAGGAATCATGCTTGTATTTTTTGTGTTTAAAAAAAATTCTTCTCTGTTCAGATTACTCCCCATTAGTGCATAAGTATAATTGTGTTCTCTCTCTCTCTGTCTCTGTCTGTCTCTCTCTCATTTGTTTTCAGCATAGGTCTAGAGCTGTGTGAATCTGTGTAATGATGAATGTTTATCCAGCTGCATATCCACAAGGCCATATTATTTTTACAGAAAAATACCTTTAAGGTTGGCTGTTTTCTTGGATATTATATAGATAAATAATTGTGTTTTTTTAAAGCCAGTCAACCATGATGGGTATATCAGGGTGTATTGGTATTATATAAAGTCTTTCAAACTTGCATATTCATAACCTCCATTGAGTTTTACACTTTTATACTGATTTTGTCTGGTGACTGACATACTATGAATGTCATGGGAGCTTCTTTCAAAGTTGCATTTTCACTCCAAGTTCTGGTCTTGTGAGGTACAAATGTTTTATGGCTGTTATGCCTGCTGACAAGACCACAAAGCAAATGTGTCTGGTGACCTTTTCTCACTGTTTGGATATCCTTTGTTGTTTGGCAAAAAAACTTATGCATCAGAACAGAGTAATGTGAAGAATCTGGCTTGCTGCCCTATGTCATAGGGCATTATTTGCAGATCATTATTTACAGTTTATTCTCACAAATGGTTAAGTATTAAATATTTATGCATTGTGGTTGTATGGTTTTGATCATTCCATTTTTGAATATTTCAGATTGTAAATGTTTGGGTGTGTAGACTTGAATTTCAAACAACATGCAGTTTTAGTTTCCAAATTCAGTGGCAACATTCTTTGACTTGTTTGTTTTCTGTAAATATTTTTTAAACTGGTATATTACATTTGTTTATACTTTGAGCAAATGTGTAGCCATCAGTTAAAGAAACCAGCCTTCACAGGTTTAACAAAAAAATTTTTTTTAGTATGAATTTTTGTTATCATAGTCATGATTTATCTGTTGCATTAAAAACATTTTATCTCCTGGCTGGCAAATTTTACCAGATAACTGCCAGTCATGAGTTAAAAATAGATTGGAGTAAAATCCAATAGACCACACCTTTTCTCATGGATTTTTTTTTCTTTCTAAAACGCTGCAAAATGTTGTCAGAAGTTCACTCCACAGAGATAATCAGTGACAAAACTGATTGCAATCCATATGCATTTTTTCCGTGACCTGTACACAAAACTGAGGTTCTGGTGTTCTGTCCGTAATGCCAAAAACTCTTCTGTGCTGTCAAAATGAAGCCTGGGAAAAGAGCGCACATCACAGTAATCAGCTCATGAACAAGAGTTAGTTATGGTGTCCAAAAGGTCACTGTATAAAATTAATGTCAAATCAACAGCACGTTCAGTCATGAAACTCTTATGGCTCATCATGTTCAACTAACCTGCTCCAAGCACACGAGAAAGTTTAGCCTGTGAAGGAGAGTTTCTTATAACATGAATCATCATACTCTTAGTACCAAGTTTGGATCTGACATTTGTGCAGTATCAAACAAGACGAAGGGTCTGCGTATTGCAAAACACTTGCACAAAGGCATACCTGCACTCTGTTGTGTTCCATGGGTACATCAGAGATCAGGTTCATGAGCACTAAAC
Source organism: Alviniconcha strummeri (assembly GCA_963584105.1). Taxonomy (NCBI): domain Eukaryota; kingdom Metazoa; phylum Mollusca; class Gastropoda; family Provannidae; genus Alviniconcha; species Alviniconcha strummeri. The sequence continues at coordinate 14,627,583 of OY757546.1, read as the reverse complement.
AAACATTTTGGCAACATACTGCAGGCACTGAATGATGAGATGGGCTTATTTTACTTATTACTGTTTACGTTACCTTCACTGAATCATGTTTGTGATGGTGATGGACAGCTTCCAAATCTTTCTGTTGAGTCTTAGTTTTGTCTGTCAGAGACAGAAAATTGTCAGCTCTGTGGTCAAAAGCAATCATTCATTGCGCATCAGCGATAGCACACTGGGCAGGTACCCACTGCTGGTTTACCCATCACTACATTGTTTGACCTTTGTGAGAGCAATGGCACTATCAGTCAGACTCTTTGGCAGGTGCATGCATAGTGAAAGAGATGCTGACCTCTCTTACCGTGTTGTTATTAGTTAATGAAGATGATTTATCTTGGTTATGTGTTTAGAGCACCTTTTGCAGAGTCTGCAGCTTTATTGCAGTGTTTTTTTGTCTTGTTTTTTGAGTAGGACATGTATGTTTAAATGTAAATGTTCAAACTCCATCTATTTTATGCACACCCCTTGTTTCTTGTTTCTGTGTGGAAGGGTGTCCATTTTACTGGATATTATTGTTTAATTTTTTGTGTCATTTTTAAAATGGTTGTGTGGATTTAGCACCATGTGATCTTAACAATGTTTATGACCCATATTTCATTTTTTTGAATTTTTTATTTCACATGTCATTGTGACAAACCTGAAAAATAGTTCATGATTTGCCTGGGACCAGGTATGGACTTGCATTCTGTATAATAACCTAGTGCTTTGAGGTAAGAGGATTGTGAGGAATAATATTTTATGACAGTGATATTGTTAGAGCAGGAAGATTAAGTACTTGCATTGCTGGTATGCTAGGGTTCAGACAGCCTGTGTGCTGGGGACGAACTGATGGAGACCAACTGATTTTCTGTTACAGTAGTGATACTATTTATACAGTGAGAATGAAGCGTAAGCAACTGTTTAGTTTCAGCTGCAGTTGGAGTACAATGGATAGCTGTGACTATGAACAGTGCGGACAATGTTAATTCCCCCAAAACATGCCTTTTTCCTGTCCCCACAACTGTTTCAAACTGACTGGTCGCTGCTGTTTGCCTTTGGTTTGCTGAAGCTTTTCATGGTTTAATTTTTCTCAAATGCCAAGTGTGCAGTGTGTGGAAGTCAGCAACACTCCTACAGTCCTAGTCATGTACACAACCTTTGAATCAAAATCAAAATTAAAAGCCAGACAGCTGTGTCTTCAGGCCCAGTCCTGCAACACAACCTTTGAATCAGCATTAAAAATAAAAGTGAGACAAGTCTGTTTTCAGGCTGACCTTGCCCATGATCAGCTCATCCCTCCCCACCCCACCCCCCCACCCCCCGCCAGCATGCAGCCCCACCTTTTCCAGGTGTATCATGATGTAAATTATACACTGTTTAAGTTCAAGTATCAGTTGTGAAAAGATGGAAGAGAGGGGAAACTTTTTTTCTTTAACCCTTTGATGTCTGTCCAGAATAATTAGAAATTAAAAATCCTGTGTAATTACCCCAGTTTCCTGTGAGACCAAGATATAATCTCATTCTAATTCCAGTTGAGTGAAAAATGATACACCTCCCTTGTGATTCTTCTGAATACTTGCACATTTTTGGTCCCAAGTTGCAGCAGAAGAGATTTATTCAAAGACCCAAGCGCAGTGTGCTTCATTGCATTTACATGTTCAGGTACACTTGGTGATCACACTAGACAGGTTTTACAAACCAGTGTGACATCTATAAGGTGGTGAAAGTGGTTCATGGAAACTGGTCAATCACTGTGATTGGGCAGATACACAGCTGTCTATGCTACTATTAGAACTCTACTAGCAACCTCCCGGCTCCATTCCCAGTCTAAAACATCCCCACGCACACGCACACACATGCACATCACACGCCATGCGCATTCTCTTGTCTGCTTATTTTGTTTTTGTTTTTTTTGAACTAATCAAACAAAATAATAGCTGGTACATCTGACTGGTTACTGATTTTGTTACCAGTATATGCCGATATGAACCTGTGAAATGCTGGAAATTACCATTTAAAGCAAACCCTGTACACTCTTGGTCTCAATCACATTTTTCATATATATGACAGTTAAACTTTTGTTTTTAGTATTTCTCTTTTTCCTTCTTCGTCGTTTTCTCCACGTTTCATTTGAGCATATGACCTTTGTATTAATCAGATTACTGTCACAACATTATGCCTTTTATTAAACCCCATGGATTCTAATCAACTACCTTGTTTTCAAGACACTTTGTGGAGGAGTCACTTGTTTGTTTGTAAGGATGTTCATAAGACATGTCACTTTTGAATTCAGTTACACAGGATCCTACACTTAACAGATTGCATTTCAGATTGCAATTCTTTTTGTGAAACCTAAAGGTTGGACCAACCCACAACACTCTCACTGTGGAAAAGTAATGCATTGTTATCATGCCTGAGAAAATTTACCATTTGCTATTTGAGTGATGTTTGTGGCTGATAAGCTATTTACACCCATGATAGCTATTACATAGTGTCTGTCGCATAGTGCCACAGTTGCAAGGTAGTAGTTATATTCAGAAACCCAGGAACACCATAGTTGGTGAGCCGGTTTGGCCTAGCGGTAAGGCATTAGGCTGGTAAGCGGAAGGACCTCGGTTCGATACCGCTTTGGCTCTCCATTCTCTTCGAAAAGGTTGTGGTTTGTGGACACTGTCTTGTGACTTTGTCCATCACTTCCTACTGAAACATTAAAATGGCTCTCATCGCTGCCCATCTTAATGCAGGTGTCATTCTGGTGGTGACAGTGTAGCGATAGGTATATAATCTCCCTCTCCCCCCCACCTCCATACCCCCTTTCCCCCCTTCTCCCCGTCCCTAATAAGCCATACAGTTTCTGTGGACGTTAAGCACTATGTTTACTTAGTTTACTTACACCATGGTTTTACATTAAAATGTTGCTATGCACTGCATAGTTATACAGGCGGGACTATCTTCACCCATGATAAGCTCCTATAACAGCATCCACCCTCCTGAAATAGAAATAAATCTGATGAAGAAGGCATGTGGCTGCCCATGTGGTGGGGTTATAATTTTTTTTTTAAACCTGTCACACACAGTCCTGTCACCCTGTGGAATGCAATCATTTTGTCAATGAACAGTGAATCCCAGAGTGTTCAGCTGGGCTGTGTTGTAACACTAGTCTTAGTCATAGTAACAGCTTTGCATGTGCTTATTTGGAATCAATCCCTGAACAGTGAGGAGTGCAAGTACACATGTACAGATACAGTCAGTTTAAATTTTCTAGCCTGTTAAATAACTACAGTTACTGACTGGGCGATGGAATCAATAAAACTCAGCAAAACAAACTTTTGTTTTGTTCCTGTTTTATTTGTCTAACCCCAACTTCTTGTGCCATATACATAGCACATGCACTCCAGTGACACTAACATTAAAACAATAATTGTCACAATTGCTTTTTTAAAGCAGGACACCCCAGTGTTACTGAGATCAACACATTTTGCAGTTATTTATTTTACAATGACATGAAGTAAGTACAGTAAGTAAGTAAGTTGGTGTTTTGTGCCCAGTCAACTGGAATATGTAGAGAACTGCAGGTGAAACAAGACTGATGACAATGCACATGAAAACACCAAGATGGCGGCGCACAAAGAAGAATGAACAATGAAGAAGAATGAAAAATTAACAACAAAAATGGAGCACATATTGAGGCAACACTACCACAGGCACTGGAACAGATTCAATATTAGACTGCACTATCACAGGCACCTGAAGATAGGGCACAAAACTGCCAGAGGGACCTGAAAGTGATCACCAGTATGAGTCAGTACTGCCATGGGCACCTCCAGGTGATCAAGCAGCAGAGCCACAAGCACAAGAAATGAAAGCTCAAACTGCCAAAGTCAACTGCAGGTAAGCACCAGTATGACATGCACATGAAGGTAAGGCACAGGCACCTGAAGGTAACCAGTTTTCGCCAACACGAGCACAGGCACCTAAAAATAACACCAAACACTGCTACAGGTACCTGAAAGTGAAAACCAGTATTAGTCTCCCCCAGTGCAGGCACCTGAAAATAAAGCCCAACACTGCCATAGGCACCTGAAGGTGAGCTCCAGTAAGAGGCACAGGCACCTCCAGATATGTCAGAACATTCACAGGCACCAGAAATCTAAGGTTCAAAGGGCACATGGTAAGAACAAGTACGACACGCACCTGAAGGTAAAGCACAACTCTTTCACAGGCACCTCAAGGTAGCCAGTATTAGCCTATTACCATATCAGTCATCCATAGCTTCCACAGGCACTTGAATGTGAGCGACAGCACTGCCACAGGCACCTCAAGGTATCAGGCAGCACCAGACGCGGGAGGAGGGGGGGGGGGGCGTGTTCACCTCACTGCCAATAGCATCTGAAGGTATGGTGCAAGACCAGCACCTGATGCCTCAATAATTAGGTGTCAGGACTTCCGCAGGGCCTAAACTGAGGTAAGGCGCAACATGCCATAGGTACCTGATGGTGAAAACCATTAGCAGCCAGCTGCTACTGCCAGCACCTGATGGTATAAGGTATAAGGCCCAACATTACCAGACATTTGCTCGTGCTCAAGATCATAGAAACTGGTAAACTTCTCATAACCGGTGTCCAAGGGGTCAAGGGTCAGGTACAGATAACCAAGGGCTACCAGGGGACGTCACTCTCAGATTACTAACCTACTATGTTGCGAAATGTTCGGTTTCCGAACTCAAGGAAAGGTCGGGTGATCAGAGTCACAAGAAACTGCGTAAGAAGTAGTGTTGAATCGCAGATAGGAACAAAACATGGATTGCGGCACATTGTTCAGCCAGAACAGGTAACGTTTGGAAAAACGAAGTGACCATGACATTGATAACGGTGATATGGAATCTTCTTTCTTTGGATAGTACACTACTAGGTCTAGGACAGTAGCTAGCCTACCACTGTACCAGTACAAAAAAACTGCAAACTGTAGAGGTGACAATGTTAGTAGCTTTGATTCTGCTGATAGTGATACAGCCGTTCTTTATTCTAATGGGGCTACTACCCTTTCCGTTTTCGTTTTTTAAATTATATTTTTATATTATCTGTATTTTTCGTAGCACAAGGCATGAAAGGCGGACATGGGAGTTTTGTTGTTTGTTTTGTTGTTTAATGTGCGCATCAGCCTAGTGTCCATCTCGAAAATCAGACTGTCAGGGTACACAGTGTCAGTGTATTCAGTAAAACTGTTCAAACTTCAAAGGCTGATGTAGGGGTACAGCTGTCCCTTCTAAATGGTAATGCTAAATGAGGAGCTCTGACTGCCTGAGCATATTAGACTTAGTAAGTTAGTACACACATACATGTATGTAATAATAAAGTTTGTAACAACATGAATTAAATACTGAAGAAAATGAAGACCAACGAGAATTTCACCTTTGAACAGGAATTGCAAATACCTCCCAGTACATCATCTTCAGTCCACCACCCAGTCTCATCCTTGCATCCCAGGAATCAACAAAGAAAATAACAACAAAGTTTAACTAATTTAAGCCATAGGCATTTTCTGGTGCTTCACCCAAATGTAGGAAATGTCTACCCATGCCCCTGAGAGAGTGTAGTTCAAAGGAAGTTTTAAAGGAAAAAACCTGAAGACCAACCTGTTCTCAGAAACTTAGAATTTAGATGCTCAAAGAATCAGACTGTGCACCAATGACATTTTGACTGGATTTTCATCTTTTTTCTTTTCTTTTCTTTCAAAATTCAACTTTTCAAGTGCTGTAACATGGACTGTCTTACAGTCACACTCAATAGCGAGTGCAAGTCATCACCATCATCATCATTTAAATAATAATTTGCATAAATATCTTGACCAGATGTAAAATATAGAGCATATAAATTATGACATGGTTTCAGCTTCAAGTTGGCTAGTGATTTCTGTTTAAAGCACACACACACACAAACACACACACACACACACACACACACACACACACACACACACACACACACACACACACACACACACACACACACACACACACACACACACACCAGTATGGAAACTGAGAAACACTGTCATTGGTTTGGTGCTTTACATAGTCTCTATGGACAAGATTTTGTGCTTTACAAATATTTCAATTATTATTATTATTACATGTTGATGGTGGTTAAACTTAAACTAGTTAAAGCTGATAATATTAATAGCAGATTTAGCTGGATGGTGATGTTTCAGAATTTTAGAAATTTGCTCATGATTATGTGAAAACCTTTGTTGCAGATTTTGAGGCAACAAGCAGTGATCTTCAATCATGAAAGCACAAGTTTCATCCATTGCATCTGTTGCTGCCAGCATCCTGATCCTTCAGAGCTGTATTATTATTGGTGATTATTTATATTATCTTTGGTTTTAGTGCATTATTTAGTAGTATACTAGTTACTACTAACAGATAAGGTTATTTTTAGCAGACTAATCAGTATTCATAATTATACATGACATGTATGATGTATGTCATTGTTGATCCTTTGTTAATCAGTCTGGTGAAATAATTGAGATACATTTTTTAGTGAAGTATGTGGGAAACTACTTGACTGGAAATATGGAAGATATGGTATCGCACTGAAGATGAGTCAAGCCAGACTTGAACCTAGGACCCCAGCTCAACATTAGGTGATTGTTATGATGAATATTGGGGTGAGAGCTCCCCCTAACATGATGGCTGTATTGTCTGTAGGCACTCTGCAAACTATCTTCCCTCAAAAATAATCTCAAGACAGTTTCTCTTTTACATTACAGACACTTCAACATTTCAACAACACTGTTTTCTACCCCTATTACAGTATTAGTCTGTACAGTGTGTGCATGCATGTATGTGTGTGTGTGAGCATGCATGCGTGCATGTGTGTGTGTATGTGTGTGTGTGTGCGCGCGCGCGCACACATGCACGCATTGCTATGTTCATTTATATTTAAACATGTGTTGATGTGTACATTATTTGTTGTAAAATTGATAACAGTATATATCTTGATGTCTTCATGTGTGTGTTCTGTTCTGTCTGCATAAACTGCTCATCATTTTGCATCACAGGGTAGGCACTTTAAAACTGTCCATTATTGTTACTAGGCAAGGCAGTGGATCCAGTGAAGCATTACTGCTCCAGAAATGCATCAAACCCTGTTGAGGTGATCACTGGGGAGGCAGAGGGCAGCATCTACAGCCTGTATCCCGGGGACTCTCACTACCGGAACAACCAGAAATGTGTGTGGATGATTGACGCTGGGCAAAGCAATCGGGTGGAGATCACTGTTGTGTCCTCAGACCTGCAGTGGGCTCATCCCTCGTCCATCTGCCCTGGGTATGACCACGTGGCGATCAAAGATGGTGAGCTGGACTAACTGCTTCAGTGTCTTTTTGCTAGACTGTATGTTTTTTGTTTGTGATCTTATTTTTAGGGAGAAAACCAGTTGGGCCTGTGGCTGTCTTTGAACTTGTGGGTGTGTAGGAGTTGTTATTTATTATGTTTGCTTTTGGGAGGGGGGGGGGGGGTAGAGGGGGTGCTTGAGAGGGTGATTTTTACTATTTGGTTGAAATGCTCAACATAGATGCTGAAAATACAACTCTGAGTCACATGGTAAAGTGGTAATTATGTTCTACTATTACTGCTGCATATCCTACAATGTGAATGCAGTGTGTACTGAATTAATATACATTATTAAGGGTCACAAATACTCAGAATTTTATTTATTTTAATGCAGAATAAACCCCTCTCTTGCAATTGCACAAACCTTACGCATTTACAATACACAAAAAAGTCCAGCTCTGTCTGACAGAATGCATTTTAATTAAAGGCTTTAAGTAGTCTCTCTCTCACTCAGTCTCTGTCCCTCTGATGTTTGGGTGTGAGGTCAGTTGTCAGAACATACCAACTTTGACAGCTGCCAGGCCAGGGTGGGTGACATTGAATAAGGTCAGTGGTAGTTTGCTGCTGACATCAGTTTCCAGCCACATTACTGGTTTCCTGCCATTCATTTTGTATGTTATACTGACCACATTTCACAGCTCAGCATAATGTCATGAAAGATAACATAGAAAACGTATACTTTTTTCTGCTTCTGTAGTCGTGATAGTTCTAAACTAGTTCCTTCCACTGTCTCTGAGCCAGTTGACAATAGACCACCTACTCAAGAAGGTAAACAAAGCAGCCAGGATTCTGACCTTGCCAGGCACCAGTGAAAAATGTTGATTGCCATGGAGGACCCCAAGCTCGAGGATACCAAAAGTGGTGCTGTTATCCATCAGGCTTGTGCATAATTATGCAGTAGGTGCTGGAGGCAGAATTAAAACTAGATACATGCAGGATTGTTTAAAACAAAATTGCTGTCAGTGTGTTTAGCATCCTGTTTGGCTGGACAATTTTTTTTCAAACACTGCATTTGCTGTATACAAATTCTGAAAAGTGTTTCCAACCCCTGTTTATTATTTTATATTAAATATGCACCAGACATGAACTAAAGAACCAAATGAGGCTCATTTTATCATCTTCCCAATGTTTTGCACCCTCCCCTGCCCCCCACTCTCCCTTTCACCTGTACAAGACATATGAAAGCAAGTTGGCGCATATCAACTTCCTGCATCTGCAACAACAACAAAATTAACTTTTTATTTGTTTAATACAGATGATGTTACAGAACTTACATATATAATAGGTATATGATGTTATATAGAATTTATTTATTTTATCTACACAGCAACTGAGCAAGATTTTGTTATTATAAATAATTGAAATAGTTTGAATAAAACTTTTTTACTGCTGATAATGTTGTCTTGGATTATGATAGCATCTGTTGAGCTTTACGCTGTATGTGGTCATAACAGGCCTGGTGGCTATGACACATTTTCAAGGGCATTGGAAAATTTCAAAACCTTATTTGGCTTATAAATGTATTCCCATTTTGATTGTGATTTCACTTAACATATGTTTTTTTTCATTTTTGTGTTGTTCTTTATGGCAAAGAAGACACTTGCTGACCTCTGGTTACTTGCTTGCAGCTCTTTCAAGTTCATCTTCTGCAGAAGGTAATCAGGGTTTGGTCAGTGCAGCAGGACCTGTTTCAGATACTGAGATAGGGGATTTATCCAAAAATGTGCATACTGTATGTCCATGTCAAAATAAATAAGCGTTTGTTTGAACCTTTTTGTGTTTGGATCTACTGAGATAGGGATTTGGGGTGTGTTTTTTATATGTATTTATATGATATACATATTTATTTATTTTTAACAATATTTGTCATCAACGTCATGTTATATGTGACAAAACTTTTCTTTGATAAAGTGTCATCTTTAACAAGTGGCACAGGTCTGCAATTGTGAAAGGCCAAGACCAGCCAGAGTGGTCTCTTTAGAGTCCAGTTCACAGTAGAATTTTTTTAAATGAAAGGAACCATTTTTGATGAATGGATGTTTTTGTGTCATAGTGCCCTGCCAAACAATTTTTATGATGAATGGGCACTTTTGTGTCTTAGTGCATGCCCAAAACTTTTTTTGATGCATGGGTGTTTTTGTGTCTTAATGCACTGATGAATGGGTGTTTTGGTGTCTTAGTGCATGGCCAAACCATTTTTTGATGAATGGGCACTTTTGTGTTTTAGTGCATGGCTAAACCGTTTTTGATGCATGGGTGTTTTTGCATCTTAGTGGACTGATGAATGGGTGTTTTGGTGTCTTACTCTTTAGTGCACAGCCAGACCATTTTTGATGAATGCATGCTTTTGTGTCTTACAAGCATGGTAGGCATCTGTGAAACCACAGAATTTTGTAAAAATCTAATTTTTACTCTGATCTGCTGCGTGCAATTTTAATGTAAAGTGCATGCATCCAAGGGTTTAAAATTCTTGCATGTTTATCTCTTTTCGTATGGGTCTCATTACTGCTTGTAATGGGTCATTACTGCTCTGCCTGTAATGGGTCATAGTATGGGTCATTGTTGCTTGTAAAGGGTCATTGTATGGGTTATTACTGCTTGTAATGGGTCATTGTATGGGTCATTACTGCCTTATGGAGTCAACTTTTTTTAAACAATTATTTACCATGTTTTATTTCTACACACACACACACACACACACACACACACACACACACACACACACACACACATATATATATATGGGCACTTGTCATTAAATGTTACTTATGCTCATTGGTAGACTGTTTTCTTTAGCATGCCAAGTATTTTTGTCTGCTTTTTTAGCACATTTGTTCAACTCAAGACTACACAACATTTCAAATGATATTTTGAGAAATCAGAACAAAATCTAGTTACAGTACGGTAATAATTATACAGCTGTAATATTTGAAAAAAGATGTGGTGTGCTTGCAATAGTTGCATACTTTCATTCTGCTAAAATGGCACACTGATCTGTTGTTCTTTGTTCGCCCTGATATAACCGTACCAGTTGACTGGGTGTAAAACACCGACTTACTTACTTACTGTTATTCTTTGTCACTGCTTCAGTGTACTGTGCTGCATGTCTGTTAACCAAATATACAGAGTTTGAGTTGGTAGGGGTGGAACTGAAAATAAGGAAATTTATTTGTGATTTGTCTCCATTATTTACTCTGTTCATCTTTCAATGGCATGTTGTATGGTTTTACCTGTGTCGAGAGTCTTGAATGTCTGTGTCTTTTCTTCAGTCCCATTGCCATGAGATACCAGAGTGTGTGTTGTGTGTGCACTGAGTCTGTGTTGTCGTTTAAAGAATGTATAAGCGCTCATATACATCCTGTGCTGGTTGGGTTTTCTAGTGTAACTCTAAGTAGCCATTATTATTATTCTCACCTTGCTGAAGGAGTTCTGCATGAGGGGGGGGGGGCTGTCTCAGAATTCATAGCAGTGGATCGTGCCTGGTGGGGGGGGTGGGGGGGGGCTGTCTCAGAATTCATAGCAGTGGATCGTACCTGGGTGAGTCTGTCTCAGAATTCATGGCAGTGTGATCATGCCTGGGAGGGACTGTCTCAGAATTCCTAGCAGTATGATCATGCCTGGATGGGTCTGTCTCAGAATTCATGGCAGTGTGATCATGCCTGGGTGGGTCTGTCTCAGAATTCATGGCAGTGTGATCATGCCCGGGTGGGTCTGTCTCAGAGTTCATAGCAGTGTGATCGTGCCTGGGTGGGTCTGTCTCAGAATTTCTAGCAGTGTGATCATGCCTGGGTGGGTCTGTCTCAGAATTTATGGTAGTGTGGTGATTGTGCATGGGTGCAATTGCATGCATCACCGTCTGTGGGTGCATGTTGAGCTTGACGGTACCAAATACTGGCAGCCATAGTAACTACTGTTTGGACATATGAAGATACTGCACATGCATGTACAGGAGTAGGAATTGGTGGCACTGTGGCTGCTGTAGTCGTACCCAGGTAAAGAGACTTTAAAATTTTTTGCACAGGAATAATGAAGTATTAAAAATCATATCATACAATTCTGGTTCCGTACCATCTGTGTTTTAGGTGCTGAAGGTGGCGAGGAATCCGTCGTGCTACAATGGTGCGGACACAGCCAGCCACTGGGAGCAATTAGCAGTGGGCGCTATGTCCAGGTGGAGTTCATGAGTGACCAGAACAACCCGTACCAGTACAGGGGCGTCCACCTCAAGTTTGAAACCTTCTGTGAGTATAGCTTGTGGACGCTAACCTGCTCAGCATGCTCACACATCTTTGCTGCATGTTGTGGAAGTCAGTCAGGTCAAGGGTGTTCAACATGCCCAGACACGCGCAGCCTGGAAATAATAGGAGTCATTTCTATAGTGCAGTATCGCACCAGCAAGTGTGAGCGCACCACACTTCACACAATCATCAAAATGGAACATAAAGCCTAAAAAATAATGTATAAAGGTGATACTGTATTCTTTGCACACTACACACATGCACATGCACACTTGCACATGCAAACGCACACACACATGCAAACATGGAAGAGACATGGAAGGCACAGCAAGTTGAATCCTGTTGATCTGTGGATAATGTTAGCTGTTTAACAGTAAATTAACATTGATTTGAAATTCTGATTTGAAAGTTTGGTGTGTAGCTGGACTGCCATTGGCCTCACAATTTGTCTGTCTGTTGGCAGAAGTGGGCATCTCTGCAGTACATGTGCTGCATTTTATGGCAATATATTAATTTAATAATCTTAAGGTCAGTCGAAATATCACTACTGTGAAAAGACTTGAAATAGAAAAAATGGTGCACTGTTAGTCTGTGCATATAAAGATAACATCTGCTGACAGTATGCACGTGCTTATGTGACGGCGTACACACTTGTGTGTGTGCGCTACTTATGTTTAACTTAATGGTGTGACAACTAGTATGTGTGTGAATGATATGGCACCACTGTCATTGTGATTGCAAATGTATTTTCTTCTTACTATTTATTCACTTGGTTTTACTAAGTTTTTTTTCTCCTTCTAATTAAGTGAGTGAAACTGTATATTATTTAATTACATTTTTTTATGTACTTGTTATTATTTGTCAAAGGCAGACAACTGAATTTCCTTTTTAAGGATTAATAAGGTATTACTGTACTGTATTGTATACACATTTTGCTTTTAAACAGCCTCCAGTGATTGTGCTCCATCATGGAGCCTCAGTCCAGCTGGCTTTTGCTTCAAGTTGCTGGACAAGGAAGTGGACTGGTCCTCGGCACAAAGGGAATGCAACGCAGAACGTGCTAACCTGGCCTCCATCAGCTCAGAGAGTGAGCACGACTTTTTGCTGCAGAGTAAGCATATTTATTAATCAGTGCTATTGTGCTTTTTGGAAGTGGGATTACCCTGTCAACACTGTAAAAGGGTTGAGGGTTTTCTTCTTTTATGGGTGCAGTACGTTTCATCATGGAATACTATGTACTAGGCTGGAGTTGAGGTTGTAGCCCTTTTTTCTTTTCTTTTTTCTTTTTTAAATTCTGCCAATTTATGTTGCTTTCCTATCTCCTGTAAAAGAACAGAGTCCTTCACATCTACCTATATTGCATCAGTCCAAGTGGTGCTACTACTAAGTCCCACTTGCACATCACATTATGTGTTTTTGCAGTTATTGGTTGTGTTTGAGTAGTACCAGAGTCCCATTTGTACATCACATTATGTGTTTTTGTAGTCACCTTGTGTTTGAGTAGTACCAGAGTCCCATTTGTACATCACATTATGTGTTTTTGCAGTCAACTTGTGTTTGAGTAGTACCAGAGTCCCATTTGTACATCATGTTATGTGTTTTTGTAGTCAACTTGTGTTAGTCACAGTGGTACCAGAGTCCCATCAGTACATCACATTAAGTGTTGTTGCAGTCAACTTGTGTTAGAGTGGTACCAGAGTCCTTGCCTTGTGTGCTGTGTTTGTGCCTGTTGTGACTATGCCACACAGTGTTCTGTAAGCGTCTTTTTGTGGGCAGCATTTGGATCAGCTGGTCAGACTGCCTGGATTGGTCTGAATGACATTGTTCAACAGGGAAAATATCAGTGGATTGATGGCGCTGAGCTCACCATAGACAAGTCAGTATATTTTTCTGTTTTTTGTTTGTTTTGTTTTTGTATACTTTAGGTTACAGATGTTGGTTGATCAATGAAAGTGTAATGACAATGCTGATAATACTAATGTAATAGTAATCATGATGGTGGTGAAAATAATGAAGTGTATGATAGTAATAATGTAATAGTAGTGATGATGATGGTGAAAATGGTGCAGTGTATGATAGTGATTTGATGATAATGAGGATGAAAAAACAACAGTTACATGAAATAAGTTAGCAGTGAGTCAATAGAACATTCCCAGTCGCAGACTTGACACATGCATGAATGACACAAGTCCTTCAGATGAGACTGTTAAACATTACATGGAAGAAGAAGAACAACAACCAGCTTGAATTTTGACACACCCAGATTCAATGCTGCCATTGGAAAAGTTCCTCCAGGCTTGTTTGAATTCATCATCAACTTGAAAAGTCCTGTGATGACTTCATTGCTTACTGCACTTTTTCATTTTTGATTTTATCTGCATAGGTTTTCTCGGGACCACAGAGCAGACAAGTACTTCCACTGTGTTGCCTTACAATTCATCGAAGAGACGTGGGAGGTGCGAGACTGTGAAGGCTTTCAAACAAAACCTCTATGCAAATCCAACAAAGGTCAGTTGGTGTGTACTGCTGTGCTGCGTGATGGAAGAGGGGGTTGTTGATGGAAGGGGGTATCATTGATGGAAGAGGGGGTTGTTGATGGAAGGGGGTATCGTTGATGGAAGAGGGGGTTGTTGATGGAAGAGGGGGTTGTTGATGGAAGGGGGTATTGTTGATGGAAGGGGGGGTTGTTGATGGAAGGGGGTATAGTTGATGGAAGAGGGGGTTGTTGATGGAAGGGGGTATAGTTGATGGAAGAGGGGGTTGTTGATGGAAGGGGGTATAGTTGATGGAAGAGGGGGTTGTTGATGGAAGGGGGTATAGTTGATGGAAGAGGGGGTTGTTGATGGAAGGGGGTATTGTTGATGGAAGAGGGGGTTGTTGATGGAAGAGGGGGTTGTTGATGGAAGGGGGTATCGTTGATGGAAGAGGGGGTTGTTGATGGAAGGGGGTATAGTTGATGGAAGAGGGGGTTGTTGATGGAAGGGGGTATCGTTGATGGAAGAGGGGGTTGTTGATGGAAGGGGGTATAGTTGATGGAAGAGGGGGTTGTTGATGGAAGGGGGTATAGTTGATGGAAGAGGGGGTTGTTGATGGAAGGGGGTATTGTTGATGGAAGAGGGGGTTGTTGATGGAAGGGGGTATAGTTGATGGAAGAGGGGGTTGTTGATGGAAGGGGGTATCGTTGATGGAAGAGGGGGTTGTTGATGGAAGGGGGTATAGTTGATGGAAGAGGGGGTGGTTATAGCATTCCCCAGCAGAATACTCTGAGGGTCACCGGGTATAAATACTCTGAGGGTCACCCGATATAAATACTCTGAGGGTCACCCAGTATATGCAATTGTACATTGATAAATGCACTGCATTGGGTGAGAGGGCTGCATGTGTGACTGTTTTTTGTTGCCACACCACATAGGCAGCCACACACCATCTTCAGAGGATTGTATCCATTTCTGGAGGGTGGATGCCATTATGTAAGGAGCATATCATGGCTGAAGATAGTCCCAACATAAATATGCATTCCATAACAACATTTTACTGTTGCCTTGCTCTTCATGCTGGTGTCAGTGCACTGTGACACAGCCCAAGCCTTGGTGTTCTTGCTAGTGCCAGTGTGTTGTGACACAGCCCAAGCCTGGGTGTTCTTGCTGGTGTCAGTTTGTTGTGACACAGCCCAAGCCTGGGTGTTCTTGCTGGTGTCAGTGTGTTGTGACACAGCCCAAGCCTGGGTGTTCTTGCTGGTGTCAGTGTGTTGTGACACAGCCCAAGCCTTGGTGTTCTTGCTGGTGTCAGTGTGTTGTGACACAGCCCAAGCCTTGGTGTTGTAGCTGGTGTCAGTGTGTTGTGATACAGCCCAAGCCTTGGTGTTCTTGCTGGTGTCAGTGTGTTGTGACACAGCCCAAGCCTGGGTGTTCTTGCTGGTGTCAGTGTGTTGTGACAGCCCAAGCCTTGGTGTTCTTGCTGGTGTCAGCATGTCTTTTGTTTGTGAGAAGGGCTTAAAGTCAAAGGGTTAACAGCTGCTCCTCACAAACTCAAAATTCAAATATTTTATTTCCTAAAGTACATAACTGACATTCTTACTGATTTTGGCCAAGTTTTCATGTGAATTTTGCCTCTGATTTTGGACATTTCACCAGAAACTTGACTTACAGTGTATGATACTCTTTTGCTCATTGTGTCAAACAGGACTGCAACAGATTTATAAACTGCACAATTTTTATTCAAACTTTGTGGTAATACATGTGGGGGTTTTCATTGTTTTTTGTCTTTAGGGAAGAAGACGGACATATTTCCTATTCCGCAGGCAAGAGAAAGAGGTAAGTTGTATTCTTAACATCCTTTCTTTGGGTTTGTAATTGTCTGTCAAACCCATGACTTCACCTGCAGTTCATACAGACAACACCTTTTGACAGTCAGTTCTACCAAAACTCTTGTGTGAACCTCTAGAGCGCTGGACTTACAACTGAAAGGTTGCGGGCTTCAATCCTTGCAGGAGTGGCCGGAGAATTTACTTCTCCAGGGTCAACTTTCTGTGCTGACTCTTATTTCGGTATTCATTCCACTCCCATGTTGCCACAGTAGCATGTAAAAGATCCCGGTCATTCTGCCAAAAGTGAAGGTGGCTGGTTACAGCTAAATAGGCATTCACCTTATGTATGTGGCTTTGCATGAAGTGGCATGGATGTATGGTGTACACAGAACCTGCGCTGAGATGGCAGCAGTTTCATGTGGCACCAGCCATGCCAGTCCTTTAATTAGACCACTTCAGTGGATATTCAGAAACGCGCTATAAAAAGCTTGTCACTCATTTAGAATCATGTGTGAGCGCAGTGAGTCTGCTTGAGAGCAGAGAATAGCACTATATAAGCAATCATCAGTCAAACCTTCATTCTTTCAAAGCTTACCATTGAGCAGTTCTTGGTGTCTTGTTAGAGTTCAGTTTGCATTATTCTGAACTGACTCTTGAAGGCATCTAATGGCCAGTGAAATTTTGTATTATATAGCTTATGTTGTAGGCATTCTAGGTAGGCTAAAACTACAGACCAGCTTCACACCTCACAGAAGGGTGGGTGGGGGTGGGGGTGGACTGCTTTGATTGAAGTACATCATTATTCTGATTTTAAATGTTAAAAAACTGCCTGCAATAAGTGCATGGGGTTTGAGCACTTGCATCAGAGGAGTTTAGTTTTGTGTGAAATATGACTTTTTCTGTGTATTTATGATTTCTGTATCTAAATTGTAGTTATGTTTTATCAGTTTGTACAGCGGGTTGTTTTACATGGACATCTATTTAAGAGCGCTTTTCCAGAATTGATGGTGTCCCATTGTGATGTACAGTTCATTTTAGGAATACACACTTCCAGTTCCATACTACCAAGTTTTTTTTATAGTTTTTAAGTCAGTCAAAAAAGCTGTAGCTGCACTGCATTCTAACTCTTGAGTTAAACAACAAAACAGACCAGCTATTTCAGGAAGCTGTAATTCACAGAAATTAACAAACTTGGTTTTTACTGATGTGTACAACTTAAAAATATCTATCTTCCAAGCACTTAGAAACACACAAAATAACAAAGTGACATGTATCCATGCATGCGGTCACTGATTTGAATACAGTTCATTTTTATCTTCAGACAACAAGATGCCAACAGCTATGGTGGTTGCTCTCGTTGTCGCTGCTGTTTGTTTGGCGATCCTCGTCCTCGTTGGTGTTGGCCTGTACAGGAGAATGAAGTCACAAGAGCGCAGGGCTGCCTACCAGACACCCAAGCACACAGACACTGATCCTCCACATGACCGTGGTGCAGATGCAGGAGATGGATACGAGGGAGCAAGATCGGTTTGGAGCAGTACGCCTGGTAACAGGAGAGCAGGCCAGGAGCCCAGTGCTCTGGCTGCTGAAGCTGGTGATGCTCAGGTGATTATCAACCCCACCTCTCAGATAACAGCACCGCCAGCTTATGAGGAAGCCATGTCACATCCTGTCCTCTCTTCTGGTGTGGAAAAATATCCATGACTGTTTGACTAAAGGGAATATCAGACGCTGTACAGTTGTTGTTCATACTGAGCTTCATGCTGACATACCTCACTCAATAACCTTGGATTTTAGGGTCACAACCACATGATACAGTTGAAAATGAGAGTTCTATTTCTCAAGACATTCTTATTAGATGTAGTTTAAATTCCACATTACTGTTGGTTGTGTAGTCTAGAGTGCACATGCAATGCAATGTTTGACTAGCAAACACTCAAGAAATATTAACAGATGACAACTGATGAGTTCCAAGATGACAAAAACTTTAGCACAGGATTTTTCTCAGAGTGGACATTGTTTAAGTGAGGCCTTTTGGTCCTTGTATCCATAACAACTTCTGGGGCCTTAACTATGAAACGGGACTATGATAGGCCAGGCCTAAACCAAAGTTCCTGACTTTAGAGTCTGAGACTTTGAGTTAGGCAAAGTTCGTATACATGGATGTGGACAGTGGTCGAGACAACAGAGTCTCTGACTTCGTGCTGATAAGAAAGTGGTCATCACACGCGTCATTGCTTGTGCTAACTTTAGATGGGGCAATCCCATCTGGGCACTTCCTGCAATATATTTCGCATGCGCAAACATCGATAAACATTAGGTGAAGGCATGCCTGGCAGGCCCGGATTCTGGATGTGATTCACCATGTTTTACTTCTGCAACACCCAAGCGATCTCGACGAGGTCATTATTTGTCAAAATGCTAATCTATCAACATCTTCGATGGAGTATTCTTCTTGGCATTTACTGAATCGAGTAACCGTAGCATCGTCTGCTGCGTCGGCCATTTTGAACTTGTCAGAAAGGTGAGTGGACACTTTGAAATCAGGTAGCCTACGCTGTGCAGATGAATTTAAATAACAAGAAAATAAGTGATAATGTAAGATGTCAAGCAAACTTGCTCTCATAATAATTTGCAAACATTAAATCATATGATCACATTAATCAGTCATTATGCCAGCGTCGCTCGGCGAGTGCAACCTTTCTTCCCTCCAAAATGAAAGAGCTTTGGCCGACGAACATCTAGTACTCATTTGACGAAGTAAACGAAAGAAAATATTTATTATATTTTAATCAAAAAGAGAGATGACGCTGGATTCAGACATAAAGGCGCAACAACAGCAAAAAACCAACAACAAAAAACCAACTTTCCAAGCATAACAAGGCTAAAAGCAGTCATTGTCCTGGGCCTATGACCTTTAGTCCAGCAAAATCACTAGCCTAAATATCGGCTGTTTAGGCTCAAGGTTCGGCCCGGACTTTGGTGTAGTCCCAGTCCATGGTTACCATTTTGGGGCCATTGTCAATAGCCTTGAGATTTAGGCCAGCCTACCGCTTTAGGCCCAATTCATAGTTAAGGCCCCTGTTGATTTCTGCCTGCTCATATTTTTTATGATGACCTTCAAGCTCACATGAGAGTCAGAATGGTATAACTGCTCAGCATATATCTTGTTATATATGGCCAAGTTTAAACTTTGTGTGATTGTTGCATATATTGAAAACGTTACACATATCATAGCTTTTGATGAGTTTGGTATGTCATGTATTTCAGGGAGATAATTTATGCATTTAAATATTTGGCCAACAAAAAAAGAAGAAACAAAGAAGAGAAAAACACTTTTAAACATTGGCTCTTCTTTCTCAAGGACTGTTCAACTGGGGCCTATGAACTGCCATTTCCCAGAAAGAACTTTGCCTCAAAAGAACAGAATTACATCAAACAAGTACAGTAGGGTCATTTTGCCAAGCCAGATTTCATTTTCAGGAAGTTCTTACAAGGGTTCCGTTCCAATGTAATATGCATGATTTTGTAAGTGAAAGCTTTTAGAAAAAAAGATTCAAAAGAACGCTAATTATTAGGACAAAACACAAGTCTTTTGAATCTTGAAAACTCTTCACTTCGGATGGTTATAATCTCACTGAATTTGTTCGTTATATACTACCTCTTCTGAGCATTTTAGATGAAATGCTTAGGACTAATGGGATCTTGGCTTATTTTGAAGGGCGCCATGGAGTGTGAAGTTACAACTAAATTTCAACTAGCTGAAGTGAAAGTTCATTTGGTTGCTTAAGTTGTTTAAGCAAAAGCTTTCAGACTCTGGATGATAATAATCTCTGTTTTTTAGTTTGTTTTTTAATTACCTATTCTGAGCATTTTATAGGCTTGGCTTATTTTGAAGGTCACCAGAGAGTGGAAGTTACAACAAAGTTCAGTTGGTTGCGTTTTCCACATTGCCAATGTTACTCAGTCTTTGCATTTGTGCTCTTGTAACAGTGTATTTTGAAGCTGCAGGATGCACAAAACATCCTTGAGTTTTATTTTCAAGGTTCCCGTTTAACTCCTTGTTCATTGAAATTAATGTTTTGTATGTTAAGTAAAATATCATTGGCATCAGTATTGATAGTAACACTAGATGATCTGAACCTGTTGTGTTTTTATTTGGGTTATGTGTAACACCAACCCTTTCACCTCAGCCCCCAGTTTCTGTATTCCATGCCCAGGATTTTAGAAAAATTCTGATCCTGTGGTTAGCAGACTGTTTTGTGTGTGTATAATAATAAAGAGGATTTTAGAGTACCCTTCTGTTGCACAAGGTGGGAGCACAGGGCACTTTACAATAACACTAACAACATGCACTCAAGCATGCCCGCGCACACACGCGCACATGTCAGACAGGGGGATAGGCACGGCTGTGAAAAGGACAGGTTAGAAATAGTTACTGAACAGGTGTGTCCAGAGGGCTACTTTAAAAGAGGAGGCAAAATCAAAGTGGCAGAGTGTTTGAGGCAAACTGTTCCAAACAGGTGGGCCAGTGTAAGGATATAATCTTTCACCAAATGTTTTTCTGTTTACATGAGGGGTGACAAAGGTTTGTGTGTTGGATGTAGATCATAATTGTCTTGCTGGAGTATAAGGTTGAAGGAGATTAGACAGTTGATGAGGAGCTGTATAGGTGTGGGTGGATGTGTGAACATATTTTGGGATGCATGAGAAAAATGTGAGTGCTTGGAGATGATCAGCATAGGCTGACAACTTGTTGGAATGTAGAGAAGAAAAATAGATGGTTTATGAGAAAAATGTGAGTGCTTGGAAATGATCAGCATAGGCTGACAACTTGTTGGAATGTAGAGAAGAAAAATAGACGGTTCCCATATTTTGTGATGCCGGCTTATACAAGACTTTTCCATTAT
This sequence comes from Alviniconcha strummeri, assembly GCA_963584105.1. Classification (NCBI taxonomy): domain Eukaryota; kingdom Metazoa; phylum Mollusca; class Gastropoda; family Provannidae; genus Alviniconcha; species Alviniconcha strummeri. Next base: position 14,606,718 of record OY757546.1, on the reverse strand, counting down.
TTTGCAGTGATAAGCGGGTCTGCAGTGGACTTGCTCATAGATAACGAGGCCTCAGAATTGTCTGAAAGTTAAACCATAACAAAAGTAAACATTGCTTATTTCTCCAGAAGATCAAAGCCATGTCTGAAATCATGCAAAACAATGATTAATGTATAATAGACAGTTTTTATCCTGTCTGCTAAAACTCTGTCAGTATGACACATGTTGGTCTTGCTGCTGTGTGTGTACTTTACATACACCTGTTGGTCTTGCTGCTGTGTATGTACTTTACATACACATGTTGGTCTTGCTGCTGTGTGTGTACTTCACATACACCTATAACAGTAAACTGTTTTTAACATCCAATTTAACAGCTGGTGAATTCATAAATTCTATGAGTGAACATGACCATATTTCTTGGTTTGGAGCATACATCTGATGAAATAATTAAATGTTTTATTCTTTGAAATATAAATCAAACACACTTTACATTGTGCTTACAACACTTGATTGAAAAATATTTGTTTCTAAACAGGTATGAGAAGATAAAGACTTGATGTTTATGCACAAGCATTCATAGTATTCTGTCTGGATTGTAAAAATACATTGTAGCAAAACATCTTCATCATTGACCATGTTTTTAAGTGCATGCTTGGGATGTACACACTCTCAAGGACCATGTAACATTGGTGTTTTTGCTTTAAAAATAGAAACTGCACACTCCTGTTCTTTGGGACCAGAAAGCTAAACTGTGGATTCCTTGATGGAACCCTATCTATAACACAAAGTTTACCACTAGAAGCTTTATTTGTGTACCTCCACTTTAGTTTGATTACTGTTTACTGCGATAGCTGATATGGCTCTGTCTATGACAGCAGGAGCTGCAAAAGAGCAATCAAAACTGTTCCATGAGTAAGATCCAAACACAAAAAGGTTCAAAAGAATGCTTATTTATTATGACATGGACACACAATATGCAAATTTTTGAGCCATCATTATCATAATAATAAATACGTATTCTTTTGAACCTTTTGAGGTTTGGATCTTGTTTTAGAACACTAGCAGTCATTCTGTTTCAGATTTTTGTTCCATGAGTAAGTCCCTGAAGTTTGATTAACTGAGATTTTGGTGGTGTTGTGTTGTTTTGACAGATGTAAATTTGAATGTGTTCTGTGTGGCCTGTTTAGCTGGGACAGAAGAAATACAAGTGATGTTCTTCTTTTATCTTCTTGTTCTGGTTTATGCTGCCCTTTACATAAGTGATAATATAAACATATGCACAGAATTTATACCTACTGCTGTGCCTTGATTTTGAAACATTGATTTTATTCTTACTATTATGATAATGATGGCCCAAAGTCAAATGTTATTTACACCAGTATCAATAATAATACTGCCTATGATCCAAACCAGGTGAATTCTTATTTTGCATTTATTTATATATACCGTTCCCAAACTTCAACCCCCCACCCCTGCTTTGTTTTATTTATTCCATGCCCACCATTTGGTCTTTCACGAGTGTTAGGAATGAAGCACAATGAAGCAGAAAACAACTGTACTTGCCTGTGTGAGTGTTGTGTTTCTTAAAAGAAAATGCTCAGATCTGTTAAGTAAATGTGTATCACTCTGTATTTCTCAGTAAAGATGCCACATGTACATCCCCTGACCCATAAATGACCCCTCAATGAATGTACAGTGTGAAAAAACAAGCAGCAACATGATATAAACAATGTACATACTTGCAAAGTGATTGGTTTTGTGGACTGACTTGACAAAGGGTTTACACATATGAGAAGAGTTTTAAGATGTGCATTTGCTTATGACCTGAGTTTGACAGTCCTGAGGTGACCCTGTGTGGTTGACAGGACATAAAAATCCATTTACTGCTGCTGCTACTACTTGCATTGATAGCATGAGTAAGCAGAACTTGATGTCCACCAAGCGAGTGCAAAATTGAAAGGGCTAGAAAAGAAATGGGCCTACACAGGTGTTGTATTTTCCATCATTTACTCATTCTTTCCAGAGCCTCTCATATCGTCTTTTGTCCAGTACAGAAGAGAATTCAGTGTGAAGTTGTAATCCCTTGAAGTTTACAACAAGCAGACTTTAATTATTTTTTACAGTGTTGACAGGTTAGCTCACCCTGATATAACTGTACTGGTTGACTGTGTGTAAAACACCAAGTTACATACTGACATGTCAGCAAATACAAAAGTTTGGTAATGCTGGGATGTTGCAGATCCAAACAATGCTGTGGTACATCGAGAGTATCAGAATGTGGATCAAATTTTTGACCGACCAAATTTTCATGAGAAGTATTGGGGAAGAATTATGTCTTCTGTGTTGATAATTCTGCATAATATATATACAGACATATGTTTTTCTAGAGCTTGAGATACTCAAAATATTTGCAATATGTACTATTAATCTCTTGTTGTATATATAAATATTCACATTATTTGCAGTATGTGTATGTGTACATGTGTGTGTTTTGTGGCTTGTTTTAAATGCAGTACTTTGGACAGTATTTTGTATGTTTCTTGATATTGCATGTATGTGATTAAATATACTATTCATACCACATATACTGTGTTGGATGATTTATTGCTGTAAAGTTAACTGTGTGGTTCCAGAGTATTTTGTATTACTTGCTCACCATTTAATACCCTGATTTGGGTCACTAGTAATCATATTTGTCTTTTTACAAGAAACTGTTTATAACATTTGGAATAAACTTTTCGGCTTTGAAGGTCACATTGGTTTGTTTTGATCCTGCACCAGCCCAGCCCATGCAATTTTGGAGAGAGAAAAAAGTTGGGGGTTGGAGGGGATCTCCTTTAGTTCTGAAGTTCCCTGGGTTCTGCTTTATATTATTATAAAATGTCTGCAGCTATATACTGAATCAACAAACAAGGGAGTTAATTAGCACTCAGCAGACATCACACAAACACAATGACAAAGACCTGAGTCACCTATGGTAACTCTCATCTGGCATATGAGTAAATTACAAGGTACATAAACACCATAACATCAACCCTTCTTCTCAGTGCAGTTGAGGTAAAGGAACACTGTTCTGCTAGTTAAGAGGAATACTTTGATTCGAAAACACATGGATGATGCAACAAAGAGATATCTCAAGACAGATGCCAGACAATAACTGGTTTTTATCAATATCAATTTAAAATTTTTTTTTTAGCTTCTTACAATATAGCTCTGAATCCGGAGGCAACCAATCAGATCCACTTTGTCCATAGCTGTGATTGGTGAAGTCTGTTGGAAAATTAAAGGACTGCCTAGAAACTGAAGATATTGCATGCAAAACATGTTATTTAAAATGTGTTCATGCTCATGAAAACAAATCGTGGTAACTCATCACATATCTGAAGTCAAAACAGTAGGTCACTCAGACCTTCAAACCATGAACACATGCATGAGGATGTATACACTGTAATGTTAGATCAGTTGTCTTTCATTATTTTAATAACACCCAAGGCACTGACCATGACTACATTTTAAATACACATCGCTGCAAGACTTGTAATGCTCTGAAGAGCCCAGTCCTAGACAGGAACGGCATTCTGGTTCCCGGTAACTCATAGGATATATCAAATAAAAATCTATGTGATGGTCCAGTGGAACAGATTAGGAGCGTTTGTTCAGTGTTGCTTTACGTCCACAGAGACCATAAGGCACGGGGATCCCAGGACGGTCACCTCGACTTTAACGCAGCTCCTGGGCACTGTTGGGAGAGTTCGTCTTCTTCTTGAGGTGATGCTTAATCATGTCCTCGGATGTCGGTTGACATATTAGGGACAAGCTGAGACCAGTGCGTGAGCACGGTTCACTATTGCTTTACGTCCACGAGAAACCATGAGGCTCGTTAGGACGGACAGCCCAGGACGGCCATCTCGACTCTCACACAGCTCCTGAACTGTGACGGGAGAGATGACCGAGGAACGCGTTGTAATATTTAGAAGTCAAAGGTATGTCGTCTGCTGCGAGATTTCATACAAGGGAAACAACTCACCATCTCTTCCGTTCAGGAAGTTGTCGGTTGCCAAGCAGCTGAAGTCGAGGGCTGCTGTGTGGGGTTTGCTTAGTGTTTTGTGCTTAAGTTTGACAGCTGCCGCTTTGCCATGTCTAAGGAGTCGCAAGCTGATGACACCTTCCAGGCTCTCCTGGCAAGGATACAGCGGGTAAACGGAAAACTAATCATCCCCATGAAAAGTTTCCATCCACTTGTTTAACAGATCTTCCGTCTACGTTTATTAGTCAGGACCTAAGCAGTAGTAGTTGCAGCAGTAACAGTAGGGACGACCTCGCAGCGTTATACACGCCCCTTCTAGTTTGTTTGCTTTCTTTTTGACAATCTGCTGTGCATGCATTAATTTTTTAATTTGTAGTTTTGTTTGTTGTTTGTTTTGTTTTCATTTGTTGTCATTTGATTTTCATTCATCACATCCTACAAATAGGTTTGAATATGTTTTACCACCAGGTGCAGTCTTTAACAATATTGGGAATGTATTTCAGTGGCATACAACCAAAATACCCAGTGAGTGTTTTTGTTAGCTGATAATTAGCTTCAAATTTTGCCAGAGAGAATAATGTTTTGGTTTCAATATTTTCAGATTATTAAAAAAATCACATAAATTTTAAGCAGGTCTCCTATAATCATTTAGAGGTTTGCTTAACCTACTATGACACACTTAACAGTGATCACCATTCCTGGTGTTAAACTTGTTGCATGCTGAGAATAACACTTGCTTTAGTGTTTTAGGAAGAGGTTCAACTTACATGTACAATGCATGCATTCGGTTTTGCAACTGTTTTGCATTTTATCACACACACACACACTGTTGATCTTGATTTAGAACAGTAACAGGTCCAGCTGCCATCTTAACTTAAAACGCTTTCTCACAAAATGTTTGTCTTATTTTTGCAGGAGACAGACTCTCCTCAAAACAAGCTGCAGATTTTGTATTCTTCCAGGGGGTACTTTGATGCTCAGCAGGTATGTGTTTAAATGGATCAAAATTTGTTTGACTCAGAATATGAATATGCATTCTCTAAATAAAATTCTTCCCTGTTTTAACCTCTTTTTTTTCCCTTTTTTTAAAAATCCCCCCTCCCCTTCCACCCAGTTCCATTTATGTCAGCAGAGACTGACAGATTATGGAAACACCAAATAAGGCAGCATGAGTTAAAATGTCAGTCTTACAAATTTTAAAGGTGGACATTATACAGAAGTTTTCCTTCACATGGATGCTCTTGAACTGTATGTTGCATGGAAATCAATATGTTTAAAATCTATACACTGTAAACAACTAGAATCAAAGACAATGTGGTCTTGGTCTTCATTGGAGAGTTGGTTGCGCAGAGCAAGAGCGCTTACTCTGAAAAGCCAAGTTAAGCATGATCGACTGTGGTCACCACATGGATGGGTGACCATTTCGTGACCACCCTGAGATTTCTCTGGAATCAGATTATATGTAGACTCTACAGAAGTCATTCAGATGAGACTATAAAGTCTGTCCCCTGTGTGTACATGCATACATTAGGATCACATACGCACGTTCAAGATTACAACTTCTGTTTTACGCTTGCCCCTTTGCCACAGTGAAGAGTCAGCTATGTCAGTTTGTTCAGTGGGAAATAATAATAATAATGAATACTTAGAGCGCCTAACCTGCACAGTCCCTAAGCATTTACACGTTCTCTACAAATACATATTTGTCAAAATTCAATGCATACAACATGAATGCACGCACACACACACACATGCACACACACACTCGCACACACACGCACACGCACACACACAAACACACGCCAGTCGCATTATCAGGGCAGTCAGGGCAATGAGACTGAAGAAAAGTTTTTTTTTTAAGAGAAATGATGAAATGGGTTACCTTTGAAGCAGGGATGCAGCTGTGTAAATTGACTGGGGTCATGGCATGCAGCATGGGAAATGGATTCTGAAGTTGATGTGGTACCAAAATGTGAATCTCTTGTCACATGCAACATGGTAACCTCTAAATGCAAGGAGATGATTACAACAACAACAACAACAGAAACAACAACAGAACTCCACACAACACCCCCCCCCCCACACACACACACACACACACACACCATAGTGTGTACTGTGATTCAACTTTGTCAATGTGTGTAATATTGTTCTAGGCCTCCTTATTGCTGCATGCTCTCAGCCGACCTGAAGACAAACTTAAAGCAGTGAGGATGCTGGAGCCGGTAAGGTTTTGCTTGGATTTTGGTTTCTGTGGCCATTTTGATTTTTAAAAGATCAGGTTTTATGACAGTATTATTTAAAACCAGGTTATACAAGATGTTCAGGGATGTTCTTTTAATTTTGTTCTTGTTCAACAAGTGTGTGTGTGTGTGTGGTCAGGACTAGGAAACAAGTAAACAAAGCTATCTGCAATTTTTGTTTCTCTGTTTTATTAATTTTAATGTAAATTTACACCTATTTTCATACCACTGATTCTGTATTCATATTTAAAGAAGATGGTGTGAGTATTGCACATTAAACCTCATGTATGCAGATCTGTATTGTGCATTTTCTGTTTTGTATTTGATGGTTACAAGTGCATTCTATCTTTCAATTTCTATTCCCCCTCCCCAGCGTCTCTGTCGTATGACTTGTCGAGATGCACGTGACATCTTGACTGCAATCAACATCCAGAATGACCGGCTTGTAGCTCTGGACAGCATTAAAAGGTACACTTGCTGGTATTCTATAGACAGCTTCTAAAGAAATCAGGACTGTACTGATCTATGCTACCTTAATTCTCTCTCTCTCTCTCTCTCTCTCTCTCTCTCTCTCTCTCTCTCTCTCTCTCTCTCTCTCTCTCTCGCTCTCTCTTTTATCTACTTTGCACGGAGAAAAGAAAAAGTTTTGAATTTTGTATACTTTCTTGGTCCAATTGAAGCTGACTGATGGGACACTCAAGTCACTTACTATTACCTCTCCCCTACCACAAATACCCCCACACCCTACCCCATCCTAAGAGACTGAGATGCCAACTTGCTTTGGGTTTTCAGATTTAGGAATTTTTTCCATATTCATAATCTCCATATGAGAAAGTTAAAACCTGTCTCAGACACCCCCAAGATCAACATCACTGTCGTATTAATTAAAATGCTCTGATTAAATTTTAAACAAAATATATAATGATGAGATCCATATTTATAACAATTTGATTATATTTAAACAAAAATGTATAATGATGATTATTTTAATAGTAGATATTTTTTCCAGAGTACTCACAGATTACCAAACAGTGGTGGGTGAAGAGTACATTCTCAGCACCTTCCCCTTTGAGGCCGACAAGAAGACAGCTATTACCATCCTGAGAACGGTAAGCTTGCCATAGCTTCTAGTCCTTTGGCCAGATGGCTGGGTAGGCATTGGTGGGGTTGGTGCCTGGGTGGGTGAAACAATGTGGGAAGTAGGTCAGTAATCAGGCTGTCTTTTCATAACTTTTGTATGAATCCCCCCCCCCCCCCCCCCCCACCCCCCCAATTTTGGATTAGTCTAAAAGCAAACAAAAATTCATTGATATTTTGGACTCACATGAAAAACTGCAGGTCTGTGTAATGACCAATGTAACTTGTAAGGCACAAAAAAAGCTCCAATTATCTTGGACACTATGCATGTGATAAAAGAATCATGCCCAGTACTTTGAGTGTACAAAGTGATGGAGAGGATAAATAAGTGATAAATGTCAAATTTGCTGTCCTGTTTAGATACTTTCATATGAGATGCTTGGGGTTTCTTTTGACAGTCCTGCAACCCAGATATCAAACCATACAAATTTCTTTTTAATTTTTAAATACAATGTATATGCCACTGAATGAAATCAGTATATTTTTGTAGAAAACTTTGAGTGGGTGTACAAAATACATGTAGATCACTTTCAGTAGTTTACTAGCTGCATCCCCCCCCCCCCTTCCCAATCCCCTTTTTCTTTCCTTGTTTTATTTGAATTTGAATATTTATTTTTGGGGGTGGTAAACTATTCAACTAATGATCTGCCTGATCAACAAATGTCCTTTGATGACCCTGTGCAGTTGACAGGATGTTAAAACTGTCTAACCAGTTGATGCTTTTGAGCTGTGAACATGGAAAGTCTACATATTGTTTTTGTGCAGGTACGGTCTGATGTTGCTGACAAGATTGGAGCTGGTGGCCACCAAGGTTACGCAGCAATGGGTGGATTGTTCACACAGGCCAGGCCCCTTCACCCACACCTGTATGGTGACCTGCAACAACAGGTCCTTCAACTGCCGGTCAGTGGAACTGTGTTCTTCTTGTGTGCTTTTTTTGTTGTATAGTGTGTGTGTGTGTGTGTGTGTGTGTGTGTGTGTGTGTGTGTGTGTGTGTGTGTGTGTGTGTGTGTGTGTGTTTATGTACATATGTGTGTGTGTGTGGTTTTTCCTTCTAGGGTTGCGTCATTTTCTGCTTTGTTTTCATTCTGGAAATAGTCATATAGAACTTTCATCAAGAAAGATAGTGTTCCAGTCAAACTTGAAAGTTTTGATTTGTCAAGAAAACAAAACAACCATCAACAATAAATAATTCAAATGTCTCACATCTCATTCTCTATGCAGCAAAAGTAACATGGCAGTTCATATTTTTCTCCCAAGCAGACCTGTTCCTCGCAGATTTTCTCTCAGGACACTATTTTTCTCTGCAAACATCAGGGATTCCTCATAGTATTAATTTCTGCTGGAACTGCCAGACACTCATAAATTTGCCCTCCCGTATGAACAGGCCAAGTCACCAATCATCAGTTTCTGTGAATACCCTGAGCTGAACTGCACCTTTCTTGTACTATTCCCTCTTCCTTGCTGAAAGTTGTCGTCTGCACCCCTCAGAAAAAGATAACTGCCAAATAAAAATTACACAAGTGTGCAAGAGTTACCACCCTTTACATTGCATCCCACATGTGAAACTGCAGTGGAAGAAAAGCAAGGAATTGTGAATGAGTTGCAGACAGGCTATAATGATGTGACTGTCTGCATACTAGCTGTTCAGACTTGCCTAGTTGTGTTTCCTAAATGAGACAAATCATAATACATAATTATGTACCTGTGCTTGTGTTAGCATGTCAGCTGTTTGTGGGTTGCTCTCTCTCTCTCTCTCTCTCTCTCTCTCTCTCTCTATATATATATATTGTAGTAATAATTTGACTCAGTCATACAGGAGCATGCAAGAGAACTGTTATTCAGAGAGAGAGCAGACGTTTTCTTGCTGTTTTAACTAATTCATTGCAAAAAAATCCAAAGCTCAGTAGTTGTACTGTTGTTTGTGCCATATATTTGATGGCATAAAAAATGGTCAGTTACATATATACGTCGGTATTGTAATTGTTAATTTCATACAAACAACAAGTCAAATGGTCAAATTAGTGCGAACTGGTAGGAATTTGGGTTCTGAGAAATTGTTATTTGGTGATATGACACACCAATGTCTGGGAACCATTTCTTTCACAAAACCAGGTTGTGCATGCACTGTGCCATATCCAAAGGCCATGGGTTCTGTCCAGTCACATGCCAGCAATAGCCATTTTTTTTTAAATCCCAGAGTGCTGCTTGAAGTACAGGCTACTCCAGGTGCAGTCTTGTCAATAGCCTGTACCCAGAAACGACAATCTATTTTTATCTCAGTTATGTTTAGCTCAAGACACAGATTTGCCTGCACAATGCGCTATGGTCTGGCAAGTATGACAAAAAGCAAACAAGTTAGTATTCTATTTACCTCAGCAGACGCAACCCAGCAGCAGCACTCAGTCTACCACAGCTACTTACGCATCCTATCATTAAAAGAATCAAGACTTTAGGAAAGTTCTGTAAAAGAAGTAAACTATTCATTCCTGAATCAACACACAAGGGAGTCAACTGGTGCTTGAAAAATGTAACACATACAACAACAAAGACCCGAGTTGCCTACAGTAACTCTCACCTGGCATGCATATAAATGCAAGGTACATAAACTCCACCAGTGGTACATCTTCATTTTTTAAATTAATTTATTCCTGTCCCTGTGTGAACCACTGCCCCTTTCCCAACTTCACAAAAACTGCTCAGAAGCTTTTACAGTAAGTAAGTAAATTGGTGTTTTACACTCAGTCAACCAGTGCGGTTATATCAGGGTGATTCAGAAGCTGTTACAACTGAAAAAGACAATACTTTGCTGACCGTTTCCACAGGGTCAAGGCAAGATTGAGGTCCCACCAACAGCTCAGCCCGGTGTCATCCCCTCCATCTACACCGGACATCCATCATATGCCTACCCTGCTGACAAGTCCTATGCAGAGGACCGGGGCTACCCAGGGACCATCGGCTTTCCTGCCAAAGTGGAAGGGCCTTCTCACTACCCTGGAGGAGCTCCATCCTTGGGCAGCCACAGCGGTGCCCCTGCCCCCACCGGCTTCCCCCGCCTAGACTCGAGAGGTTTCGTGTACTGAACACTTGGTCCTTGTGGTCTGGTTTGGTGACTGTACATTATTGTACACAGTGCACAGGAACTTGATGTGAACAATCTGCATGCTATTAAGCCGCAGGATGTCGTCTTGACCCACCGATGACGTCATGTGGATGTTTTATGCAATTTGCAGGGATAGTCATTACATGCTTCTCATTCTCTTTAACGCAACTTGGTTGTGTCATTCTTTTCCAGAGTGCACAGTCTTAGAGTGACCCACATCAACATCAGCTACTGTCAGTCCTGGGTTTGGTAGAATCTTTGTTGTGTGCACCAGTTTAGATTCTAGAGGGTTGGTTGTCCTTTAGGTTCTGCCCTGTTTATACATGTACTCAGACCAGATCTGCTGACACAAAGCATCATTGTAATATATGAAATACCTTGCTTCAACAAAGAAATATATGTGCAGGGACCGGTAGGTATGGTCTCAATAGATGATTGGATTAAAATTACTGGTTTGTGAAGTGTTGCACTCTACGTGTGCTGTACACATAGTTGTGTATGCATTTCTGTGCTTGTAAAAAAAAAGAAGAAGAAAAAATGAAGTTTTGTACAGTGTACTTTTTTTTTACCTTTCAGTATTGAATTTTATTTTTTGTTATATTTTGTAACGTCTTTCACAACATGTTTCAGCATTTGTACAAAACAACATTACCCTGTGTCTGATTTCTGCCCCCAAACAGTCTTTATCTTTATCAGTCAGACATACGGTGAAGCATTATAGTTTGTCTTTTGACAGGCGCCATGTGACACACTCTTTAATTTTAAGAATTCAGTTGGTGTCACTGAGAACATTTGAAGATGTACAAAAAGTACTGATTTCACAATTGCATTAAATTTTGATCATGTTTGTGTGATTTAAAGGTATGTGATTAAAGTACAAACAATAAAGAGTGCACACAACACCTTTTTTGATTGCTCATATTTTTATTCATTTGATATTATCAGCCTTAATACAGACACATACGGTTTACCTCACTCTCGCATGAGTACAGGTGCACTTTACACAAACACTAAAAGACACATCAACACACACACACACACGCACACACACACACACACACACACACACACACACACACACACACACACACACTGTTACCAGCATGTGACAAAGATAAGAAAATGCATATGCAACACCAAACTGATCAACAAGACAATAAATAGCATAACCACTTACAATAAAATAAATCAAACAGATAAACAATTAAGGCAGATCAAGCAAGCTCAATGTGCTTTTAAGGTTACAATAACATTCACGTGTATTAGTTTTGCATCCATATATATATATATAAATTAAAAACTCCTTTCATTAAAATGTTTCTGCTACCATTTGCTCTAGTAAGAATCCTTGCAATCAACAATTACAAAATGCATTTTCTTGCTATACGCAAACACACCAACCAGAAAAAAGTCTTTCACACCCAGTCAAACACTAAAAAAAAAAGATTTAAAAAAAAAAGGAGCAGAATGTAATAACAATAATCATCATAAAAAATAAAATAACATAACTACTAGTATTAATGTGTAATTTAAAAATAAATAATTGTATACTCATATACACTGAACACATATACATGTGTATAGCAATACAGTACTGCATACACTGCAATTTATTTTAAAAATCACATGACATGCCTCAGTCAAAACTTTCCTGAAATTTATCACTTCTTCAGTAAATATTCACATTATTTACTGTACGTTATGATTCATGATAAAAGCTTAATGAATTAATGCTTCTTACTGTATAAATTTACAGTTCAGCCGCACTGTCAGCAAAATAAAAAGTATGGGGTCCATTTGCACCTGCTTCAGTGTCTATCAAGCAAACATGGGCAAGCATGTAAAAGCTGAAAATTTAATATAAAAAACTAAAGACTTGATAAAAACAAACTTGCAAGCAAATGTGTGTCATATTTATTTACGAATTACATATTGCCTTAATTATTACATTTACATTAATATTATTATTAAATTAGTATACATCTTGCAGTTACTTTGTTTTCTTTTTTTTTTAAACCACCATAACAAACCAATACAAAGTTACAACAGTATCAGCAATATATATATCTTCCCTGATTATGATCTAGCAGCTGTAAAAAATGAAAAACAAAAACACTTGTGTACACAAGCAATGGTTAGTACAATTTCTCACAGGATATGTGATCTTTCATAAAACTGTATCTCAGACAGAACTTAAAATTTATCTCTACACACACATAATTTACTGCACTTTAAAATGTACACACTCTTTCAGATGCTGTTACAATTTTGCTTTTCATTACCATCCAAGTAAGCATGTGAAATAGAAGAGTAGAACAATACAATGCTAACTACAAGCTTTTGAAAATGTTGCCTAAGATTGTGTATGATCATAGAAAGTAAAATCAGATAAGCAAATGCTTAATTCTTCACACACACACACACACACACACACACACACACACACACACACACACACACACTAAAATGCCCAGTCATTAGTACATGTAAGTACAACACACACAATACCCAGACAGCAATACATGTAAGTACAACACACACACACACACACACATGCACACACACACACACACACACACACACACACACACACACACACACACACACACACACACACACATGCATGCACACACACACACAAATTCCTGGGAGGCAAGAGGACAAAAAGAAAAAGGAGTAATGGCATCCCTCGTTACAATATCATGAATATGTTGTCCAGCAATTATTAGTATCAAGCTAATCCAGTATTAAGCATGTTGTTAAAGTAAGTCACTGACAGGTTAGATTTGTAGTGTTTAGTGTCATGCAAAGTTTGAGAGATCACATTCTCAGTTTGATAACCAAGAAAGTTCAATATGATGGCTTTTTTGGGGGGGGGTTTCTTTCTAAAAACCTTTTAATCTGTTTAATCAACAACTGACTAGTTGAACAATAACAGTTACATAGATCCACCAATTTGTTTTATGAGTCAAAGGTATCAAATCAAATCACACAAAACAGATGGCATGTAAACCCTTTACATGCTGAAAGACAACATCCCATCTACATCAATGACTTGCTCACCAATACTAAACTGTAGTCACAGTCACAGCAAATTAGGCAAGGAAAGCATGAGTGACAGTTGGATAGTTTCCTTAGTTCATGGAAAATTGGTTGTTGATGAAAACAGCTTCTTGTGACCCAAATGTACATATGTAATTAACCTGCTCACAAAAGCTCCTTGTGTGGAACAAATTCTACAGGCCAAAGGATTAAGCCTTAAAAACCAGAATCCACTGACAACACTGATCCGCACCTATAATTTTGTAGTCGCTTGCACATTTTAATTATTTATCAGTTTTTATCACTGATCATCCCAAGTACTGTGATGCATATGAAGAAGAGATACACATGAAAAACAAATCACTGATCAATAAAATATTAATATTTAAAAAAAATAAAAAGCAGACAAAAAAGACTGGCCATGGCTAAAAGAATGGGACTAAATTGTACCATCCAGTAATTACAACAAACTGCATTCTCAAAACCCTGACAACATAACAGACTCCCCGTCACTTGAAACCTGAAACACCACAACTCTGTCCTTTGTTCAAAGTTGGCAGTGTTATTGTACACACAATACTTGTCATGACTGTGTACTGATCATGTGTTATTGTACACACAATACTTGTCATGACTGTGTACTGATCATAACTACTGTCCTCGAAATCAGAAAGATTTCATCACATGTCTGACTGCCATAAATTGTATAATCAGCAACTGTCCTCACCTCTGCGATTGTGACGCAAAGCAATGTCCGTCTCTGTACTATCACCAGTAATGGCTGACTGGCAGGTGGTGTGTTGTGGTTTGGAGTTTATCACAGCAGGATATGGATACTGCGTAAAGGTGGACGAACAGTTCAGCCGTTTACATGACCAGAAACACACAGGCCCTCAAACGGCGTATCGTAATACATTAGTAGCATTTATTTCACTCTTTCGAATCTTTCATTTTCAAGGCAGAATTAGTTTTTTTATCTGCATGCCACATACCTTGCTCCTCTACCATTTGCAGAAGGTGTTCATTCTTTGGTGTATTTTATGCAAAGGCAGAACAGTATTTAAACACTACATGGAAACTGGAATGGTACCTAGGCATACAACTTTACTGAACCAGAAACATATATATGACATTCACAATCATAATAACAGTCACGGGCCACAGTACACAAAGATTACTTCACCTACAACAACATTACGTTATACAAATTGCTTTCACAATGCTTCAACTTTCATTTTAACACTGCTTTCTCACAAGCACCTGTACTGTGCTTAAGAAAGCTGCCTGTAAAGAACAATAATTATCAAGAAGGAAATTAATGCAGAAGACGGGAAAACCCACTGTCTGCTCACATTCATTTCATCTTTGTGCTTCAATTCATAGCTGTTTTATAAGCAGCAACAAGTTCTTCAACAGTTTAGTGCATCCATATCTTACTCATTGTAACACTGACAATGAAAAAGGAGATCAAGGTTTAAACTACACATACTGAGGTCAAAGCACACTCCTTTCTGTGTTTTGATCTTGTTTCCGAATGCTGGCACTCAGTTCTGTTCCAGATTCGTTTTTCTCTTCCTTTTTATTGTCCATGTCCCAATCCAGAAGAAAACAAAAACAACAACACCAAAACAGTTTCGTTTACCTGAAAATGAGCAACATTATAACATCATTTTGGGTTGGAACTCTGGAAATGCAGTCTCTCTCTCTCTCTCTCTCTCTCTCTCTCTCTCTCTCTCTCTCTCTCTCTCTCTCTCAGTCTCACATACCTGTACCCACTCTCTCAAAGACTTTGTTTCATCCATGGAATACATTTGCCAGTTACATCCTGGAAATTGTCCACTGTCACTCAGCGATATGGAGCAAGGCACAGCCACACAGTAGGGCCAAAGTCTTTGGAATAAGCAAATAAAGTCTCCCTCCTACAAGGACAGGTGGGTCATCAGCCTCAAACTTGATTCGCTCAACCTAACACTTGATTCATTCAATTAGTCTGCCAGGCTTACAGCACAACGTCATTGCATCTGGGGCTGGGAGAAAACAGGCCTTGTAAAATGGAAGTCATACCAACAGCTATCAATGCAAATGACTCTCTTCTAACTGCAACCCATGCAGCCACTATCAACTTCTCTGCCAACCCCAGCACATCAAGAGTGTCAAAGTCCCAGCGCTGGTTTACCACAGCTTTCCTCCAACAACTGCCGTAGTTGATCTTGCCGGGGGTCTCATTGGTGCTCAAATGGCCGTAAGTTTGGAACAGACAGGTCAAATTATATCAGGCAATTCTTTTATACCCCCCCCCCCCCTCCCCCCATGCCAGCACAAATAAAACAGAACTTGTACGAAGGGGGTTAGAATTAACTGTTCACCTGGGTCGGACCACCTGATGCCTACATGTGTGCTTCGACACAATGTTGATTCAAGTTTAATATTTTACTATCCAAACCTTACAGCGGGTGCTGACGGTGATGATGGACAGATATGCAGAAATAAAGAGTGTCCCTTCAACGGTGTAACCAGTTATGGCAGAGAGTTTGGAGGAAACTGCTGGAAAACGAGGCCTGGAGTGTGCAAAAGCATACCCTGCAAGACTGCCCTACAAACCAGACTGAGCACCAGCTTGTCTGGCCAAACACTAGCAACGTCAAAGGGGAGGTGGGGATGAGGGACTCCTTGAGGACAACTGAGTGCATGGCCAAGATAGGACTCAAAGTTCAACCTGACCAGCACATGTAATGCAGAAGAAGACTGACCCGTTGCAGTGTTCCTTTAGACCATTTCTCCTCCTGCATATCCCCGCAAGGACAGCAACAGCAGCTTCACCTCAGGAGTCACCATCTTTTGGCTTTTTTCATGATCATAACTTAAATTTTGGCGCAGGAGTCCTTGCATCTTGGATTATTCTTGGGCAGCAAGGCTGCACTGAGGCACACACAAAACAAATCATGCACAAAACAATGCGGTTAGCAGTTTAAGTTGGTTATCATGTCTAACCATGAAGTCCACTGAAGTATAAATAGTTGCAAAGGACACTACTCATCCCATGTTATCATTCAACCATTCCAGTCTGATCTGCATCCATATCAGTGCTGGTGGATTTGATTCTAATCAAAGGCAGAACCGGTTGCATTATGTTCAGCATGTCAACAGCTTCCACTCTGAAGTGATAAGCCTGTTGACTGAAGCTCTGTGGACATCCACAGACAGCCTTCCACAGTGTATGAAAAGCACAACTAGGGACCAAAAAAAACAACAAAAAACGAAGGGCAAAAGCAGACAGCAGAACAAACCCCGTTATAGATAGGTGTCAAAGTGCGACTCCTCCAAATCAAAGTCATCGTCCACGTCATCGTAGGGGCCATCAGGGTTGTCTCCCCCTGGGGAGGTCAGCTCCTCAAAGTCATGGTCCTCTTCACATTCCGACGGCTCGCTGCTGTCCAGCCAGCTCTGCACCCGCGTAGTCAGCCTCTCCTGATAGTCCGCCTCGTCGGCAATGATCTCCTCTTCTATCCCCTGCCGTGAGCACATCTCCAGCATCTGGATGGGCTGGAAGTGTTTGGGGGAGCTGGCTGGGCGCAGGCGAATGGAAGAGCCGGCAGGGGCCAGCTCCTCCAGCTCTTCCCCCTGGATGCAGTTGTGGTGGGAAGGGGGGTAGTAGTTGTGTGACGAGGACTGCAGGTACGTGCTGGCTTTCTCGCCGCCTCCCACATCGTGAGCCTCGGGGGAAGTGACAGGAGGATCGTCGCTGCTTTCTGAGGCCCACGGTGCTGGGAGACTGCCGTGGGTGGACCACGGTGGGGGTATGGGGCTGTAGGTAGAGTCCACCTGATCTTGGGCAGGACTAGAATTGCTGGCAGGGGTGCCCTGGTCAGGGGTAGGGGGGAAGATATCAAACACAGGTCTGTGACTGGAACTAGGTGCAGGGGCACCTATAGTGTTCTCCGGAGAGACATAGGGGGAGCCAGACTCTGTCAGATGGTTGTAGGCCAAGTTGTCAGCCCATGACGGCGCCTGGGACATCAGGGGGTGATCATCATCAGGCATGCTCAGCGACAGGGATGACCGCATTGGGGGCATCTGCGTGGTTCTTTTCCATGGCAAAACCCGCTCTACCTCCGTTTCCTCTATGGGTTCAGGTTCTGCTTCTCCACCACCATCTGAATTGGACATCCCTGAGTCTGTAACATTCACACGTACAAAGGTTATAAATCTACACACTGTGTTTACATGGCAGGTATGTTCTTGCGTGCTTCTTTCTTTCTACTTCCTTTTATTTGTCTCTGTCTCTTTCTCTGTGTGTGTGTGTGTGTGTGTGTGTGTGTGTGTGTGTGTGTGTGTGTGTGTGTGTGTGTGTGTGTGTGTGCATACACATGCATGTATGTGGGCACATGTGAGTGCACGCATGTGTGTGTGCATGTGTGTGTGTGTGTGTGTGTGTGTGTGTGTGTGTGTGTGTGTGTGTGTGTGTGTATTTGTGTGTGTATTTGTGTGTGTTTGCTCATGCTTGCTCAAACCAAACATTTCAAACAAAATTTTCTGACCTGTCAGAGAGAACCTAAAAAGCCAGCTCTAACCAGCCAGCAAAGAAATTTTCAAGTGTGTGCAATAGAACCACAAGCAAAAACACACAGAGTCAGAAGCTCCACACACTCACACACAGTAACACACACACACATGCACAG
Organism: Alviniconcha strummeri; assembly: GCA_963584105.1. Classification (NCBI taxonomy): domain Eukaryota; kingdom Metazoa; phylum Mollusca; class Gastropoda; family Provannidae; genus Alviniconcha; species Alviniconcha strummeri. The sequence goes on along the minus strand of OY757546.1, from coordinate 14,588,508 downwards.
TAACACACACACACACACTCACACAGTAATACACAGAGCAACACCCACACACATACACCCACCCACACACACTCACTCACTCACACACACACACACACACACAGAGTCACAGGGCAGAAGGCCCACATACCAAGTGAAGTAAGCAGAGAGTCAGAAGCTCCACCTCCCAAAGTGAACTTGACACCCTCCTCTTTGGCCTCCTCCTCCTTCGCCTTGGCCCCTGAGGATGGGTCTCCTGGCAACAGATCATGTGCACTGCTGGTTACCACATTCACTGCTGGTTACCACATTCACTGCTGGTTACCACAATCAGTGCTGGCTATCACATTCACTGCTGGTTACCATGTTCACTGCTGGTTATGTTCAGTGCTGGCTATCACATTCACTGTTGGTTACCACATTCACTGCTGGTTATCATATTCACTGCTGGTTATCACACTCACTGCTGGTTATCATGTTCACTGCTGGTTATCACACTCACTGCTGGTTATCACATGCACTGCTGGTTATCACAGTCATTGCTGGTTATCACACTCACTGCTGGTTATCATGTGCACTGCTGGTTATCACATACACTGCGAGTTACCATCAATGCCAACACACTCACAACCAGCAGCTGCATGTGGGTGTCAGCAAGAAATCTGTGCATGTTTATAATTGTATATGTTTTTATGTCTGTTTAGTTTTTTGTGCTTGCTGATGAAGTGTGCTGTGTGTCATGGGTTCAGTGAGCAGTGAGCTTCCTCTCTCTGAGACATGTGCAAATCCCTCAGTATAGCCTACCCAAGTTTGCTTCTTTTTTGTTTGTTTGTTGTATGTGCTTTGGCCTCTAAGACCCCTTTATTATTATTATTATCGTTATCAGAAGCGAACACATTTTGAGAGTAGGTAGACAGGCAATTCAGGTCGCTGTTGTTGCATCTCTTGCTCTACACAAGACACAGTCAAATGCTAATAAACTCAAACTCGAACTTGAAAACTTTAATACTCAAGGATAATTTGGACCTTTCTAAGATTAAGCCTACTAAATCAGTCAGCTGCAAAGACATCTTCACCAATGTACACATACCTTTAGTCAAACTCTTGGTCAAACTTGAAAACTTTAATACTCAAGGATAATAGCGTTAGGTCCATTTGGAGCTTTCTAACATCTTCACCAATGTATATATATTTTTAGTTGAAGTCCTGGTTGAACTTTAATACTCAAGGATAGTAGCATTAGGTCCATTTGGACCTTTCTAACAGCCACTCCATTGATTAAACCTACTATTGTACTAAATCAGTCAGCCACAAAGACAGCTTCATCAATGTATACATACCTTTAGGAGGTGCTTTAGTTTCATCCGTTGTGACAGCTGTGTCATGGGTGCTGAGTGTCTGCACTTTGACCGGCGAGGTGTTGTCATTGCCACAGGGAGACTGCTCCTGCTGCAGCTGGTGGCTGATGAGGCGCCTCAGCTGCTGGTGCATCTGGTGGTGGGACATCTGCTGGCTGGGGCTGTGGTCCTCCACCGTGTGCTTCTTCTCCATCACAAACTGCACACAACACCGCAGACATCCAGATGACAAATGCTCTTGGTTGACAGAATAATTCCACCAGTTACTGGCATCCATCAGGGCAAAATGACTTTGACCTTAAAGGTTGCACTCCAAAAACATTAGCATGCCACTCAAGTACATGACGATGTCCCGTCATATCAGACTGGATGGCGACATTTTCTGCAGTGCGAATTACATCGGGGAAAAAGGGGTAAGAGACGGATGTCCTGGTGGATAAGGTGATATCACCCCTCACCTTACACCAGTGTGCAAAAAAATAATATAAGGAAAACCGAGAGTGTAAGTAGTGGCAATAAAAGGGACATACACGAATCACTTGCAATACAACAGACTGGCTACAAAGCAAAGGCTTACCATTTTGCGAGGTCTGAACATGGCATCTTCTAGCAAATGGTGCATGTGGCTGTCCTGTACATCCTTCTTGGAGTACACAGACTCCACAGCGTGAATGTCAACAACTGTGGGAGGTGGGGAGAAGTACACCTCGTTCTCGCTGAAATCAAAGTATTAAAAGTGAAAAGTCAGAGTGCATCAGTATTTCTGCTCATATCATATTCTTCCATTTTCTTTCTTTCTTCCTATATCTAATTTTGTGTTTGGATTTATATCCTTCCACTTTATTCATTTCTTAATATATCCAATTTTGCGCATGTGTTGTCTCATTAAAGTAACGGTTCTTTATAACCTTTCTCATGTTTGGATATTTTTTCGGAACATTAGCAGTCAACTCCGCTTCAGAATCAATGTTTTCTTTTTCTTACAACATTTACATGTGCCCACGCAAGTATGTATGCCACACACACACACACTCATACATGTATGCATATCTTCCTCCCCCCCCCCACCTCAGCATAATCAAGGAAATCAGGTCATGCTTTTTTTATGTAAACAGCAAATACACTTTACTGTAGAACATGCTAATACAAAAAAGGGAAACACACACACACATTTTTTTTAATTCACAAAAATACAAGTTATCCACACACGCAGTGAACTCACTCAGAAAGGGAGGGGAATGATTTTTGTGGCTGCACGTTGCTGGACAGCTTGGGGTCACTGACCATGCGTGACCCCAGGAATGTTCCGTGAGAGGTGATGTGGTGCAGGGCGTCACGCACGTTCAGCCGGGAAAACACTGTCAGGATGGACGTCTCTCGAGTCTGAGGCTTCTCTCTCAACAGTAGAGGTTTGATGAATTTGATGTTGAAGTGTTCAAACCTGAAAAAGTTATGTACCGTTGCAAGTGTTAGAGACTCGTGTACGAGAGGAGGTGAACGCACTTGATGGCTGTGACTAAAAATAGATATATGTGCAGTGATTTCACTCTGCACATATCAAACATCACATACCCTCTGATCTTCAAGAAAAGTTTCTGAAAATCCTTAAATGCACTTTGAAATCTTTCAGTGAGTACTTTCAGTTTCACTGCTCCACCTGTTTGGAATTCGCAACTTTCCAGTCTGTAGAATCTCCCCTCAGCTCAAGACTTCCCTGCTACAGCTGACCTTTTCACAGAGTTGGGTGGACCATTAAAGTGTCAGCTGAGACCATGTTTATGTACATGTGTGTCAATGATGTATCCTGGCACAGTGAGTTTTTGTTTTGTGGAAAGATCTGTGCTGTGTTAAAAGCCACCTAGTAGTAGCAGCATTATACAATGCCTGATGACAGATTAACAGTATCAAGAAAGTGACTGATGAAAGACCACCCTGATGAGAGACTACACCTCCCCTATGACCGCTTCTGAAGCCCTTCCCATCAGACTGCTGTGTAAATAACCCCCATCCAAGGACACCCCCCTCCCCCCACCCACTGCTGGATTTTTATATATTTTTTTAGACTGGTCTTAAAAAGTGAGGTTTCAGTACTTCTCCTGTAGAGTATGACTCAAAGAGAACATTAAAACACACACAACTTAAGGAATGAGTCCAAAAAGAGATTGCAGTCGTAGGAAATTAATTTCCTATGAACACACAACTTAAACTAGAACCCTTTTTCACAAATACAGAAAACAACAATGCTTTGGGGGTGGTGGTGGGGGTGGGGGGTGGGGCTTTGGGCTGGGGGGAGAGGGGTAGGGTGAGCAAAATTGCTTACATTAACTTGACATGAAAAACAGGATGCTTATCTTTAAAAAAAGACAAAGAAGCGGTTAAGTAGGCCAATGTTCAGGTGAAAATACATCTGAAAGTGAAGCTGATGAACGAGCTTCACAAATATCCGGCTTTTAGTCAAGTACCCATTCATTCTGAGCTTCACAAATATCCGGCTTTTAGTCAAGTACCCATTCATTCTGAGCTGAACAGCAACAAGTGCCCAGGTTTTATGATTTTTATTTTATTTTATTTGTTGTTGTTGTTGTTGTTGTTTTTGACCGTATATACTGACTTTTTTTGCACATATGACTTGTCCTGTTAACAGAGTACAGTTAAGGGACGTTATAAATCCAAGTATTAACGCCTTCTGTATATGTGATTATATGTTTTAATTATACAAATGACCGACTGCCTGCTCATACCTCCGAACTTTGTCAAAAATTAATAATTATGCTACTGTAGAAAAATGACTGAACCATCTTTCCTTTTCCGTCTCCCCACCCCCACTGTCTCCTTACGCCACTTCTCTCTCGCTAGTATTTATTTAGGCCACCAGCCAATCTATCTGTCTACCTAACATTGTTTTGTTTTTTCAACTACAATTTGTTTTGACTGTTTTCTAGTGACTGTTCATATCTTTGTGTTTTGCTATTGTTCTTTATTTCTTTTTTGTTTCCTCTTGATTTTTGTTTTTATTGTTGTTATTTTTTTGTTACATTTCATTTATTGCTTGCGAAGTGAAATTGTTCGTCTGCCATACATTGTGTCTTTTTCCAACCGCATGAGCTCATAGCCTATAAGCTATAGCTTGTTGATGAGCACATAATGATTTTTTTAATGTTTATTTCATCTTGGATAAATTTTTGTTTAAACCAAGTGCCCAGGTTGGGCTGACTACTTGGGCCTCAATGCTGAAAGGGTTTCATACAGCTCATCTGCTCACTTTTGCTCCAGCTCTTTCTGATCATATTTAATATCTTATGTTAAAAACATGTTACCGACATATGAACTAAGATACCCTAACGACGTTAACAACCTCAAATCCTCTTTGTTGTCTTTCTCTCATAATGGCTTCATCTTCTTCAACTTTCGAACAATCGCCCAGATATAACTGCACAGGTTGACTGGGCATAAAACACCAATTTACTTACTTACTAACTTTCAAACAACTTTCTACTCACTCCAGTCCTGTGTCCCACATGTTACATTAGAAAATACAGAATACCCCCCTTTACCGTTTTACGAAAAATCCAGACTAGCTCACCTGTTTTTCAGTGAGTTGTGGCTGGTTCTGCCGATGATGTCCTCCATACCAGCCATCAGATGGTCAATCAGCTGCACAGCACAACCCCATGATCATATGCACTAGCCACCAATGTCCACAAACAGAAAGGATAGTAATAATTCACGCTTAGTCTGAAAGAGATGCTGTTCTTCACGATCAAACTCCAGGACGATAATATGCCACGGACTGCAAGTTGTGTCACAAATGTACCAAGATCATCCAGTGCGCCACAATCTGATTTCAGCTTTCTGGACTTCTGAAGTCTCCAGTCACCTGAACACTGGAGGAACCCGGGCTTCTCTTGTGTACCTCAGTTCACGAGAGGGGACCTCCCATTCTTGTATACTGTTTCACGAAAGGGCCCCACTGTCATAAATCTCCACCAATCCGGTGGGCCTATTTTCAGCCACCACAACAACACAAGAGGTGTAAGTTGAGAGGTCATCAACTCTCGCTGACCTTGCTCAAGATTCTGACAGTCTTCCCCCACCCTCTTCCCCTCCACCAAGGCCAGTGTCAGATGCCTTGTGTGACTCTGAAGCCATCTGTGTTCCTTTTATAGCACTCCTAAGCCGTGAGGTATTTCATGTCCCCAGTCATGGTGTCCTAAAGCTATAACTGGCGTGGTGTCATATATACATCTACCCATGACTGGCATGCTACTAACTATCCGGTGTTTTATAGTCCTTTAAAGAGTGTGTGAGTGCGCAAAGTTCATGGCGACCCTATTTGGTGGCTGAGATAAGGCCTGGTTCTTGACCCCATGAAATGAAAACAAAAACAGCCAATTTATTCCTGTACTTGATGTCAGAGTCAGCATGAGAGCATAACTTCATTCTGTCAAGAAAGTGATTCATTCTTCACCACGGCAATAAACATAGACATGTTCAAGCTGGGTTTTGTTTTTGTTTTTGTTTTTGAACCTCGGTGTCACGCAGGCCTTGATGTTTCCGCTTCCTTCTCTTTTTTTTTCTCTTTTTTTTCTTTCTTTCTTTCTTTCTTTTTGCCCCTCTTTTCTCTGGGGTTGATCAGGCCTTCTTCACTGGTTCAAGCTGTTGTTAGCATGATACAGCAGATACACCATAACCAACTGTTAACTTTTTGTATTGTTTGGTTGTGATATAATGAATACCTCTGTAGATGACAAGTACAGCCCCTTATTGTAGGTAATAAAACAAACACCTGATTTGGAAGGGGTTGGTGTACACTGAAAACACAGGGATTCAGTCGCCATACAATTAACAGTAAGAGTTGCACATATATATATATATACACTTCAGGTAACAGTTGCTATACATATATATGACTGCAGCCTCATGAAAGATGTTTTCTTCTTTTCTCGACATTTAATTTCAGCAACATACCTCATATCTATCCAAATCCAGGTCCAGTACACCAGGACAATGTGCCATTCAAATTCTATGAATCACTGAATGGAATTCCAGACATTCTTTGAGAATTTACATTTGGGGCTGTTCCAGCTGACCTTTCCCTTTATCATGTCACACCCCATGAGAACCTTGGCACATGTTCCACGCAAGTCTGGAATCCAGTCAGAGGGCTTGTGCAACATTTGGCCTTATCTGATTAGTGTCTGTCAAAGTATTTCCCCATGATGATGATGCAAGCATTTTTCTAAACTGCAGAAATGCATGGTCAGTGAATGGAAAATTCTTGGCTGATGACAGTGTTCACAGAAAAAATATGACCATGTGCCTAGCAAATGCTACAGTTCTGAAAAATGCTGCCAAGTACTATGTCTTACTTCTATAAACCTGATGAGAGTCATGGGGTTCATCAGGTTGATAAAATAAAGGCAGGCATGAAAACACACAAAGGCTGCCACAGACATGAAAACACACAAAGGCTGTCAGAGACATTAAAACACACAACGGCTGTCAGAGACATGAAAACACACAACGGCTGTCAGAGACATGAAAACACAAAGGCTGTCACAGACATCAAAACATGCAATGGCTGTCAGACATGAGAACACACAAAGGCTATCACAGATATGAAAACACACACAGGCTGTCACAGACATGAAAACACACACAGGCTGTCACAGACATGAAAACACACACAGGCTGTCACAGACATGAAAACACACACAATGGCTGTCACAGACATGAAAACACACAATGGCTGTCACAGACATGAAAATACACAGGCTGTCAGAGACATGAAAACACACAAAGTTATCACAAACATGAAAACACAATGGCTGTCACAGACATGAAAACACACAGACTGTCACAGACACAAAAGCACACAAAGACTGTCACAGACATGAAAACACACACAGGCTGTCACAGACATGAACACACACAACAGCTGTCACAGACACAAAAGCACACAAAGGCTGTCACAGACAAGAAAGCAGACATTCGCTTTCACAGACATGAAAACACACAAAGGCCGTCACTGACATGAAAACACACACGGGCTGTCACAGACACACAAAAACACAATGGATGTCACAGACACAAAAGCACACAAAGACTGCCACAGACATGAAAACTCACAACAGCTGTCACAGACATGAAAACACACAGACTGCCACAGACAAGAAAACACACAAAGACTGCCACAGACATGAAAACCCACAACGGCTGTCACAAACATGAAAGCATGCAAAGGCTGTCACAGACATGAAAACACACACAGACACAAAAGCACACAAAGGCTGTCACAGACATGAAAACACACAAAGGCTGCCATTTAAACCAGCAGGAACACACAAGAGAAGGACACAGAACAGCTCAGGCAGCCAGAGAGACTGAAGAAAAGGCCACACAAGTGGAGACTAGTTACTTACTCGTTCATTCAACATTTCACTCATGGATGGATTTTTCTCCTCTTGCCTTTTCACTTTCAAGGCATTCACCACTGGTTTGATAGTAATCCCCTGGAAAACAAACAACAAAGATTATACCCTGAAAACTACTTGGCAAAGCCCAATACATATTTAAATATAAAGTCCAATACATGTACAGATATGAATTGTTTTGTCTGAATACATGTTTGTGTTTGCAATTGTGTTTGTGATTACAGTCAAAATGCACACAAGGACCAACCCCAGTAACAGCCAATCCATAGTTAAAGCCATTTTGTCTCAGTCCTTGATCTTACTGTTTTCTGCTTGTAAAAATACCCTGCTAACATGGGCACTCATGCTGCTGTCTGCTGGGCTTGAGGGCACCTGCTTCCAGTCCAAAATTGTCCTACTGAACTCCTGTTAACATGGGCACTCATACTGTGGTCTGCTGGGCTTGTGGGCACCTGCTTCCAGTCCAAAATTGTCCTACAGAACTCCTGTTAACATGGGCACTCATGCTGCTGTCTACTGGGCTTGTGTGCACCTGCTTCCAGCCCAAAACTGTTCTACTGAGCTGCTAACAAGGCTGCTCATACTGCATCCGGCTGGGCTTGAAGGCACCTGCTTCCAGTCTAAAACTGTCATACAGAACTCCTGCTAGCATGGGCACTAACACTGCAATACACTGGGCTTGTGGGCAACTGCTTCCAGCCCAAAAGTGCCCTACAGAACTCTGTACTGTGACCACTGACAGCCTCTTTCTTTTTGCACAATTTGAACCCACTGAATGAAAGGCACCCAGTCAGATGACCAACCCGTTGTCACCACCTTTTGCTCAGTCCTACAGCTGGTTGCATAAGTGGGTTTCGACTGTACATACTTACAGAGCATAATTTTACTACATGCACTACAAACAAGCCTGACAGAAGCTGTCTCCTCCGTGACAGATGTTTACCTGTGGAGAGTAAGTAAGTAAGTAACTTGGTGTTTTACATCCGATCAACCATTACAGTTATATTAGGGCGATTCCTGTGGAGGGAGGCAGTGATTGCTCTTCTTTGACAATGGTCTGTGTGATTTTCAAAACTATGAAACGACAAAGCACTAACCAGTGCTTCTCCATCCCCTCCCCCCAACTCCCCCCAATTTTTTTTTCTCAGTCAACGTATGCGTAACCGTCAACTGACCTGGATGAAAACAGTGAAGAAGACGACAATGATGGTGGTGGTGACAAACATGTTTTTCTCCTGCACCACATTTTCATCGATAAGAAGGGAGAGACAGAAAGCAATTCCCCCTCGTAGGCCTCCATACGACATGATGAACTGGTCGATGCCAGTCAGACGAATGACACGCCTCCGGTTTGTTAGGAAGGCAAGGCACACAACACCTGCAAGTCAAGTAAGTCAAGTAATTTATTTCAGAAACCCCAATGGGGGTACATGAAACAACAATGAAAGAACATCTGACAAATTTCACAGTGGTTAGACACGGCAATAAACATAAAATGCAAATAAGAAAAACAAACAACAACAACAAAGGACCAACCATACAAATTTGTTTTCTAAAACATTCCATTCTGACTTAAAACATGCAAAAAAACAATGTAATTTGCAGCTGCTTGGGAAGCACAATTATATAACATGTATCAAAATAGACATGCAGTCTTCGAACAGAAACACTCAAGCAGAAACTGTGCAGAGAGAACTGTGTCAGTTTCAGTGATTCTGTTGTTGTTGTTTTTTGTTTTGTTTTTTCAAGTAGAAGCTGTTCATAATGTTTCAAAAATCATGGATGACCACACACAGGCAAATTTATTATTTTTTTATTTCAATTTTTGTTTTGGGTTTGCTGTTACTGCTACCATTGTCATTATCAGTATTATTCCCAAACTGCACAATTAATTCAGTCAACCCCTCTGTTCAAACAATTCATGCAACAACAAAAAGTGGCTTTACAAAAAGGGTGGTCTCTAAAATGGGTTTCAAACATTTCCATAACCATACGCAGGAAAAAGTCTTCAAAACTGTGCTCCTACAAAGAGAATACCTCAAAAGAGAGTGGTCCTTTTTCCAGAGTTAAACAGCAACAACCAGCCTTATGTTCCACAATCTTAACCCACCATGTTCCACAACCTTAATCCGATATGTTCCATAATCTTAACCCAGTATGTTCTACAATCTTAACCCCATATATTCCACAATCTTAACCCATTATCTTCCACAATCTTAACTAAATATGTTCCATAATCTTAACTCAGTATCTTCCATAATCTTAACCCAATATATTTCACTATCTTAACCAGATATATTCCACAATCGTAACCTAACATGTTCCACAAACTTAACCCAATATGTTCCACAATTTGAACCCAATATATTCCATAATCTGAACTTAATATATTCCATAATTTTAACCCAATCTTAACCCAATATATTCCACAATCTTAACTCAGTATATTCCACAATCTTAACCCAGTATGTTCTACAATCTTAACCCAGTATGTTCCACAATCTTAACCCAATGTTGCCAAACAACAATGATCCCTCTGTACTCACCAACAATGCGATAGATGATGCAGAAGAGGATGGCGAAGAAGATGAAGTCCCACTGCCAATCAAGTGTGTCCACAACAGTTGACAGACCCAGGAACATAAAGATGACTGTCTCACTGATGTTGGCCATCATCTTCATGGTGTATTTTGTTGTGGTCACAGACTTTTCGTTCATATTCGCTTCCACGTAGTGACGCATTGTGATGCCGCCAAACGTCAGCCTGGAAGGGGTGATGATAAAATGATGACAGATATGTTTGTTTTTCTAACTTGTTCATTAAACTAGAATTTTAATCATTCATTTAATTATGTTCTT